>CM064497.1:409798-660600 GCA_032716605.1 Paralithodes platypus | reverse complement strand
ATTTCATCTGACGGTAAATTGAGTCAATTATCATATGAATTTTCCCCTTGCGTAACCAACAGGAATATATACAGCGAACTAGTATCATCTCTGTGTCTATATAATGGCACGTTTTTCATTATTAAACAAGGATTTCGTTACAGAGATAGACTGCATAACAGCGGAGTTAAGCAAGATGAAGATATCGGCAATTTATTGTCATCGGGAATAATTCATATTTGTTTTCACCAACCCACCAATTAATTTACAAATCAAACCTAAGTAGTGAAATTTCAATGGAAGTAATGAATACCTGTGGTGAACTCCAAGGACTCGAACATAAGGATACTCACTAACGAACTCGGAGCTATAGACATACTAACACACCAAAAACAAACCCACAAAACCTTATCGAATAGACTAGGGGTGGGACTAGTGGTGTTAGATAGCGATATGAGTTAAGTACATGAAAGTTTCTGCCAAGGGTGGAGGTGGCTATAGCGTGTGGTTATTTGCTTCTTGTTTTTTTGTAGGTTTCTCTGCGTGTGTGGGGGGCGGGGGGGGGGGCCTATGTTGTAGATACATTACTATCCCTGCACCCTCTCTATCATCTCCCTATTACACCCTGCCTATCCCTACACCATCAATCTTCCCACACCACCTCACTCCTATCATTTTATACAACCTGTCTGTCTCTCTAAATACACCACCTCCCCCCAACCCTCCCCTGTCCCTACACCCTCCATCTATATCTAGACCTATACAATATACTGCCTCGCTCTCTATTACTACGAGCAGCATATTGACCCTGTTGTTTTTCCCCCCCCCTCCCTTTCTAGTTTTAACATTCATTTCACCCTGCCTACTCATGTGCTACCTTATGAATTTTACCTTGTTTTATATACTATATATACTATATTATATATATAGTAGATGTAGATAATATTAATATACAGGCCCATATATATATACTGTGTATGTATACCCTATATATAATATATTTCACTGTACTAATTATATATACTATATTTTTTTTAGCTGTAGCTCTCCTCTCTCTCTATCATATCTCTCTCTCTCTCCTCTCTCTCTCTCTCTCTCTCTCTCTCCTATATCTATCTCTCTCTCTCTCTCTCTCGTTTTTTTTGTTTTACTGCCAGTATTGCTACATCAAAGGAACATTAATTATTTATCTATGTCTGCATTTTTGGTTCACCCTCTCTACCTTTCTGTCTGGTCCCCTATGTTGTCAGTTTATTTAGTGTGTGTGTGTGTGTGTGTGTGTGTGTGTGTGTTTAGGGAGAGGGGATGGGTGGGGGGGCGCGGGCTGTACTCGGCAATATGCGTTAAACTAACCTTACTATGCACCTTACTTCCTCCGTACATCCACCTATCCACCTCATTGCCTACCTTTCTTTTCGTTCACCCTGCTTAGCCTAGCGTTCTTTCTCTCCTGTTTTTCTTCCTGATAGCTCCACCATTTATGTAAAATAGTTTTGAATTCACCGATGCTTGTAGTTAAACATCTTGTTTAGCGTCCTTTTCTGCCCCTCTCCATTTCTCTCTCTTTTTGTTTTTTTTTGTGTGTCTTATGTTATTTTCTGTCGTCTGATCTTGTTGTTTATTCCGTCTAAGCATTTCACCTTGAGCGTGTTGTGTCATCTTGGGTTTATTCCGTCCAAGCCTCATTGAGAGTGTGGGTTCATCTTGTGTTTATCCCGTCTAAGCAATTCATGGAGCGTGTTGGTCATCTTGTGTTTACGTCCGTCTAAGCCAGTCATTGAGCGTGTTGGTCATCTTGTGTTTATTCAGTCTAAGGACATTTATTGAGCAGTGTTGGTCATCTTGTGGTTATTCCGTCTAAGCATTCATGGAGGCGTGTTGCGTCATTCTTCACTTGTGCCCGGTTATTCACCATCTCTAAAAACCTTTCCATTACCTTAATCGATACCTTGTTTTACATTTATTTTTGCCTTGTTTATGATTTATTTCACCCATTTTAAGGGGACATTCCTCCTCTCTCCCTAGACCTCCATCAAGCTTTAAAAAAAATATCCCAAGACCCCGCCCCCCCTCCCCTTTGAGAGAAATGTTTCGGTTGAAAAATACGCCGGCCTAAAGCCATTTCATAATTTGCAGCGGTTGCTATATAAAAAAATCGAAACGCCTCCTTAACATATCACGACAAGGTCTAAAAAGTGATATTTCCAAGAAATGGGGCGACAGATTATACAATCGCCAAACTAATTGAAGCATTCACGTCTGAAAATATCCCAAAATGACCACTGGGCCCCGCTAATAAAATGAGGGAGAAGAGGGGGCAGTAAATAAGATATCCCTTCAAACTTTCATTATGAACTTTATGTTTACTTTGTATTCTCTTCAACCCATCCCATTGGCCATTATCCTGCCACTTATATATATTTATATTTATATTTTTTTCTTCCTTGCGCTGTCACCCCCACTTTGCCCTGCACCTGCTAGGCTATATATTTCAAGACGCGTTGATCCCTTTGGAGGTGGCCAGGATTTATCGAATTGCCTTCGTATTCTGCCTTCACATCAATCCTTAACCTCCACTGTGTAGTCTTTCCTATAGTATTCTTATTAATCTGACGTCCCCACAATCGTGTGCACCTTACCCTCATTGTGCTTCTATCACTGTTAAGGGGAGATGGGTCGTTTTTACTGCCCCCCTTTCTTCCTCATGTTCTAGCCCCATTAGTTTTCAGATCTCTTACGACGTTTCGGCCACCCCATTAGTTAGTCTTATTTTAAGAACTTCTCGCCCCCCATTTCTGGTCGTCAATATTAAGACCTTTCGTTGTCATGCCTAGGTATCGATGGTTTCTACTGGGGAGCGATACGCCGAGCCAGGTTCAATTTAACCCGACGGAAACGGCCTCTCGGCCGGAACATTATTCTATCGAGAAAAAAAAAAAAAAGACATTTAATGATCTTGAGGTGAGGGTCTTGGGGCCCCGGTGTTTGTTTATGGATTTGTGCTGGAAGTTTAGGGAGGAAACTAATATAATAATATAAATATACATATATACATATATACATATATACATTTTTAAATTTTTAAGAATTATATGAGCAAATAAATACGCCCCTCTCCCCCTCCCCCCTTAAAGGATCAGAGAAAATTGCGGTTGAAAGACAAAATACACTACGGTCGATAGCGGTTGTTAGTTCATTGTCTGTCTTTAAAAATAATCTTAGTATTCATGGTGGTTGTGGTGTGGTTCCGGTTTTTTCTGTGTGTGTGTGTGTGTGGTGGGCAGCTTGTGTGTGTGTGTGTGTTTGTGTTTTATTTTACCGTTGACTTTGCTTGCTAGTATTATGTTTCCTTACCTGACTTATACCTTTAGTGTGTGTGTGTGTGTGTTTGTGTGTGTGTGTGTGTGTGTGTGTGTGTGTTTGTGTGTGGGAGACAGCGGGAGGGATGGGACTCAGGGGAGATAGAGGGAGAAGAATGAGGGGAGATAATGCAAGGGGAAAGGCTATATACAGTGCAGTGAAGGAAGAGAGAGGAGGAGCACGTGAATAATATAGTGTTGACATATGAGAATACAGACTACACAGACCTTGCGGTTTTCCTACTACCGGGAGTACGGTCTTAACGCTAAAATAAAATTTGATACACATCTTGAAGGCACAAAGATAGCAAAGCAGAAGGCTCGCTCCCCACCCACCTCTCCCTCCGACCGTTGATTTTTTTTTTTAACCTATATTATTCCCACCTCAAACGAAAGGGAGAGAGAGGAGAGAGAGAGAGAGAGAGAGAGAGAGAGAGAGAGAGAGCGAGGGCGATGGGGGAGGGGGGGGGAGTGGAGGGCAGATGTTTACAAAGTTAGCAGTGAAAATATAGCCTCAGAGAAATTCTTAGCCTCCTCAATACCCTAGCAGTTTCGATATTGTCCTTTACCTCAGTCCGAGAGAGACCCGAGCAGAGAGAGGGAGAGAAGAGATGAAGAGACCGTGAGAGTTTTAGTAGGAACGACCGCCTCACGTTTTCTGATATTTAGGCCGGTAGAGATCGAGACATTTACCGGTATATTTGATTTTATTTATTTTATTATATACATGTTGTTTATGATTATCTCTTCACACATTTTTTTTTTTTTTTTTTGATAACTCTAGAAACTTTTGTGAGCTTTTATAATTTGGTTGTTTATTTTCTTCCTTAGGCATTTTGGCATCCTACCCGTGTGTATTATTGTTTTCCTCTACCCTAATGTAATATGATGTGTTACTGTTCTCTTCTCGTTCTCCTGTTGTATCCCTTCTCCATCTATTTATTTGCCTTCTTCGCATTTACCTCATCATCATCATCATCATAGTTAGTATAATTATTTGTGTACACTTAAGGGGAGGTTTTTAGTTTGTTCCCTAGAACTTCATCAACCTGTAAAAAACACCCCTAGACCCCCCTTCAAGAACAAAATTATAAATTTTTCGGTAGAAATATGTCCTGACCAAAGGCCGATTACTTTTAAAACTACAGGCTCGCTATCGCTCGCCAGGAAAAAATCGACACCTAAATGGCATGAAAGGTCTTAATATTGACAAAAATTAGTTTGGAACAGTGTGCGAAAAACGGAATTTGAAGGTAAATACGGGGAAGAGCAAGGTTATGGTCTTCGAAAGGGGTGAAGTCACTGAGTGTGAGGTGAAGCTGAACGGTCAGGCTATGGAGATCGTCAACTCTTTTAAGTATCTGGGCAGTGTGTTGAGTAAAGATGGGACTATGGATGAAGAGGTGCGGGAGAGGGTACAACAGGGGAAGAGGGTTGTAGGAACGCTAAAAGCAGTAACAAGAAATAGGGTGGTCAGTATGGAAGTGAAGAAGTCCTTGCATGACAGTGTGGTAATCCGACACTGACTTACGGAAGCGAAGCATGGACGTTGGTTGAGAGACTCAGACCAAGAGTGCGAGCAGTGGAAATGAATTACTTAAGGAGTGCGTGCGGAGTTACATGGAGGGATAGACAGACTAATGAGGAAGTAAGAAGGAGGTGTGTGTGTGGAGGTAGATGTGCTGGAAGTGTGAAAAGGAACAACTTGAGATGGTTCGGCCATATGGAACGTATGGAAAGCGAGAGAAATAAAGAGGGTGTACGAGAGCGAGGTGGAGGGACAGAGGGGGAGAGGTAGACCGAATATGAGGTGGAAGGATGGAGTGAGGAACTACATGAACGAAGGCGGTGCTGGTTGGGGGAAGGGGCGTCGACTGACTGGGGACAGAGGTGCATGGGGGCGGTTCGTTCGTGGCCACCCCTTCGGGGATCCCGGCGTCAGGCAATAGATAGATAGATAGAATGAGGCGAAAGTTCTTAAAATCGCCAAACTAATGGGGCGACCGTCTTAAAATCTCAAAAGCAAGGTGGCTAAACACGAGGGAGAACGGAGCTCAGTATTTAGTCTTCTCATTATTCACGCCCTGTTTCATTTACTATGAGTATGTGTATATATATTGTTGCATGCTTTGTTGTTGTACAGTATATACCTTTTATTTTAACTTGTGTTAATCTGTTTCTTTATGGGACTAATTAATGAGACGTTTCACTCCCCGTCTGTGTCTCTGTTGTGGTTGTCTGTCTTCCCTGAACTTCAGATTTGTCAAACTCTCTCTCGCTCTCTCTCTCTCTTTCTCTCTCGCTCGCTCGCTCGCTCGCTCGCTCGCTCTCTCTCTCTCTCTCTCTCTCGCTCTCGCTCGCTCGCTCTCTCTCTCTCTCTCTCTCTCTCTCTCTCTCTCTCTCTCGCTCTCGCGCTCTCTCTCTCTCTCTCTCTCTCTCTCTCTCTCTCTCTCTCTCTGACTAAACAGTGAGTTGAGTGACAGGCCTCAGAGGTTGGCACGGCGCTAGGGGGGGTGTGGTACTAACGGATCATTCCCTTAACCCCTTCGTTACCGTCCAATAGATTACAGGCTGTCTCAATTGCCGACTTGCGCGTTTCGTTCTATAAGGAAGTTGGAGCCGTGAACATCAAAATTAAACAGTAATGGAATAATAATGTACGTTTCTGATGGATAAATGGTATGGTGAATTGGGTTTTATGTATTTATATATGTACTACGACCGTATTTTAGCTTTAAATTATGTTAAATATAGTTGCCTGCAGCTCCAACTTCCTTATAGAACGAAACTCGCTAGTCGGCAATTAATCCTCTTAGCTACCATATATCCTTCCTAAGCTGCATAAAATCGTCTAAATACAGCTATAATATAACAGACGTCGACGGTACAGAAAGGGTTAAGTCGCAGAGTGATGGTGTCGCCTATGTTGTTGTCTGCCCCACTCATACTTCATCGCTCTAGCTTACACTCTGTCACCATTCATCGTTCACCTCACTCATTACTCCTTGTTTATCACTCACCTCACTCATTACTTCTTGTTTATCACTCACCTCACTCATTACTTCTTGTTTATCACTCACCTCACTCATTACTCCTTGTTTATCACTCACCTCACTCATTACTTCTTGTTTATCGTTCACCTCACTCATTACTTCTTGTTTATCACTCACCTCACTCATTACTTCTTGTTTATCACTCACCTCACTCATTACTCCTTTATCACTCACCTCACTCATTACTCCTTTATCACTCACCTCACTCATTACTTCTTGTTTATCACTCACCTCACTCATTACTCCTTGTTTATTACTCACCTCACTCATTACTCCTTGTTTATCACTCACCTCACTCATTACTCCTTGTTTATCACTCACCTCACTCATTACTCCTTGTTTATTACTCACCTCACTCATTACTCCTTGTTTATTACTCACCTCACTCATTACTCCTTGTTTATCACTCACCTCACTCATTACTCCTTATTTCCCCTCCATCTTTACCCGTACACTCCATTCTTGTATTTGTATCTTCCTTTCATTCTACGATAATCATCTTCCTTTAAGGGGAGGTATTTAGTTTGTTCCCTAGACCTCCATCAAGCTTAAAATTACACCCCCTTGAGCCCCTTTCAAGATAAATTTGTACATTTTTCGGTAGAAAAATTTCCCGGCCGAAGGCCGGTTCCTCTTAAATTACAGGCTCGCTATCGCTCGCCAGGATAAAATCGACACCTGAATTGCACGAAAGGTCTTAATATGGGGTAAAAGTTCTTAAACACAAAACAAACCCACAAGAACCCCCCCCCCCCTCCCCCCTTCTAGATAAAATTGTGCAATTTTTGGGTAGAAGACTGCCCTAGCCGACGGTTAGTTGTTCCTAAATTGCAGTCTTCCTATCGCTTTCCAAGACAATAATCGACACTCAAAGGGTACGAAAGGTCTTGAAATTGACAAGGAAATGAAGCGAAAGGTCTTAATGCAGCCAAACTAATGGGGTGAACGTCTTAAAATCTCAAAACTTATTGGGATAAACGTAAGAGAGAAGGGGGTCCGGAAGAAAAGACGATAATAAAGCAAAAACTAAGCAATATTCAACAATGAAAGGTAGTGTGGGATACAAGAAGGGTGGCTCTCTCTCTCTCTCTCTCTCTCTCTCTCTCTCTCTCTCTCTCTCTCTCTCTCTCTCTCTCTCACTAACCCATTGTTACTCTCTTTCTCTTTGTTACTAACATTGTGTTCTCTTTGTTACTAACCCATATGTCCCCTACTAACTTCCTAGTCCTGCCACGGACATTAGTTCCAGGGCAGTAGTTCCCTTTCCAATGTTCCCTTACCCACTCTAAACCACTGTTTGGACACTTGATCCTCAGTGTTTTGGAGGACAAGCAGCCTAGAAGGGTCACTAGACTGTTGTTGCTTGATTTCCTTTGTACTCCTTTGTACACTCTCTCTCTCTCTCTCTCTCTCTCATTTGCTATTATATTCGAGGTCGGACTTAGATAATTATAGAAGAGAGTCTAACCGGTGTAATAGATTAATGACAGCCGAATTACCAAGGTTAATTACGTGGCGTTTGGTTAGCCAGCAGGTGTGGTCGAGAGTAGAATAGGTGTGGGGAGGAGGGGGGTGGGGTATACGCCAGGGGAAAAAATCAACACCTAAATGTCACGAAAGGACTTACTATTGAGAAAGAAATGGGGCGAAAGGTCTTAAAATTGCCAAATTAATGGGCCGAACGTCTAAAAGTCTGAAAAGTAATGGCGCTAAACATGTGGAGTGTGGAGTAGAAGCGTCCTAAGTGTGTAGTGGAAGGGGTTGTTAGGGTGGAATAGGCAGGGTATGTTGGTAGGGGTTGTTAGTGTGGAATAGGAAAGATATGTGGGTAGGGGTTAAAGTATGGCATTATGTAAGAGGTCGTACGGTACGTTAAGCCAGTCGTTAAGCCAGTACGTTAAGTCGTGCTCACACGAGAACTTTTATAGTCAACATTCGTTGGTCAACATTTTTCTGGCGACATTTCTGGAATATTTGACACTGGTATCGGAAACTAGACTGATGATAGAGGATTTTAGGTAGCCGAAATATTTTATATTTTGACCTCATAAGCTGCCAAACCAGTGTTGAGGATAAATGTTGAGGGAAAAAGTGCTCGTATGATACCGGCTTTATGGAAATGTATTGTGGTGTAAGAGGGGTTTTAAGTTTATGGAAATGTATTGTGGTGTAAGAGGGGTTTTAAGTTTATGGAAATGTATTGTGGTGTAAGAGGGGTTTTAAGTTTATGGAAATGTATTGTGGTGTAAGAGGGGTTTTAAGTTTATGGAAATGTATTGTGGTGTAAGAGGGGTTTTAAGTTTATGGAAATGTATTGTGGTGTAAGAGGGGTTTTAAGTTTATGGAAATGTATTGTGGTGTAAGAGGGGTTTTAAGTTTATGGAAATGTATTGTGGTGTAAGAGGGGTTTTAAGTTTTAAGCCTGTGACTATAGATTTAGGCACTAACTTGTGGCTAAAGGGAATATTTCAAAATAAACAATCAGTGTATCATAAAAGTTCAAAGTTCAATAGGCTTTATACCACTTATCAATGAAGGCGATAGTATTTGATGGAGACTGTAGAATGTATGGGTTGGAATCCATTTATCTAGACGTGTGAATGTTTGGTAGCGCACGTGTGATGAGTCGGCCCCGGTACCCTTAACCCACTCCCCCCCCCCCCCCCCCACCCCCCCCCCCCCACCCCCCCCCACCCCCCCCCCCCCCCCCCCCCCCCTGTTAAGAGTGGCCAAACCCTTCATTCTCTGCCTCTCATGTTGGTGCCAAGTGTGATGTGTCCCTCAGCCCCTTACGTTACGTCAGAGCGGGTAGAACTGTGTCTTCGCCGGAAAGTACATTCAATCGGCCTAATAAGTGATGTCTCGGCACCAAGTATATTTTGATCAATAATCGGTATCAGGAATATTTAAACATTATTTCTTAATTTCGAGTGAGATACACAAACATGTTCCTACACTTACTTACCCTATTCAACATCTGACAGACATAAATACAACACAGAGCGAGCCAAACGTAGTGGCAGCGGAGACATGACTTATTAGCGCTACCACACACCCCTTACCTAACACGATGATAACACCGTGTCTCATTATTACTCATCAAAGGGGGTGTTTGTTTACCTTGTAAGCGGATCCCTGGACAACTCAACCAGTAGATCTCGACCTGTGGCAAATCAACTAGAGACCACCAAATCGTTGCCAATGTATAGTAAATGACCTAGCCTAATATGACACAACATTATTAACACTGGTTGAAATGATTTACTGGGTATTAAGTTGTTCAATCTCCGTCATAAACACAGTGTAAGAAAGGATCACTTTAGTAAACAAATAAAAAATAAAAAATAAAAAGTGGCATCTCCGATAGCTTTGATCTGATGAAGCTATAAAGTCGGTATAAACCAACAAAATAATCAGTCAAAATGATACTCTTCACTTGGTGTTTGTATTCATTATGTCAACTTTGTTTTACGGTGACTCATCTTGGTTCGGATTAGGCTAATCCCATTAACCCCTTCAGCTCGATGACGTCTTTTTTCCTTTTACTTTGGCTACAATTAGACAACTTTACGCAGTTTAACAAGGACCTATACTATTTATAGGTTTAACAAGGACCTGTACTATTTATAGGTTTAACAAGGACCTGTACTATTTATAGGTTTAACAAGGACCTGTACTATTTATAGGTTTAACAAGGACCTGTACTATTTATAGGTTTAACAAGGACCTGTACTATTTATAGGTTTAACAAGGACCTGTATTTATAGGTTTAACAAGGACCTGTACTATTTATAGGTTTAACAAGGACCTGTACTATTTATAGGTTTAACAAGGACCTGTACTATTTATAGGTTTAACAAGGACCTGTACTATTTATAGGTTTAACAAGGACCTGTACTATTTATAGGTTTAACAAGGACCTGTACTATTTATAGGTTTAACAAGGACCTGTACTATTTATAGGTTTAACAAGGACCTGTACTATTTATAGGTTTAACAAGGACCTGTACTATTTATAGGTTTAACAAGGACCTGTACTATTTATAGGTTTAACAAGGACCTGTACTATTTATAGGTTTAACAAGGACCTGTACTATTTATAGGTTTAACAAGGACCTATACTATTTATAGGTTTAACAAGGACCTGTACTATTTATAGGTTTAACAAGGACCTGTACTATTTATAGGTTTAACAAGGACCTGTACTATTTATAGGTTAAACAAGGACCTATACTATTTATAGGTTAAACAAGGACCTATACTATTTATAGGTTAAACAAGGACCTATACTATTTATAGGTTAAACAAGGACCTATACTATTTATAGGTTAAACAAGGACCTATACTATTTATAGGTTAAACAAGGACCTATACTATTTATAGGTTAAACAAGGACCTATACTATTTATAGGTTAAACAAGGACCTATACTATTTATAGGTTAAACAAGGACCTATACTATTTATAGGTTAAACAAGGACCTATACTATTTATAGGTTTAATCGATATCGTATTTACCCCTTTGAGTCCTAGTGGTATAATATAAGCTAAACAAAATAATCGAATAGTAACCAGAATATGATGAAAATTGCGTCATCGTGCTGAAGGGGTTAATGCGCGGATGTATTTTTTTTCTTGGAATCCCTTGGAATCTACCTATAGTCTATTCACTGTACGTAGGCGAGACATCATGAACTCTATCCTCTGTAACTCAAAAAGGGCGAGAGCAAAAATTGGCTGTACATTTCCACATCTATTCCTTGACTGACTCTTCCCAAATGCTAGAAATTAAAATGTAAAATTTGCAAACTAAACAAACCAAAATTGGGACAAGGACAATATAAAGTCAAATTAAATTATCAAAATCGCTATGTGGAAACAACGCTTACTAAAATGAAAATTATTAAATAAAAGAACAATCCACCACATAGGGTGTACATTACTACATGAGCAAGTTAATCTGTTTCCCAAGCAAACTAATCGCACATATAACAACGCACTATCGTCACGTTAAAGGAAGTAGTCAAGTTTGGGAAGTCCGGGACGTTCTGGTAAATTTTACTAAACTCTGCATGAATAAAGAAACTACATGTTAAATGTCAAAATATTATTTAAAATCAAATTTGCAACATGACAAGACATTAACAATAGTACAAAATACAAATATTGATAAGATATCTATACTATTACAAAATAATATATAAAATACAGTACAGCACTCACTATTAATATTAGCTCGATTACTCTAGTCGTTTTTGAGTTACAGAGGTTAGAGGTTATGATTTCTCGCCTACTTACAGCGAATAGACTATAGTGGTATTTTTGACGATAAGAATAGTGTGTATGAAGTACAGTAGGTCATATAGTGTTTATGATTTGAATGAGTAGTGCCTCGCTATATTGTTTACCCTGTAGGCCTAGAGGTTAGTGTGTCATGGAGATATATTTAGGATGTAGTGTTATTGTAGTCGCCTGGCATTTCTTAGGGGGGATGGGCGTATGTATTTGCTCATTTATGTATTTTTAAATTGATTTGTTTAGTTTCCTCCCTAGACCTCCATCAAGTTTAATAAACACACCTGCCCAAAACCCTCCTTCAAGATAAATTTGTACATTTTTCGATAGAAAAATGTCCCGGCCGAAGGCCGTTTCCTCTTAGATTACAGGCTCGCTATCGCTCTCCAGGAAAAAAATCGACACCTAAATGACACGAAAAGTATTAAAATTGACACAGAAATGAGGCGAAAAGTATTAAAATTGACACAGAAATGAGGCGAAAAGTATTAAAATCGCCAAACTAAAATATGAAAACTAATGGGGCTAAACATGAGGAAGAAGAAGGACCAGAAAACGACCATCTCCCCTTTAGGGATTCTATTTTTGATCAGTGATGATGACGTACTGTAGGTGAGAGGAAGAACAATGACGCAATTTCACGTTTTTCAGGCGCCTCCACACACCGTCCCCCTTCCTAGCCTGCCCTAGCACACCCAGGGATATCCGCCCCCCTTTTCCCCTCCACCACTCACAATCATTATCCTTTAGACCCATAGTAGCACAGTTCTTCATTCTGATAAGCTAGATGCAATGTTAGCTTCGTAGATCTACGTTAGCCTGTAGTAGCAGACGACTTTAGTATTAGTTGATCATTGTAGGCAGTTTTATGATTTCGTAGATACACAGAGATGATTCAACAGCTGCCCTATAGAGACAATCTGATATCATGTATATATTTCCAATATGGGACTGTCTCTACTTGCTGTCATGTTATACTCTGGTCCGTCTCTGACCTGGGTTGTCGCTACGTCACCAAAAGCAACGAGTCGGTGTTGAAGTAATTTAAAGGACAATCAGTGAGACATAATTGGTATACCGAGGCGTTATGAAACACCACCTCGAAGTGAACACACCCATGTCCCTTTGCACCACCACCCATCCCCACACCCTCACCCCCACCTTCACTATCACCCCACCCCAACCTGATCCCACGCCTCCTGATGCTGATCCCAACCCTGCTACACTGAACGCTGACTTAACGCTACCTTACGCTAACCCCACGCACTCCCAACCTGACCCCAGCGACACGTTACCCACTGCTGAATCCGAACCCCCTCAAGGGAACCTCACGTCACCTGTGCCCCCACTCGCCAACACTAATCCCGCACTTCCTTCCACTTATACTTGTGTAACTTGTTATTCTTCACTTCCCAACACCACCTCTCCATGTATCACCTACACCTCTCCAGCCACCTCACTTGCCCCTACCAGCACCTCTCCTTCTAATCTCTCTTACACAGGCTCCAGTTCCCGTATTTCACCAACTTATAAGTATGCCATATCTTTATCTTCCTCTATCCCAAACTATGCTCCTCCCACCACAACTAATAGCCAAGTCAGTACTACAGTCACAAGTTCTAGTAATATCACAACTGTTGCCACAATTTGCCCTACAGCAATTGATAGCACGACAATCATGACAACAAATGGAAAGGCATTGACTACCACAGCCACTGCCTTTCCAGTTAGTACCATACTCACAAATACAACGAGTACCACACTCGCCACAACTACCTCGACCACAACGATAACAACAACTACTAATACTACTACCACTACTACTACTACTACTTGTGTGACAGGTAGTGCGTCAACCTCAACCAGTGACTCTCAACACCACCACCACCATCACCACCACTTCCCTTCATTCCATCCTCACCTCCCATCCTTTCATTCCTCTGTTTCTTCCTTATCCCATCTGACATGTATGCTTGCTGGTGCTTTGCCGTTGCCTCTTCACCAGTCTCTCTTGCCCATAATATCCCCGCTTGCCCTTGAGTCTCCTGCTCACGCCCCAACCACACCGCCCGGGACACCTCTACTAGTGCCATCTTCCTCACAGGCTTCCACAATCCCCATCATCTACCTCTGCCAGAACACCCCTGAAGCTTCCCCACCTGCCTCCCCCTCCAACCCCACCTCCCCTTGGCCCCACACACAACCCCTACACCAACACCCACCATCATCATCGGCTCCCGAGGTCGACTCCATTGATTCCTTGGACCTGGATGATGAAGAAGAGGATGAGGAGGGAGGGGGCACACATGGGAAGGCTGGGAAAAAGGGCCGTCGCAAGGGACCTACAAGTTTGCTCAATCCTGAAAAACAAAAGCAGCGCCGTGCCTCCCTGCTCTCCACCCTCTCCCTCTCCCTCACCCCCAGCATCCCACGCCGACCCTCCCTCGCCTCCCTGCTGAGCGCTACCCCGTCAATCGCCGCTCGCAGGTTTTCCTTCATCGGCGGTGGACAGACCCGGGTATGAGGCTGCAGTTCCCGTTCCCACCCACCCCTTTTGTGTATTACCGACAGCCGCTCACCCACCCACCCATCCTCACCCGCACTAACTCAAAGGCTCCAACCCCTCCAGAGCTTGATTCGGTGTATTCCATGTGCCCGGGTGAACCTCTTTCTTAGGCTACTCTTTAAAGTTAAGGCGGTGTCACACGAGCTCTTTTTCCGTCAATTTTTACGGGCATTTGCAGTCTGGCAGTTATCAGAAATCAACCCCCTAGCATAATCTACCTTCAGTCTAGTTTCCGATTCAAATGTGAAAGCGCCTCAAAATACTACGAGAACAAAATTTGCTCATCGAAAATTGCCGGAAAAATCGCTTGTGTGACACTAGCCTAAAGGCTAGGTATCTTCTCCATAAAGTAAAATTGTCTACAGGAAAGGTACATGTAATATCATGTATATAATCAGGTACACCCGCTTGCATGGATTTTACCTTTGACTCGTAGCTCAGGCTGATATCAAATGCGTTACGTTGAGCAGTATGCATGTTGGTAGTGGCTTATGTTTAGTATTAATAGAATAGTTACTGACTAAATATTATGGTGTTCGTTTTCTATGATGCGTTGAAAGTCCCATTTTCTTTCATGGTGGACGTAGCATAAACTTGGATGGCATGACTTAATTTATTATAATTATATTTCTTATTGACACTTGCTAGTTGCCTTTGAATGCACATATTATTGTAATATTATATTATTATTATTAGTAGTATTATTATTATTATTATATTCTTGTATTGTAACTAACAATTATTACTATTTGTCAGGTAGCCTAGCTCTTAGATATAGTGTGTAAATAATAATATAGAACTTTGGGTTAGCCTTGAAGGGAGTGCACCTATTTGTGTTAACATTTCCAAGTTTTCTACACAAATCAGCTACCTTCAATTACCCATTTATATATTTATTTTTTTAGTTTCTAGTTTGTTCCCTTCACCTCCATCAGGCTTTAAAAAAAAAACACTCTCATGACCCCCTTCGAGTTAAAGTTGTGAAAATATTTGTCGATAAATGTCCCGGCCAAAGGCTGAGTCCTCCTAAATTACAGGCTCGTTATCGCTCGGTAGGAAAATGTTGACACCTAAATGGTACAAAAGGTCTCAAAATTGACAAAGAAATGGCGTGAAAGTTTTTAAAGTCGACAAACTAATTAGGCGAACCCCTTAGCATCTCTAAAATAAGGGGCTCAACATGAGGGAGAAGGGGTCCAGAAAATAACACCATTTCATCCTGGGGATTTTTTTTGTTTTTTTCCTGAGACCTCCATCAAGCTTAAAAGAAAACAAGAACACACAAGACCCTCCCTTTCCAGATAAAGTTGTACCTATTGAACGGGGCTTAACCTGAGGGAGAAGGGGGTCCAGAAAGAAAAAAATACAAAAACAAAAATAACCAGCCCTTATACAATGACCATCACCGACGGTCTACTGAGATACCAATACACTCGAGACATGATTCCTTAATAAGAACTGCCCGAGTGAAGAAGACGTACAGTCGCGCTAATAAGTCATGTCTCGGCATTAAGTATGTTTTGATCCATAATTGGTATCAGCAATATCTAAGCTTCATTTCTTTATATCGAGTGAAATATACAAACATTTTCCTACACTTACCCACCCTATCCAACATCTGACAGACATTAATACAGCACAGAGCAAGCCAAACGTGATGACAGCTGGGCCATGACTTATTTGCGCGACCGTACCGTACAGGATGGATGGGTAGGGTAGGGTACTTGTCCAAGGTGCATCTACAGTATATGGACCCTCTATGGGTAGGGTACTTGTCCAAGGTGCATCTACAGTATATGGACCTTTATTCCAGTCACCGCTTTAACCTCTTCTGTACCGGCGACGTCTTTTTAGTTTTATTCCAGCTATATTTAGACGATTTTGTGCAGTTTAAGAAGGATCTGTGGGAGTCTAAAGGGTTAAGTGAGATCATTACAAGTCTGTTATTTGGTGGAGGCCCTTTTTAAACTGAATAAACGCATCTAATAGTAGTAAGAATATAATTAAAAGAGACCACGCCAGTACAGAAGGGGTTAAGGGGGGAGGGTCTATTTATTGGCTGATATATAAAGTCAACCATCACCTGAATATAAATATAAAAACATATATTTATCAAGAGATAAATATTATCCACTCTTCATCTTTTTTTCATTTTTGATAGCGTTCACGCAAATCTAACGTATTTGTAGTTTATTTTTGAAGAAAACTCGGTTGAACATACGTTAAGGCTTACCCAAATGTGTTAATGCTTGATGATTCGTTTATTAGTCTATTTTATAATTAAATATATTAGTGTGAAACTGTTATTAGCCTTTAAGCACGTGTAATGCAGAATGAGACCGTGTTTAATATTATTGTTATATATTGTCTTCAGAATGGTTAAGTTCGAGTGTAATTTCTTACTTATAATGTTATGTTAAATATTATCTTAAATTGATGAAACATTTAGTTAACTACGTGATAATATTGGCCATATCATCCATATCCGCATATTTGATATCGTATTATAGATGTTCATAAAGCCGGTATCACACGAGAACTTTTATAGTCAACATTCAATGCCCAACATTTTTCTGGCAACATTCCTGGAATATTTTGCACGGGTATCGGAAACTAGACTGATGGTGGATGGATATAGGTAGCCGAAATATTATAGATTTTAGGAGTATAGTTGGTTGTTGGAAGGAACATAATAATATATATATATATATATATATATATATATATATATATATATAGAGAGAGAGAGAGAGAGAGAGAGAGATGCGATATTTATGACAGTGATGTTCCTCAGTAGTTCCATTATTGATGGTGTGATGTGTTGTGAAGGTATTAATACCAATGACAAGCCCCAACACCCTGGCTGGCCCGTATATATTATTCTAGATGGAGCTCTTCTTGTTGTATCCGAGCCAATATGTCGCAGTTAAGGGCACACTCACTGCTTTTTTGGCCTTTAAATTAATTGATTCATAAATGCTTAGTTTCCTCGCTAGACTTCCCTCAAACTTAGAAAAATATCCCCTAGACCCCCTTCAAGAATAAATTTGTACATTTTTCGATATAAAAATGTTCCGGCCGAAGGCCGGTTTCTTTTACAATTACAGGCTCGCTATCGCTCGCCAGGAAAAAATTGACACCTAAATGGCACGATAGGTCTTAAATTTTATAACGAAATGGGACGAAAGGTCTTAAAATCACCAAAAAATGGTCCGAACGTCTAATAATCTCAAAACTAATGGGACTAAACACGAGGGAGAAATGGGACCAGAAAAACGATCGTCTCCCCTTAAACCAGTACCACACGAGCGCTCTTTCCCTCAACAATTAACCTCAACACTGGTCTGGCAGCTTATGGGGTAAACTTTTAATACATCAAGGGTACCTAAATTCATCTACCATTAGTCTAGTTTCCGATACCAGGGCAAAATTTTATAAGATTATCAAAACCAAAATTTGTGTTGTTAGTTACTGTGCGGTAGCTATTTATACTCATGGCATTAAACAGTTTGATTTGAAAGATTTTAAGGGGAGGCTGGCCGTTTGTTTGATCTATTAATTCATGTATTCATATATATGTTGAGTTTCGTCCCTAGACCTCCATCAAGCTTAGAAAAATACCCCCTAGACCCCCCTTCAAGATAAATTTGTACATTTTTCGGTAGAGAAATGTCCCGGCCGAAGGCCGGTTCCTCTTAAAATTGCAGGCTCGGTATCGCTCGCCAGGAAATAATCGACACCTAAATGGCACGAAAGGTCTTAAAATTGACAACAAAATGGGGCGAAAGGTGTTAAAATCGCCAAACTAATGGGACGAACGTCTTATAATCTCAAAACTAGTGGGGCTAAACATTAGGGAAAGAGGGGGGGGGGAGAAAAACGGTCTGCCTCCCCTTAATTTAATACCTGCAGTACAAGGAAACAAGCCATACAGCATAGCTTCTTGTTTATCTTAAAAAAAAAACTAATAATAATAATGAAGGACTTTGAAAATCGTCATCATCGTCTGATTGATATATAAAGGGTTAGATTAACAAATATATTTTTTTTGCAATGCATATCTTCCAAAGTACATTTATATTGAACTGTGCAATACAAATAATGGCTATTGAACTGTGCAATACAAATAATGGCTATTGCGCAAAGTTAATCATTTATATTAGTGTCTGTCACTGTTAACATAGGAAATCTAGGGAAACATTTTAGAACAAGACTGTGCATGTGTATTTTTGTTTTCTATGTGAATGAGGGAGACAAAAGGCATAACTGCCTGTAGCGAGTGCCTCCCCCAGATTTCAAAGAATGACAGGGCCGAAATCAAGGGACGTTCGAGCTAAAATGCCTGGACACACGGAGTTTGAAGCAATTTAAGTCATAGGAAGAGGGAAAGACTGATTCTGGGAGAGAGTTCCAGATCTCAGCAGTTGAATAGAAGAAAGTCTGAGAATGTGTATGTGTGTGTGTGTGTGTGTGTGTGTGTGTGTGTGTGTGTGTGTGTATGTATGTATGTGTGTGTGTGTGTGTGTGTGTGTGTGTGTTTTACAGAGATAATATCGCAAGACCGAGGCAATCAACAATTCCGTAACTGTAATTGGTTTGATAAGCCAGGTTGCATAAACTCGTTCAAAAATAATTAAATTAATAAGTATATACTGTATTTGCATGGACAAACACACACGCACTATATAATATATATATATATATATATATATATATATAATGGTGGAGAATAAGAGATTGATACAGATAGGTAAAATATTGTATAGGAATGCGTGGCAACCCCTTGTGTGCTACGGGTATAAAGGTATGGAGGTGGTGAAGGTAATGGTGTAGTGTTGTGTACCAGTGTATTAATCACCACGAAGACAAACAGAGCCGTATGCCTGTTTCTCCGTCACTAGCGGGTTGGGGCTAGGTGTCGAACCTTGGCAGTGGTGTTTGAAGAAATGACTGAATATAAGAAGCCATACAAGAAAACCAACATGAAGTAGCGTTGTTTTTGGCCATATTATCACTACCAAAGATATAATTTGAACTATAAACCACAATTTCATCTTTACATAATTATACAATGATGAAGACTAAAAATAATGGACACTGCTTTCGTTTGACTCAATGAGAGAGACAATCTGCACCCATTTTTCCAATCTATTGTTTCCAGCTTGATCTTAAAACACAAATTCGGGTAGCATAGCTATTTCCATACAAATTATATTATGCATTGTATATTCAGTTTCAAACACCCTCTTCTCGAACTTTGCTGAATGTTCAATATAATAATAATAATAATAATAATAATAATCGGGTTATTTCCATCTGTACAGTGTGTTTTTTGTCACTATCAATAATATTCAAAGTTCAGCCTAATTAGAAAAATATCTAATTATTGTGTTATTGTACACTCGAGGAAAAAACAATCTTTACACTAACGCTTTAACACCTTATTGGCGGGCTAGGCGGTCTATTTATATGTACCGCCCAGCGGGGTGTTTTTAGCCAAAATAGGGCTGTTTACGTGATCATTTTCATGCCTAAATAAGACCCAGAGCGTAAAACAAGTATCTATCCCTGAAAGGGCATAAACAGAGCTTTCCAATGACACCACAACGATCCTTTTATGACCGCTAGTTTTCTTGCAACAACCGCGCAACACGAGTGCAAAAAGCATGTAATTCGGTACTTTCCCCATACAATTCAGTATGTAGCGAGTGAGAGAGGGAGGGAGGAGGTGGGATTCGTGTCAGTAGGTTCGCCGCGGTGGTCAGGAGCAGTCATACGCTCGCTACTCTCCTGCCACCACTTGTCTCTCTCTCTCAGCAACATTACGTGCTGAAAATGCCACACGACCTACAGTATGTCGCGCGCCGCCAGATATTCCAAATTTATTATACTCGACTTATGTTGCGCGCCGCTAGTTAGGGGTTAAACATTCTGGAAGTGGGTCGAAATCTAGTGATAATACCTTACAGACGTATGTTTCACCCGATTCATTCCGTTCACACAAGATTATATACAGCTCATTTGCCTTTTGCCTCCCTCAATCACATAGAAAAATAAAATAAAAAATAAAATAAAAAATAAGCTCACCAGTGTAAAGATTATTTTGTCTTCGAGTGTACATAATATACCTTTAATAGTCCAACTTAAAAAATAGTAAACCCATATATTATAATATTTGTTGCGTATTTAGTTCCACACCCTCCTCTTGATCGTGTCTGAAAGCTTAATATATTTCCGTCAGTCTAAAAAATATGAAATTTAAATCAAGGAAATATATAATTTGATATATATTTTTTACTTATTGAGACGGAAACAAAAAGAAAATATTCAGTTTGTTATTTGTTTTGTTTTTGTAGTTACTAAGACGGAAACACAATGGTTGGAAAAATGGCCCATAGACAGTCTTTCATCGGGTAGCCAACTCCAAAATCCTAAACTGAAAAGGGGGGGAAAAGCGCCTCCATCAATATAGTAAGGGCAGGAACAGACGAACGAAAAAATAATACAATATCATCTTGCTGTGAACTTTATTTAGCTGACTGTCACATATTTGCCACATATAATACTAAAAATACTCAGCAAAAGCTATTTTAACCCGGCGACGTCCTCTTCATCATATTCTGTCCACTATTAGATGAGTTTTTCAGCTTAGGAAGGACCTCTAACCATTAAAAGACTATACAAACTATCTCTTTTAACCCACTGAGCCCCAGCGACGCAAACGTTGCGTCGGCAATGTATGTAACGCTAAACCCCAGCGACGCATACGTTGCGTCGGTGTTAATTACTCCGGTCCTATGGTACCTAGAGGGCTCAGATTTGTATGGGAACTGTGTAAGTATCCCACGCAACCATGCCGATGATTGAAAACTCAAAGTTCAACCGCGTGAGCGCGCAAAAACATGGTTTTTGGGTGTTTTTGCCTTCAAGTTTTTACTCTTGTAAAATCGACTTTCGGGGGCTCCGTAGGACCCCTTTTTGACCTTTTTGATAGTTTTTTTGTGGTTTTTCCTTCATTCCTAACCCATTCGCTATTGTTTCTGGAAACAAACAAAAATCAAAACCTGCCGGTCCCTGGTGGTACATTTATTTATAACTAGCTGGGGCTCAGTGGGTTAATCCTTTGAGCTACCAAAGACCCTTCCGAAGCTGAATATAATCGCCTAATAGTGTCCAGAATATGACGAAAAAGCAAGAGGCAAATGTTGGCATGTGTTTTTAACTCTAACAATAAGTAAAGAACATAATCTAAGCTCGTATTCGCATAAAACAGATTGATTGCATTAAAATTATGGCGGAACGTTGTAGCGCTGAGGACTTGAACACTGATGAGCCTACTAGGAGTGGCGATGGTGACGACGATGAAGTGTTTGTTAATTCCCATACGTTTGTTGAGGCTGAGGGGGCCAACAATAGGTTCCCCTCCAGTGACCTACCACCCACCAGAACCACTTCCTTGGCCTCTACCATATGTAGGATCGAGGAGGAGTGGGAATCCAGCCACCAGGACCCGGTACAGATCTCCGACACCCCGGGGCCCCGAAGCTCAGTTTTGAAACCTCGTCGAAACCCCACTGTATCGGATCGGAGACCTCGTCACTCTGAGCCAGCCCTCCCCAACTTGGATCGGAACCCCACAAATTCGGATCGGAAACCTCGTCACTCTGAGCCAAACATGCCCAACTTGGATCGGACCCCCCACACCTTGGAATGGATCCATCACAATCCATCAGTTTCCTCTGGCCACCGCCGACACATCCGACGTACAAGTAGTGCGTTCTCGATGCGGCTGGCTTCGTTCTTCAAACCTCGCTCACTATCGATGACGGATTCGGATGCGTCATCGGTAGAGAGTATTGACAGCGGAGCCACGGGGGATTCGGGGCACTCAGAGGCACCGCTGGGGCCTAAGGGTACGCAGACGAAGGCCCAAAAGTTTAAGAGCGACTTAGTTAACAAACATCGGCTCCAGAGGCTCCAGAGGGCATGGACTGGCAAGGCGGAGGTAGGAGGAAAGAGAGAGAGAGAATGGTCGCTTTGAGATTGATATAGAATGTGTTGGTAATGTGGAGTGATTTACTTCTGATTAAGACAAACTATTCATGGTGATGGGTATTATTATAATATGATTCGATTTATTACATGTGCCATGCTTATTATCATCTTCTTTTCTTTACATAAGTATATCAAATCATGATAAATGATCCACTCTAATACATTTCTTAGTCATTATTTTCCTAAGTAGGCAATTTCGTATTCATTCATCCACGGCTGTTGTTTTCTTGACACCAATGTAGTTCTGTATTTATTAGATGAAAATTGATGTGTCCTAAGCCCTGTATGCCTCTTCTGTATAAATATAGGGGTATATAAAAGGGTAAATATAAGGGTAATAATCGTAACGTATATTACGAAATAAAGCATGTTGAAGTTAACTGCATTGAATATTTTTTTATTAATTAACTAATGTATAATTATTGCAGGCAGTACGATTGTCTATACATCTGTTGCATCACATCCTTCAACATAATTAACATCAATTACTTGATTACTTTAACCTGCACACGATTTTAAGGGGGTAGTGCTTGTTTTTTTGGTCTATGTATTTATGTATTATATACTGTATATTTGAGTTTCCTCGCTAGTCCTCCAAGTTTAAAATAAAACACCACCTATACTAGACTCCCTTTCAAGATACATTTTTACGAGAAAAAAATTCCGGCGGAAGGCCGATTCCTTCTAGTATTACAGGCTTGATATCGCTCGCCAGGAATAAATCTACACTTAAATGGCACGAAAGGTCTTTATATTGACAAAATAAATGGGGCGAAATGTCTCCAAATCGCCAAACTAATGAAACGAACGTCTTAAATTTTCAAATCTAATATGCTAAACATGAGGGAGAAGAGGATCCAGAAATAGCGACTACCTGCCCCTTAATCAGCTTACACAAAAGGTCAGCCCTAAAATGTATCGCCACTGACGCAGGTAGTTAGAACGTAATTAACCTTTTCAGTATTATGAGGATGCGTTTCTCATTTAATACTGGCTAATTCTAGACGATTTTACCCAGCTTAAGAAGGCCCTCTAGGAATCTACGAGTAATGGCTATCTTAATTAACCCTCTGACGCCCATTATATCCTTCCTAAGCTGAATAAAATCGTCTAATATGCTAAGATTGGTATGCAGGATTTGAAACTGCATAATAAATCGTAGGTTTGTGCAACATTCTTTAACTGTCTTCGTGGTGCAATGCATAAGTGTGTTGATTTTCGGTGTGAGCGTCCTGGGTTCGAATCCCCGGACTGCCACATGTGTTTGTTAATTTCATTAATCGAGTTTAGGAGTAAAGTTGGTTAGTGGAGAGAACATAATCATTAGCCGGAAGAAAATGACAGATTGCGTCCTGGAATAATGAAAGGGTTATGGGGGGTTCGTGTGTGTGTGTGTGTGTGTGTGTTTCTTTCTTTCTTTTTTCTCCATAGACCTCCATCAAGCTTAAACAAATACTTTCAAGACAAACCCCCTCCCCCCATTCGAGGTATATTTGTACATTTCTTGGTAGGAAAATGTCCTGGCCAGAGGCTAGTTCCTCCTAGATTACAGGCTCGCTATCGCTCGCAGGGAATTTTGACACCTAGATGGAACGAAAGGTCTTAACATTGACAAAGCAATGGGGCGAAGGGTCCTAAGACCACTAAACTAATGGGGTGAACGTCTTAAACTCTCAAAGTGGGGCTAAACATAAAGGAGAAGGGGTCCATTAACAAAACAAAATAAAAACTTCTAAGAAAGTCGTCTGATTAATTGGGTTCATTTCCACCACTCGTTCATATTGTAGTGTTTATCTGGCTACTAATGGACAATTTTATTCAGTTTAGGAAGGATATGTGGAAAGTCCGAGGGTTCATTGAGACAGACTTTACCCCCTTTCATTTTTGGATGGCCTTCCAAAACTATGTACAATCATTTATTGGTAGCCAAGCTAAAAGGAAAATTGTGCCATTAAATAATTAAGGAGGTAATGCAAATTCAAATTGAATAATTTATTTGATGACATTAGCATAGTAAAGTAAGTTAATTTTGAATATATGTATCCGTAGACTTGTTGTGTGTGTGTGTGTGTGTTGGCCCGTGCTAAATATGCTGCTATAAAACCGAGTGAATATAGGTGTCAATTCATTAATCTTGACTAGCCACAAATTAACACCGGTATTGGGCAGGGGGCTAGGAATCCTCCTCCCCTTGTAAAATTATCCTACTCAACGAGACAGAGAAATGGGTGAGGGAACACGACAGTCGTCCCGGACCTTAAAAATTGGAACTTTAAATGTTGTTTCTGTTCTGGCTCTGTCTCGAGTCGGCCACCCCCAGCAATGGGGTATGTGCCCGAGTACATACATACATACATGCATACATACATACATACGTACATACATACGTACATACATACATAGTAAATACATACATACATACATACATATATACTGTATATATATACATACATTGATAATAATGACAAGACCGCGATGAACAGTAACTGAAATAAATCAATATAATTAGGAAAACTAAATACTAATCGATACCTCCTGCTGCTGCCTAAGTGGTTATATAAAGGCAAGGTGGTGCGGCAAGCATCACTATTACGTCTTGTCTGCTTGTATCGGTGCTCTCACAACTATACCCGGTTTCAGCTAACTTAGCAATAATTCTGATCCATAGTTTCTTTATATCTCAGAAACGACTATAGCAAATAGTTTGAAATATCACACATTTATTTACTGGTGTACCCATATACGATAAAATAAATACCAGCTCGACTGTCTTCAGTATTTTTAAGCTATAAGATGTCAAGGAATCAGGATTTATGCCAGGTTAGCTGACACGGAGTTTAGTGGCCGCGAAAACAAAAACACTGCGCCGGTTTATATGTCGGTTTCGTTTCGTTTAAGATTGACGGAAGACAGTCTGTACCCATATATATATATATATATATATATATATATATATATATATATATATAGTCTGTCAGTCGGATACTCGGTAGCCAACACAGAATTCCAAATTGAGGAAGGAAAGAAACACCATTCACAGAGGAAGATCATGTGGGCATCGAAAGCAAATCAAATTCTATTTGGCTTGACATTTGTTTAACCTTCAACGCTTTCAGAATATCAAGTTTCTGCCAAACATGACCAAAATTACCGAAGAAGAATTATTAAGTTTCTGCAGTAAATACCAGCAGATAATATAACTTAAATGTATTTTAGCTGGTAATTCTGCTAAATATTGATGTATAGGCTACAGCTCGAACTTCCTTATAGCCTGCAACTCGCAAATGATCAATTAATACTCAATCACGTTTACCATACTGTACTGTTAATCTGTTGTTCTTCTGATATTCTTACCGAAATATTCCTACACTTGCTTTCATTCGCATAGGAAGTGAAGTACTTGAAAAAATAATTACGGACTTGATGCAATCTAATTTACCCACAAACCAATCTGATCACAAGATGCGGTGAATTTTTTTTTTTTTTTATTATATTCTTACACGATTGTATGTAGTTTAGGAAATATCTCTAGGAACCAAACGGGTAAAAACTATCCTAATTAACCTTGACTTCCAAAATTCCTTCCTGAACTGATACAAATCTTCTAACGATACCAAAACTACAAGAAACGCATCCTCGACTACCGACCGAGTTAAGATGGCTGAAGGCGTTAGTGGCGAGGACTTGAACATTGCCAGCGTCGGGGATGACCAGGGAATTACTGAAGATTCCCCTACCTTCTATTTGGGTGAAGGGGGTGACGAAAGGTTCCCCTTGTCGAAGCTACCAAGGTCCAGCTCATCAGTCATATATAAGATCGAGGAGGAGGAGTCTGGAAGCATCCACCACAATCTAGAACCAATCCCACACAACCCGGAACGGATCCCCCACAACCCGGAACGGATCCCACAAGCTTCAGGCCACAAACTCCTCAAATTCGGAAGGAGGAGGGCAATGAGTCTTTCCAATTCTGAACCGGGTAATCCCGTCTTGGAATGGCTTCATCAAGCTCCGTCTGTTGTCTCCCTCCCTCAGGGCCCCATCTCGCGTAAAAGTAGTGCGGCCTCCATCTTCAAACCGTTATTCAGATTGCGGCCAGTCTCGTCGTTTGCATGGGATGCTTCGTCGGCAGAGAGCAGTGAGAGCGGGGTCACAGGGGATGGGAACCCCTCGGGTTCGCCTAAGGGGTCCAGGAGGACGCAGGGGAAGGCGCAGACACTTAAGAGCAACTTGGTTACTAGAAAACAATCCAAGCTCCAGAGGGTCAAGTCGCTGAGCAATATGTGGTTACATCACACGCCGGTACGCAAGAGGGGGGGGGGGGGGATGAAAGAAAGAGAGAGAGAGAGAGAGGATATACTGTATGTAGAGAGAAGATGGGCTAGGTAAAAAGGGATATACTGTAGATAGCTCATACATTTTCATCTTCGTTGCTGTATAATAGTTCATGTTCATTGAACCTATTTGATTTGAATTCATCACTCGATGCATTTTCATATTCTTTCTTAATTTGTGATTTGTTTTAAGTCAGTACACTTATTTTATAAGGGTTATTTTTTTTATTTACATATTTATTTACCTTACGTCATACCATCTAACTATTACGGCATACCATCTAACCATTACGTCATACCATCTAACCATTACGTCATACCATCTAACCATTACGTCATACCATCTAACCATTACGTCATACCATCTAACCATTACGGCATACCATCTAACCATTACGTCATACCATCTAACCATTACGTCATACCATCTAACCATTACGTCATACCATCTAACCATAACGTCATACCATCTAACCATTACGTCATACCATCTAACCATTACGTCATACCATCTAACCATTACGTCATACCATCCAACCATTACGTCATACCATCTAACCATTACGTTATACCATCTAACCATTACGTCATACCATCTATCCATTACTTCATACCATCTAACCATTATGGCATACCATCTAACCATTACGTCATACCATCTAACCATTACGTCATACCATCTAACCATTACGTCATACCATCTAACCATTACGTCATACCATCTAGATGGTATAGCCGTCCGGCTGGCTCAGTTGGTAGCGTGCCTGATTCCCATCTTGAAGGTCTCGCGTTCAATCCCCGCTCAGATTGAACAGTTTTTCTGGGATACAGCCGGCGGTTACCATCTCCCCATGAACAAGGGGGATGGGTAATGGTCTCTGGTAGACTAAAGAAAGCCAAGCGCTTGTGAATCCTCGAAGGAGGAGATACGGGCGCTATATAAGTAACCAGAAGATTATTATTATTATTATCTAACCATTACGGCATACTATCTAACCATTACGTCATACTATCTAACCATTACGTCATACTATCTAACCATTACGGCATACTATCTAACCATTACGTCATACCATCTAACCATTACGGCATACTATCTAACCATTACGGCATACTATCTAACCATTACGTCATACTATCTAACCATTACGTCATACCATCTAACCATTACGTCATACCATCTAACCATTACGGCATACTATCTAACCATTACGTCATACCATCTAACCATTACGTCATACCATCTAACCATTACGTCATACAATCTAACCATTACGTCATACCATCTAACCATTACGTCATACAATCTAACCACTACGTCATACATCATCGTGCCTTCTGATATTGCTAGAGACGTGAACACTTAAGGGGGACGGTTATTTTTTCTGGACCCCTTCTCCCTCATGTTTAACCCCATTAGTTTTGGCATTTTAAGACCTTCACCCCATTAGTTTGGCGATTTTAACACCTTCCGCCCCATTTCGTTATTTCGTGCTATTTAGGTTCGATTATTTCCTGGCGAGCGATAGTGAGCCTGTAAATTAAGAGGAACCGTCCTTTGGCCGGGAAATTTCTTCACCGAAAAATTTACAAATTTATCTCGAAGGGGGTCTTGGGGGTGTTATTTAAGGTGATTGAGGTCTAGTGATACCGGGTAAATTACATAATGTTTTGTTAGTACAGTGGCGCTAATAAATCATCTCTCAGCTGTCATTACGTTTGGCTCGCTCTGTGCTGTATTAATGTCTGTCAGATGTTGAATAAGGTGGGTAAGTGTAGGAACCTGTTTGTAGATCTCACTAAAAAAAAGACGAAATTCATGGGTAAATATTTCTGATACCAATTATTGATCAAAACATAATTGGTGCCGAGACATCACTTATTAGGCCGACTGTACAATCGACCTAATAAGTGATGTCTCGGCACCAAGTATATTTTGATCACTAATTGGTTTCGGCAATATCTTAACTTAATTTATTCATTTCGAGGGGGATATACAAACCTAATCCTACAGTTACCCATCCCATTCAATATCTGACAGACATTAATACAGCACAGAGCGAGTCAAACATAATGACAGCCTAGACATTACTTATTAGGCCGACTGTACGTAAGATCATCATCATCACCCGCATCACAACCATTACAGAAGATATACAGATATAGGCGTCTGGCATAACAACACCTCTAGGGGTGAGCGATAGCGAGCCTATAATTTGGGGGAAACCGGCCTATGACCAGGACATTATTCTACCGAAAAACGTACAACAGTTTAGCTGGAAGAGGGTACTGGGTTTATATATATAATATATACAGCATAGAGTTTGCACAGAATTTGGGGAGTTGTGTTCGTTTAGTTTGAAGTGGGTCTAGGGGGCAAACTAAAATAAATACATATGTAAATATTCAAAACTGCCAAAACAATAAGAATCTGTGACTAATAACCAAAGCAACACTAATTATTTGGGGTAGCTCAGTGGTTGACCAGCCTCACAACCATATATATATATATATATATATATATATATATATATATATATATATATATATATATATATATATATATAGGGTGTGGAATAACAAGATTACTTAGTTATACATTCCCTCTGTGTGTGTGTGTGTGTGTGTGTGTGTGTGTGTGTGTGTGTGTGTGTGCTCTGTTTGACCAATTATTAGGATCAGGTACCTCACACCCATCGCACCACAGTTCTTATTATCATTTATCGACCATTATTTATATATACTATATATACTCTATATATACTGTATATATACTGTATATATACAGTATATATAGGCCCCCAAAAATAACCAGTGCCCTTAAAGAGTAAATTGTTTTGGTCACTTTAGTTAACATTTATATACTTTATTTTAAACACATGCTATATCCCAGTGTAGACCCCTTCCTGTGTTTAACCCTTTCTGTACCGGTGACATCCTTCCCATCATATTCTGGGTACTGTTAGGCGATTTTATTCAGCTTAGGAGGGATGTATACCAATTACAAGGCCACAGACTATCTCCTTTAATCCTTCTAGCTACCATATATCCTTCCTAACCTTCATAAAGTCGTCTAAATGTACCTAGAATAAAGTTAAGAAGACGTCGCCGGTACAGAAGGGGTTAAGGGGAGATTTCCACTTGAGGGACTTTTTTCTTGACCCCTTTCTCCCTCATGTCTATCCCCATTGCTTTTGAGATTTTAAGACGTTTGCCCCATTAGTTTGGTGATTTTTAAGAATTTCCGCCCCATTCTGTCAATTTTAAGACCGTTCGTGCCATTTAGGTGTCGATTTTATCCTGGCGAGCGATAGCGAGCCTGTAATTTAAGAGTAATCGGCCTTCGGCCGGGAAAATTTTTCTACCGAAAAATGTACAAATTTATCTTGAAAGGGGGTCAAGGGGGTGAAATTTTAAGATTGCTGGAGGAGTAGGAAACAAACTAGAAACCTCCCCTTAACACTATGGGTCTTTAATATTTGAGTTGGTCGTGTGTGTATGTCGTGCAAAGTGGAATGAGGGAAAGGTTTGTAAATAGTCAACTCTATAGTCTGTTCATTCTCAGTTGGGCAGAAATAGTCAACTCTATAGTCTGTTCATTCTCAGTTGGGCAGAAATAGTCAACTCTATAGTCTGTTCATTCTCAGTTGGGCAGAAATAGTCAACTCTATAGTCTGTTCATTCTCAGTTGGGCAGAAATAGTCAACTCTATAGTCTGTTCATTCTCAGTTGGGCAGAAATCATAACCTCTAATCTCTGTAACTCAAAAAGGGTTAGCGCAAATGAGCCGTCAATTAATACACTTATTTCCTAGCCAAGTTTTCATGTTTGATAAGAAATATTAGCTCGATGACTAAGTCCTTTGTTAGTTATGCGAGGTTAGAAGTTACGATTTCTGGCCCAACCTAGAATGACCGGACTAGACAATTGTATTCATCCGAGGAAGGACCACTCTTGAGTTAAATGGATAAATTGAGTAACCCTTTAATTCCTAGATATCCTTCCTAAGCTGAATAATTTCGTCTATTGGTAGGAGGAATACAGTATGCGATTGAATTATTTGAAGGAATACAATATATGATTTATGTGATAATGGAAGTTAACCTTGTTAGTATACGATTACACCATTCTTCATTTCATCCTGGCTTTCATTAAGCAAATTTATTCAGCATAGGAAGGACCTCTGGGGATCGAATGTCGTACAAACTATTTCGATTAACTCGTAGGTCCATAACTAGTTCCCCAAGCCTAATATAATCACACGCTGATTGCCAGAATATAATTAAAGAAGTCATCGTAATAGATTGCCTAGTGCAGTGATTAGCTCAGGAACGGTAGAATATTTCAAGTGTAAACTGGATAGTCATATGAGTGATATGGGTTGGGTGTAAATGGGATCTGCCTCGTGTGGGCCGGTCGGCCTTATGCAGATGTCCGGTTTCTTATGTTCTTATGTAATAGCCTACAAAATAGGTTAACAGTTATACTCGTCTTTTTATGCACTAACAATATATTTCTCACTACTGCATCATTAGATAATTTATAGCTTGCTTATCTACTCAATGTCTCACCACTTTCTTTTGATTATTGGGTATGATTTTCGTATATAAGTTTATAGGCACTTACATTCGTAGTGTGTGTTTTAGCCAATTGTCGTGCGTTTTACAAGATCTCTTCGCTAAATGTTCCGGCTTGTAGCATAATGTACAGTCTCCCACATAAGTTCAATTCATGCTAGGTTAGAAGACGAGGGTAGTATGTAATGCAGCAGTTTAATTACATGATAGCCAACTGTTGCATTACAAAATACACGAGTTAAATATCTATGATAGTTATATTTTCCTAGCTTAATATACATAAGATGAAGTGAACTATAGAGGGTGACTTTACAATCGTGAACATTATGAAATAGATGCTTATTATGGCGGGAGATTGGCTTTATTTGACCCATTAGTGTACAGTAGCGCTAATAAGTCATGTCTCAGCTGTCATTAAGTTTGGCTCACTGTGTGCTGCATTAATGTCTGTCAGATGTTGAATAGAGTGGGTAAGTGTAGGAACATGGTTGTATATCTCACTCGACAGGAAGAAATCATGTTGCGATATTGCCGATACCAATTATTGATCAGAATATATTTGGTGCCGAGACATCACTTATTAGGCCGACTGTACAATAACACTTCTCTGACTTTTATTCTGGTTTTGATATGTTTCTTTAGGTGGTGTGGTAAGAGGATTTGCTTGTAAACTATTATATTCAGGTGATGCTTCTCTTCTTTCACTTTATCTCTCTCTCTCTCTCTCTCTCTCTCTCTCTCTCTCTCTCTCTCTCTCTCTCTCTCTCTCTCTGTTAACCCTTTCGGTATATTATGATGCCTCGCTCGCTTCCTCTGCTCTGGTTACCATCTGATCATTTTATTCAGCTTGGGAAGGACCTGTACTCTAGATATTAACGGGGTGGTTACTTTTATATCTCTAATCCCAGTAAGATCTTCCTAAGCTGAATTAATTTGTCCGATGATAGCCAAATCAAATAAAGAATAGCGTCATTGTTTACTAAGGGTTAATGGGGGGGGGGAACTGCTTTTTTTCTCTCCTTTTCTCTCTTTCTCTGGCTTGTACCCATTCAGCCTACTGTTTTAAGACGTTTATCCCCATCAAGGTGTCGACTTCTTTCTGGCAAACGATGCGAGCCAGCATTGTATGGAGAAATCCGGCTTCGCCGGAGACATTTTCCTATCGAAAAATGTACAAATTTAACCTAATGTCAAAGAAATTTTTAATATATGCTGGCTTGCTACCACTCGCCAGGAAAAAAATAGACACCTGTTTTTTTTTTTTTTTTTTTTTTTTTCTATATTCCAACTTACTTCCTCTCGGGCATAGGCTGAGAGCCTTAACATTCACCGCTTTACAATGAACAGTGAAGCCCGTGAGGTCTTGTTCCAGTCTAGGGAGTGAGACATGTGAAGCACGTAGAGTACAACGAGCACCTGCCATCTTGCCTTCACATGAGGCACGGTGCTCACTCATGGCCCGAAACGACCCCATCTCTGAAGCCATCTCGTTCCCGTGCTTCACTGTCTCACCCCCTACACTCGGACTCTCACACTTACACACACACAACGCCACCTGTTGAGCAGATAACTCACCAGGCATTGCACCCCTATAGCATATTTTGAATATGGGAATATTCATACAGTGCTATTTAATCAGGGAACAATGAGGGTATTTTATTGACGTTTCGGTGGGCTTGTGGTAATGCACTGATACCAGGTACAGCACAAATTCCATCCCAATAATATCTTCCCATTGATACATCGGGATTTGAACCCGGGACCTTTGGATTACCAGGCCAGTGGCAAGACCACTTCACCACACCTCCCCTAAATGGGGATAAACGTCTTAAAACAGTAGGCTGAAAGGGGCCGAATGGATACAACCCATACAACCCAGAGAGAGATGAAAAAGAGAGAGAAATATATTATAAAGCGAGGTAGTCTCCCTTAATATTTTCTAATTGATGTCCGTTCTATTAATTATGTAATATATTTTCTTGTATTTATTCTGATTGTATCATGCCATGTAGCTAGTTAAACACTGATTGAATTCTTGTGTCCTATAGAATTACTTATTAATGGCATCGTTGTATTTTCATCGAATCTCTTGAGCGTTCTATATTTAATTACCGTATGTTCCCATTTTAAACCTCCTTCCCACTTGTTTGTATAAATAATGTCATCATAATAATTGTGTTGTGTGTGTAACCTTTTTCCTTTCCTGGCTCCTTCCATAGTAGGCCTTTGATAATATTCTTATGTGTTCATTTATTATGTATTTTTACAAGTTCTTACATATATCACCATTGAATATGAATACCATTTGTGAAGGAACTCTGTATCGAAGTCAGTAAAATTCTCCCTATTTCATATAGTGTTGAGATCCATTCAGCCAACATTGTTGTAGACATTATGCTCATATTATTTAAAAAGTTATTTCTTGTAACTAATCCTCATCCCCTTCTTGAAGTTCTTATTGTTTCCCCAGATGAGTAACTAATCCTCTCCCTCAATTATGTTTCTTGTGATGTTTACAATAATGTGTGTGTCCCTATTAAATCAATCTTATCCTGATGAATCTGCCACCCCAAGTCTGTTGAGTACCTATTATGTTGTAATCCTTTTATTGATGAGTGCCCAATCCTATTCCCCTCCTCCCTTCCCCCTCACCTGTAGCCTACCTATAGTATTGTGTTTACCTTTTCTTTATGAGTAAACAACTGTACAGTGCATTTTTAAATGTTCTATCTCTTTTTCTCTCCTGATACATTCCCTCTCTCTTATATATTTATTTCCCATAGTATTTTGTAAACTTTATTTTGATAAGCAATACATCCACTCCCCTTCCTTCCCCAAATGTATATAATTATTCCCTTATTATGTTATATACCTCTTGTTGATGAGTGTCTAATCTACTATCCCTCTTCCTCCCCGCCCCTCAGTCGGATCAGATGGTGTCGCTGACGTACCGGTCGCTGGAGTCGTACATCAGCGAGGACAACCTTCCGGGGCTGCAGAGCTTCCTGGCTTCCCGTACTGTGGTCATCGATGACAAGGACGACAATGGCGCCACGGCCCTCATCCTGGCTGCCAGCAAGGGCAAGGCCGAGATCTGCCACGAGCTTATCCTCAACGGGGCCGACGTCAACATTGAGGATAATGTGAGTCTTGAGCTTCAGAGTTCGGGGGGGGGGGGGGGGGGGGGGGGTTTGGTAAAATCAATAAAAATAGGTCAGTTTTAGGATCATCTATTTTCACAGACTTTACAGATGGGGGTTCTAGGGTTTGCATTGAGATTCGTATTCATGTTATAGGAGGATAATTATGGTCCCTGGAATTTATGTTGGTGTTATATTAAGATAATGAGATTCTATTGGCATTGTACTTGCCATTGATGACACAGCACAACAATGGCACCATGGCTCTCATCCTGGCGTACCCTCCCGCACTAGACTAGCGTGCGGTGAGGTATTAAGCTGCTACTACGGAGCGGTACATACTAACGGCTATACATGAGGATTATTCCATGATCCCAACAAGGGCAAGCAACACATCCTGACAATATAAGGCAATTTACAAGCTCTTAAACTCCAGAACAAAATACTAATATATATAGTCGTTGGTGACGAATTGGCATTTTCAGCCAGCTGGAGTGGAGGAGACAATAGAACATAATAGTGACAGAGTGTCAGGGGTATGCAGAGGAGAGAGATAGGTTGGAAGATGAGTTGAAACGGTTGGTAGGGGAGAGGGAATGGGAAGAACAGAAAGAAGAGGAGGATGAGGGTGTAAAATTTATGTTAGGTCTCGGGACAGAAGAGGGGGTAGATGAGGAAATGGAGAAAAGAATGAAGGTAGTGAAAAGATTCCTGGAGCAGGTGTGGCAGAAGAGAAAAAGGAATAGAATAGGGTGAGGGGGGAGAAGGTGATCAGAGTGGGGGAGGAAGTTAAATGAGATTAAATAGTAGAGAGGGGGGGAAGTGAAAAGTTAAGTTAAGGAGAGAACAAGAGATTGGGGGGTGGAGGAGGGGGTAAATAGGGAGAGGAGAATTCTGCTTAAGCTATATACTTCAATACTTTTCTTTAACTATCCCTTCTACGACTACTTATTTTCTAAACTACATCTTAACCAAGCTCTAGCTGTTTCTGGAGAATAAATCACTGGTGCATTGGTGAGCTGGGTCAAAAAAAAAAGGGACAGCAACTCCACAAGAAGAAGAAGAAGAAGACTCCATTGTGTAGAGACGCCGTTTGTAAACAAGATATGCCAGGGTAAATAGGTTCCTCGTGACCTCATCCCTTAAACCACTAACAAAACAAAAACAAAAACAAATGGTAGGATAAACCTGACTTTTTGGACCGACAGCGATTTCAGTAAGTTTTATTTTGTTTTTTGTAATTTTTCCTTCAGATATAGCCTAGGCCTAGTGTTATTTTATACTGAAGAGGAACGGAAATGAGTATTTACCCATTAATCAACAATTAATTCGTGGTGCGATGCATAAGGTGTTGATTTTCGGTGTGAGCATCCTGGATTCGAATCCACGGACTGCCACATGTGTTTGTAAATTTCATTAATCGATTTTAGGAGTATAGTTGGTTGTTGGAAGGAACATAATAATTGATATTGGTTCAGGGGTAATTTATCGAGAGGACTTCCCTAGTGGTTAAGGCCCCATTAATTGCTCTTTCCATTCACATATGCATAGCCTACGTGAGTTGCAGTTGGGATGTGTGTACATGCTTAGATTGATATGCAGGATTCGAAGTTGCATAATAAATCGTAGGCAGTGTCCACCATTCTTTAACTGTCTTCGTGGTGCGATGCATAAGGTGTTGATTTTCGGTGTGAGCATCCTGGATTCGAATCCACGGACTGCCACATGTGTTTGTAAATTTCATTAATCGATTTTAGGAGTATAGTTGGTTGTTGGAAGGAACATAATAATCTAAAAACACGCCCCCCCCCCCCCCCCCCCCAGTGGGGAGGGCTATGAAGTTCAGGGAAAATGAAGGGTTAAAAGGGTAAAAATACAATAATATAGCGTTTTGTATCAAAACTTGGCTCGGGTTTTCCCAAATTGCAAACCCCTACAACCCAATTTTGTGAATACCCGAGCCGACTTTTGACGAAAGATGGCTCGGATTTCACGGGGTGGAGTGGGTAGCCTAATATTTCATGTTATAAAAATAGTCAACTTTGGGAAGACATTAGCCTAACCCAACAACCTTTACCTTACCTAACCTAACCTAGTATGTATGGGTGGGGGCTGCCGCCCCCACACCCCCGCTGGTTGGGTTATTTTTTTATTTTTTTTATGTGCTAGGCTATTAGCCTAACTTAACAACCTAACCTAACCTAACCTAGTATATGGGTGGGGGCTGCCGCCCCCACACCCCCGATGGTTGGGTACTGGCTGAAAAACTTATTGTTTTACAGTAGCCTAGGCCTATACATGTATTTTTGCGTTTTTGTTTTTTCTCCCTTATAATACATTTCAGCTCTTAATGCCATATATATAGCAATGATGTATATGCTCTACCGGACCTATTAGGCCTAAACAGATAGATGGGCTAACTGTCGGTCCAAAACATCAGTACAGTAAACCCTCACTCTTTCGGACTAATTGGGGGAGACCCCTGTCCGAAAATGTCAAAAGTCCGAAAGGGAAGAGTCCGAACTCCCACTTCAGCCTTTCAGACAAATCCGAAAGGCTGAAATAATGTCCGAAGTTTATAAGTCCGAAACTCAAATAATGTCCGAAGTTTATAAGTCCGAATACACATTCACCTAACCAGACAAGTCCGAAACTCGGCTCTTTGGTCCAAATGCGATTTAATTTTTCTCAGCCTTTCGGACAAATCCGAAAGGCTGAAGCATGAGTCCGAAGTTAAATGTAGTCCGAAAAGGACGGAGGTATTTTACCATGAGTTCGAATTGAAATGCTTGTCCGAAAGCCTTGGAATTCCGAAAGTGTGAAGTACGAAAGAGCGAGGCTTTACTGTATAACCAAAAAAATATGCCAGGGTAAATAGGTTACTTGTGACCTCATCCCTTAACCCCTTATTGGCAGCGCTCGACTTAAGTCGTGCACCAATTTGCAGCAAGTTAGAAGCATTATTAAGGCTTTTAAAGGGTTAAAATCGAGTGCAAATGGCCGGGAGCACAGCGGGCCAGACAGCCGACTCCCATGGTTTACCGCCGCCCATTAACTCATGTTCCCTGTTTTCTCGAGAGGCCGGCAGTGTAGCCAGTAGTGAGCATAGCTGGGAAAAATATACCGATATATGCTAAACTCCCATGTTCGTGGCATCACTGCAAGAGAACCACGAGTGCTACGTAGCTCGTTCTGGTCCCATTTTGAAGCTTTTAGCGCCTAGTTTTTTGCTAAATATTTTTGTTTTCACGCAGATACTTGATTTATCATGCAGGAGGGCCTGAATATGCCCAAATAAGCCCCAAAACACCCCACTAGACAAGGGTTAAACCACTAACAAAAAAAAAAAAAATAATAATATGCCAGGGTAAATAGGTTACTCGTGACCTCATCTCTTAAACCACTAACAAAAAAAAAGGTAAATTGATACGGTGTGACAGTCACGAGTTTTAGAATGTTTTTTTGTTTTTGCATTTTTTCTTTGATTGTTGTTTTACCTAACTAAGAAACCTAACGTAACCTAACCTAACCTAACCTAACCTAAAAGTAATACGTGGATAGAAACTAACCTAAAATGTACGCAATTACCAAAGCAGCACTGGATCGCGCAACTGTAAGGTCCCCCGAGTAAGGTAGGAGGGAAAAAAAAAAATCTATAAAGCAGAAATCCCGTAAAACAGGACTTGTCATTATGCAGACAAGACTCTGTTTTACCCTATATCTCCCTTATAATACATTTGCGACGGGAAGGACATATATAGGACTGAAGACTATTATATAACATACCTATAGGCTACACAAACATCGATGGGGCTTGTAACTGTCAAACCGTAAAATCTTACCCAAAAAAATATGCCAGGGTAAATAGGTTCCTCGTGACCTCATCCCTTAACCCTAAAAAAAAACAATTTAGGCCTATGCGGTCCTGAACAGTGAGGTCTGTTTTTCGTAATTAATACCTTTCAATTCAATACTCAAGCTCTGCAAAAGATCGACCAACGTCCTGATGATGTGGTGCACATCAAGAAATAATCCCAGCTCACCAGCAATTAACATACATGCAGTGTTTATGCATGTTTAGCCTGGTCCAGAGTTGAGGGAACTCGGTTCTAAGGCCTATTTCGTGATGAGAATATCGTTTTCGGTATAGGTCTATAATTGCACCTATACGAGCTAAACAAATTATTGTATTTAACAGGAAGGTATGATGAGGTACGTGATGTGGTATAGGTGGCAATATGAGGAAATGGATTATAAGCCCCCCCCCCCCCCTTATCCCCCTTACGTTAGGCTAGGTTAGGTTAGGTTAGGTTAATGTCTCTGAAACAATGTAAAATCCGTGTCACATCTAGATTGATAGACTTTTGTCAGAGGGGGCGGAATGCCCTTATAATCCATTTCCGCATATTGCCACCTATACCACATCACTTACCTCGTCGTACCTTCCTGTTAAATACAATAATATATTTTTTAGCTCGTATAGGCTAAGTGCAATTATAGAAATTTACCTAGTTTTCTGTTCAATTTATATATCGCGGTCCCTTGACCAGACAGTGGTGAAGCCAAATGATGAGCTGTAAACATGCATACAAATTATAAGAGTTTCTCAAATAAAAAAAAACACAGATTTACCCATTTCCCATGTCGATAGTTCCCGCCATTGGCCACAGTTACGTCATGGTAAACACGCCAGTTCGTGCCACATAAAATAACTTAGATAAGCTATATTTCTATATTGTTAAAACAAATTGATGAAAGTTCTTCAGTATCATGTACCTAAAACCAAGCAGATCCCAATGGACATTGTAGTTTGAATAGGTTTCATCCCTGGAATTCACCTTTAGAATCAAGTGCGAGTGAGCTGGAGCGCGACAGGCCACGCGTCCTTCCTCCAGCCAGCCGGCCGTGGCACTGAGGACTCTGAGCCATGCTCTCGAGAGATATACAGCGCTGCCAAATGCAAATGTAGTGCGACATTAGCGATAATTGCTCATTCTAGCGAATGTCTATGATAGCGCTGCGGGTGAAGCCCGCGAGCTACGAAGCTCGTTTTGGTGTAATTTTTTAAGCTATTTTCTTCTAGTTTTTGGCTGAATACATTTAATTTAATTCAGACACTTGCCTAATCAATCAGGAGTGCCTGAATGAGCCCTAATATGGCGGAAATAGGCAAAAATATGCCCGCACCGAAGGGGTTAAGAATCTAATTTGTGTCATATAGGGATAGTCTCTGGGCTGTGTATTTGTCTTTGTTTTGCTAAAAGAGGATTAAGGAAGTGTGTTGGTATTGTATTGACCTTTGAGGAGGAAGGCGATAGTGCCACAGCCCTCATTGAACCTGAGAGTGAGGGTCCGAGTCTAGGGGATAAACAAGTGTAGGCTGAGAGCTTGTACATCCAACCGCTCAACACGGTGAAGCCTGTGAGGTCTTGTTCCAGTCTAGGGAGTGAGACGTGTGAAGCACTTAGAGCTGCACTCACTGCTCGAAGCAACCCCATCTCTGAAGCTGCTTCGCCTTCGTGCTTAACTGTCTTACTATGGCGGGTGCTATCCCCCCGCCAAAGGCGGCTTTCTAGGGCCTTTCCTAGCTGATGCTGAGAGGATTGGGTTCTAGTCATGTGGTGATGGGCTGGTCTATCAGAGTGAGAGCTGAGCAATCTCTGCCAAACCCATAGCTTACTCTGACTGTTCCTTTAACTTATATATTTTCTAGATCTCAAGTGACGGCGTCTCTTCCGTGGATTGACCTCCCAATCTACCAAGATTGGAAGCCAAAGCGTCACATTTTTCCCTTGCCCCTCAACTTTCTCTTCATAATTGCTGAGGGGCACAGGGCCCTGGGTGGGTCTTTGGTTTCCCGGGCGTTTCCGCACCCTCCTCAGCTCCCCGCCATGGAGTGGCTTCGGTCACCCAAACTTTATTGTGGTCGGCAGGGAGGGTTCTGTGGGGGCACTGGGTTATGGCCTTGGAATTGCTCGGGGCCTTGGGGCTGTTCGGCCAGGCAGTTTGGGGAACAACAACAACAACTGTCTTACTCCCTAGACTCGGACCCTCACTCTCAGAACGCCACCTATTGAGCAATTAACTCACTATATAGCATATTTTGAATATGGGAATATTCATATACTGTATTGCTATTTAATCAGGGAACAATGAGGGTATTTTTTTTGGCTTTTCGGTTGGCTTTGTGGTAATGCACTAATACTACAGCACTAATTCCATCCCAATAATATCTTCACATTGATATATCGGGATTCGAACCCGGGACCTTTGGATTACCAGTCCAGTGGCAAGACCACTCCATCACACCTCCCCTAGTGTAGTGTAAACAAGGCGGGCGGTACACCCGAATTCTACTTTCTTACCTGTTTTTCTCTTCAAAATGATTGAGAAGAGTTAAATGGTGATTTTACACTGAATGAACTCATTGGCTGCCATTGGCCAGATTAGAATCTTGGAGCAAAAGAGTTGGAACCCATGCATTATGAATTCTGTATTTTGTGTTAATGTATAATATGTATAATAATGTGTATACCGGTATGTGTTTATACAGGACCAGTGGTCAGCGCTCATCACAGCAGCGAAGGAGGGCCATGTGGAGACTGTGGCTGCACTGCTCGATCATGGGGCCAACATCCAACACAAGGACATGGTCAGTATCGACATACTCAGTAGTAGTCTCGACCTATGTATTAATATGAATGGCTTCATCTTTTCAAATTAACAATTGTATTTTTAGGCAGATGATTATTACTTGGTCATACTGAACAGAATACTTATTGTGTATAGCCTATGTTAGCCCCTAATTATTTTTATTTATTGTATATATATTAACCCTCATTGTCATAATGGTGAAGCAGTAGGCCTATTGTCCCACTGAGCTCCAACACAGAGATCTATGACTTCCCACAAGGTTTAATTACACCTCCTTGACTTCCCGCCATGCTCCTCCTCTCTTATATTGGATTTTTGTATTATGGTGTGCATCCTCTGCTCTTAGGGCGCTCTTAGACCCTCTTGGACCCTTCTCCTGGGAACTCTTCCTTGAAACCTTCTCAAATTGCACCACATCACCCATTGTATCCCCTCCTATGGTGCCCTCACTAGCCCCCCACCCTTTATATTTTTACTTCCCTCCATTATTTCCCCACAAGATATCCCTGGAACCCCCTCCACCTTCTAATCTTGTCACTATAAATGAGAATCAAAGTATTACTCACAATGTGTGTTAAAAGTAAAAAGAGCTGGGTGATAATTCTATTACTAGTACAGTATGTGCTGTACGACTTTGTCTTTTGATATCATAAAATTATGACTTCATATTTCTCAGTTTAATCAAACTTGTCTTTGTCCTATAGGGAGGGTGGACAGCACTTATGTGGGCCTCGTATAGAGGCCACTCTGCCCTGGTGCGGCTGTTGCTGGGACGAGGAGCCGATCCAAACACCCAAGGTCAACACCACATGACCTCATTGGTGTGGGCAGCGGGTAGAGGTCACACAGAAATCGTACACTACCTACTGGACCACGGAGCCAAAGTCAACGTGGGGGACAAGTTCGGCACCACCCCGATCATCTGGGCCTGTCGAAAGGGATATGTGGAAATCGTCAACGATCTCGTCCATCATGGAGCCAGCGTGGATGCTTCGGGCATGGTAGGCTCCAACACTGGTTCAATAAATATGCATAACAGGCAACTCTGATATATAAATCAAAGAGAAATGGAGAACCGTTATCTCTCTATACTGTACTTTAATGGTGTATTGTCTTATAATATAATTATATTGTCTCTGATATTCTTATATATCTTAACCATTAGATTGAAAGAGCTACCATGTTTTCTTAGATTGATGTAAGGAATTCAATGTAAAAATAAACCATGATGTAAATCTTCATATAAAAATTATTACCTTGGTAGGCTATAAGTTTAGTTTGTGTGGTATTGTACAAATATATATGTTAAGAGTAGAGAGGACTAATATATATGTTAAGAGTAGAGAGGACTAATATATGTTGTGTGTGTACAGTATTCGTGGACACCCCTGCTGGTTGCGACGCGGGGGAACTATATTGAACTGGTCCGGCTACTGCTGGAACACCGACCCAACCTCAACGCTAATGATAAGGACGGTGGCACGGCTCTCACCATCGCCTGCAAGGAGGGATACACTGAGATAGCCTCTGCACTACTCACAGCTGGTGCCTACGTTAATATGCAGGTTAGATATTTATTTGATTTTATCAGTGCATCGTCTTGATTTTGAAGGGTCATCGTCATTAGCCCGCTCTTTCCCAAAACCTATATTAACTCTTCTTGATTGAGCAGGACAGCACCAATTTACAGGCAAATGATAATCAGTGATGACAATTCTCGCTACCAATGTTTCATTTGAGACCTCTGGTGGATGCTTCTGAACTACCGCCAGAGCTACAACTGTCGACATCAACAATACAGTACTCTAACACCTATGATGTGCAAATTTTTTTATGAATCATGATTACAGTATACAAGTTTTTATTATAAAGTAGATGAATATACCCTCATTGTTCCCTGATTAAATAGCACTGTATGAATTTTCCCATATTCAAAATAGGTAATAGGGGGGCAATGCCTAGTGAGTTAATTGCTCAATAGGTGGCATTCTGAGAGTGAGGGTCCGAGTCTAGGAGGTGATACAGTGAAGCACTGGAGCGAGGCAGCTTCAGAGATGGGGCTGCTTTGAGCCGTGAGTGGGCAACTAAGCCCCATGCATCCTGCGAAGTCAAGATGGCAGGGGCTGGTTGCAGCTAAAGGTGCTTCCCTAGACTGGAACAAGACCTCTAGGCTTCACCATGTTGAGCGGTTGAATGTACAGGCTCTCAGCCTATCCCCGAGAGGGAGTAATTGGAATATAGAAGAAAAAAAATACCAAGTGCTATACTGTGTGCCAAATAGGTAGTCCAGAAATTGTGACTCCTAACGTCTGTAACTCAAAAAGGGCTAGAGCAAATGGGCTGTAAGATTCCACACCGATTCCTTGGCTGAACCTTGTAGAACTAATAGCTCGATTACTCTAGTCGTTTGTAAGGTATAGAGGTTAATGTTCAAGCGTTTTGGCCTACTTACTGGAACAGAGTGTAGTATGCAGTAATATGGTAGTCTTTGGAATTTCCATACGCAGCTAATATTGACTAAAAGCATAATTATAAGGCTGATAAGTAGGGAGAATTCCATGTCCCTAGGTTGATAGCAACTACATTACACTATAACAGAACTTGTGTAAGCATTTATTTGTCAGGCTTGCATATGTCTTAAGCATATACTTTTGAATGTACCGTACTTACATGTAACCTTATAATTATGCATGGGCAGGATCGCAATGGTGACACAAACTTGATCTTCGCTGCCCGTGGAGGTCACCGAGCTGTGGTGGAGGCCTTGCTCAAGAAGTACTGTGATGTGGACATGGTCGGCAAGGAGCGCAAGACGGCACTCTACTGGGCCGTTGAGAAGGGACACAATGCCGTAGTTAAGGTACTGTATTCAACATTGGTTACTATTCTATAGTTCTTCTATCTTTTCTTATAAAACACTGGTGACATTGATGAGCTGTTTTGGTATTTGCATTAAGTGTATGAGATGTCTTTCCAATGAATTGATGAGCTTTTAAGGCATGTGCATTTTTTAAGTATTCAAAGGTGTTTGTTAATGTGCTCTTTTTACTTGATTATTGATTGTGTACTAAAATAATTATTGTTAGCCGACCATAGTTGGTGTACAAGAATAATTAATTTTAGATCGTCATAGTTTGTATAATAATAATAATAATAATAATAATAATAATAATAATAATAATAATAATTGTTTTTAGTTGATCTCAAAATAAAGAAATTGACAACAGAGGTAGCCCTTGACAGGGCCACCTGGAAAACTGCCATTTAGGATGTGAGACTGTAACCATCCATCCAGTTCCTAAAAAACGTGCCTCTTCAGATCCATCAAACTACAGATCAATAGCTATAACTTCCACTCTTGGTAAAGTCTTTGAAATTATATTAAATAATCATATAATTAAGCATCTTGAGAATAATAAATTAATCAGTGATAGGCAATATGGTTTTAGACGATGTCGATCAACTGCAGACATTCTTTGCCTTCTTACACATCAAATCAACCAAGCTACAGACCAACATGGTGAAACACATACAATAGCACTGGATATATCAAAGGCATTTGATAGAGTGGCATCAATCCTTATTGTCGAAGATGTCACACTACGGCCTTGCATCATTAGTTCCACTAATTTCTTCTTATCTTCATAACAGAAAAATATGTGTAATGGTAGATGGCCTTTATTCTCAATTTCACTCAATAAATGCTGGTGTTCCCCAGGGATCAGTTTTGGCCCCAACTCTGTTCCTCATTCATATCAATGATCTCATATCTACCACTCATAATCCAATACATTCCTACGCAGATGACTCAACACTCCACAGTTCCTTCACATTTACCAATTCTTTCACCCAACCCGATCTTATAAATTAAAAAATAAACACTGCAATTTCTCTGAACCAGGACCTTTCTAGAATTAATGAATGGGGACAAAAGAATCTAGTTTCCTTTAATGCACAGAAAACCAAGTACTGTACATTCAATTTTCTAACCGACAGAATCTCACTGACTCCTATATATTTTTTAATGATGTAAATATTCCCACTTCCCCTAGTATTGACATTCTCGGTGTAACATTAACTACTAACCTGAGCTGGACACATTATGTTAGAAGCATTGCTAAGAATGCCTCTAAAAAACTGGGACTCCTGTACAGAGTTCGAGAATTCTTCACTGACGAGCAGTTGGCCATAATATATAAAAGTCATGTGCGTTCTCAGAAGGATTACTGTTCACCTCTGTGGAGTGGAAGTGGAGTGGTTGCATGGAGGCAGTTGGACAAAATTCAAAATAATGCTATTAGATTAATCTATAACCCTGCAATCACACAGGACCTTCCTACATTATCCATACGAAGAAACGTTGCATCTCTTGCATTATTCTACAGATATTTTCACAGCAATTGTTCTGAGGAACTTGCTTCAATTATGCCGCCTCTCCACATCTTTCCCAGTAGAACTAGGGCAGCTGAGAGCGCCCATGAATTTACACTTTCTCCTCCACAATGCAGAACTTCTGCTTATCAAAATTCATTTATCCCCAGAACTACTACTCTTTGGAATTCACTTCCCTCGAGTTGCTTTCCACAAACTTACAATCTACAACAGTTTAAATCCAGTTGTTACAAACATTTTATGAATGGAGGATGCCTTTAGGCACATGGACCTTTTTTGTTTGATCTGTGTTTTTCCTTCCTCCGTTCATTGTCTCTTTAAAAAAAAAAAAAAACACATTCTCTGTGGACAAAATGGTATTTAAACTTGTATGTATGTATGTATGTAATTGACTGTAGTTCATGTAGCCTACAGTAAAAGTATAATTATATTATGTAGTTGAGTTGATCATATTTTGCATACAAGAACTTAATATGAATTCATAAGTAACCATTATTTATGTGGCAGGTATTGCTGAGCTCGAACCCAGATCTAGAGTATGCGACGAAGGAGGGAGACACTGCCCTGCTACGAGCTGTGAGGACCAAGAATGCAGAGCTGGTGCAGTTACTGGTGGACAAAAAGGCTCGAGTCTCAGTGACTGACAAGAAGAGTGACACAGCTCTGCATATTGCCATGAGAGGACGGTCTAAGGTAAGAGGGAGTATACCAATTTAATATACTGCACAAGTATTCAAGCAAACAGTTATTAATCAGTCAAACAAGCAAGCAAATATTTGATAAGCCAAACAAACAAAGCAAACTATCACACACACACACACACACACACACGACGAGACACGAGACACAGTGGGAGAGGAAGCGGTCCACAGGCTCCAGCTGATTTCTACTTACATGGTTGCAGGCGGGAGTGAGCTATAATCTATCTTATTCATATGTCAAGGGGACTCCAGGGATAAGGTTGGTGATAAAAAACAAGTAAACTTCGGCTGGCAAGTGGTAAATTAGTGACTAATAATAGAGGGTGAGAGTGAATCATCGGAAGAGGTCGCACAATATTGTTGTTTCGGCGCGGGAAATTCTCGGCTCGGTATGGTGAGTAAAAGTATATGCCATATGTAAGTGTATGTATTACCCACACAAGAGGCAAGATATTTGGATCCAGCTACAAGAGGAAATAGGTGGGAAGATGGTTAATGAAGGTGACGAGGGGGCTGAGGAAGAGAGGGGTGATAAAGGCGGGAGTGACGAATCGGAGGGAGAGCCGGATTTTCCCGGTTTCCAGAAATCATGGACGGCAGAGGAAACTGGAAAATTTTGCTACATGCTATTGAACAAAATCTAGAACTTGGAGGACCGAGTGACCAGCTTGGAGACAGTTAAGAAGGAAATTGTTACAGAGAATGGTGAGTTGAAGAACAGGCTGGAGTTAGCAGAGAGAGAAAAGGCAGAGATAATGACTAGGCTAGACACCAGTATCTCGGAAGGTAAAAATGCTTGGGGCATGACTAGAGACCAAGTGGTAAAAGATTTAGACAGTGTAAGGACGGCAAACAGTGACGAATTCAGGAAGATAATGGATGAACAGAAACAGCAAGATGTTAGGATAAAGGACCAGGTAAAAAGAATGGTTAAGCAAGGCATCCACGAAAACTCTCAGGCCATCCAGGAAGAAAGTCGTAGGGCTAACTGCCTCATAATATCAGGGGTGGAAGAAAAGGAGGAACTAGACTGGACAAAAAGAAGAGAGAAGGATGAAGGTCACATCAACAAGATTCTGGAATCTATTAAGGATGAGGAGGACAACTGGAAGGAGGAAATATCAGACATGTTTAGGCTGGGAAAATACACAAAGGAATACAATAGACTGGTAAAAATCGAATTTAAGTCAAGAAGGATATGTGATGAAATCATGGCAGTAGCAGCTAGGCTAAAAGAGTTAGGTGGTATGGACAAAATCTACATCAGGCGTGACATACCAGAAGAAGAGAAAAAGAAGGAGGCTGAACTAAGGAAAACCGCCAAAGAGGAAAATAGCAAGAGGACAGAACAAGAAAAGAATAAGTTTTTTTACGGAGTGAGAAAAGGGAAGATTATGAAACTTCCGGTAAAAAGAAACTAAAAGAAAAAGAGGGTAGGGTACAGACCGCCGCAGATAAGGCACTTGAATCAGGAAAAGGGGGACTGGAAAGTATAAGGATTCTATATAGCAATGTCGATGGGCTAATCTCTAAGAAATTAGAACTATCAGACTTACTCAATACTAAGAAACCAGAAATAGTATGTCTCACTGAGACAAAACTAAGAGAGGAACTTGATATAAATCTGCTAGGATGGTCTGAATACAAGATTTGGAGGAGGGACAGAAAACTTCGACATGGAGGTGGAGTGTGCATCCTTACTAGGAAAGATTTGATTGTGTCTGAGATAAAACTAGAAATTTCAACAGCAGAAGTTTTAGCACTAGAAATTGGTGGAGACGAAAAAATAGTAGTGATAGTAGCGTATGTACCTCCCAAGACGAAGACATGGAGTAAGGAGGAGCATAGCCTAATGTGTAAGGAAACAATTATTCTAGAAAATATCTTAGCTTCAAAGGATGAAATAGTCATGTGTGGGGACTTTAACTGCAAGGAAGTAAATTGAGAAGAACTTGAACCCGGAACAGGAGAGGAAAGTTGGGGCTATGAATTTTTAAGTATGGCCATGGAAAATTCTATATACCAACATGTAAAAGAGAAACAAGAATAAGGGGAAGTGATCAACCAGCTAGATTGGACCTTCTCTTCACAAGAAGGGAGGAGGAGGTTCAAAGTATACAGTACCTATGCCCACTAGGAAAAAGCGACCATGCAGTTCTCGACATAGACCTACTATTGAAGCATAAACTACCAACTCGATTAGTGGGTGGAACAAATTGCCAGCCGAAGTAGTGTTTGCACCATCAGTGCATAGTTTCAAAGCACGGTATGACAAACATATCTTAGGAGGCGGGAATTAACGAGCATGCTCACTCCCGCAAATACAACTAGTGTAAGTACAACTAGTGTAAGTACACTTACAGTTTTCTTACAGTAGATCCTCTGGAAAAAGGCAAACTAGGCCTGTGTATCCAGCTCAGTACCAGTACTTGCACTGCTGCGGTCGTTCACGGTGTTGGCGGCGGCGGTAGCAGACGCAACATTTTTACTATTCTGTATTTTTGCTTTATAATCAAACTTCAAATCTTGTCTTCCCCATGCTTTATCAAGATTACTTTCAAACTCCCTTATTGATTCGGAATCGACTACATACTGGGGCAGTGCGTTCCACTCATTTACCACTCTATCACAAAATGAGTTCTTTGCTTTCTCAAGCCTATTTCTTTCTTTGTAAATTTTCTTAGAGTGTCCTCTCGTTCTTGTTCCCTTCCGCATCAAGAAGATACCTTCACACACATCCTCATCATACTTTCCTGACACTATCTTAAAAGTCTCTATCATATCCCCTCTCTTTCTCCTATATGCCAGTGTCGGAAGCCCCAGTCTCCTCAACCTCTGCTCATAGCCCGCGTTCTTCAACGTTGGTACTGGCTTGCTAGCTCTCCTCTGCACTTTCTCCACTACTTCTATATCCTTTACCATATATGGAGCCCACACCTGGTTTGCATATTCCAGGTGCGGCCTAACCAGCGCTGTATAGAGATTCCTGAAGATTTCTTTGTCAAGTGACACAAATGTCCTCCTTATCAGCCCTACAATTCTATTGGCTTTGTTTATCTTTTCCGCTAAATGTTCTGAGAAATTTAACTTATTGTGTATCACTACTCCTAATATCCTTTTCTGCATTCACTTCCTCCATCACTTCATACATACTGTATCCTACCTTGTCTATCTTGCTTGTCCCAATCCGCATGTACAGTACTTGCATTTTTTTGGATGAAAAGGCATTAACCAATGCTCAGACCATCCCTTCATGCCCTCCACATCTCCTTGAAGCAAACCCACATCTTCCTTACTCCTCACTCTTCTATACAGCTTAGTGTCATCCGCATACACACAGAAGTGTAAGCAGAAGTAAGTTTTATTTTACTTTTCTATTAAAAGACCATAACAAATTATGGTTGTTGAAGGTTTTGCTTCTGGTATAATGATGGTTGATGTTCTTTGTATTGCTACCATAATTTGTTGTAAATATCATGGTCATTAATATTTTATACTGTGTACTAATTAATGATCTATTCATTTCAGAGGATAGTTGAGATCCTATTAAGAAACCCCAAGAACAGCCAGCTTCTCTACCGTCCCAACCGAGCCGGGGAGACGGCGTACAACATAGATTTAGCAAACCAAAAGACTATTCTTGGACAGATATTTGGAGCTCGTAAGTGTGCCAGATTTGTTTTTACTTTTAAATCAACACTTCTTAATTGTTGAGGAAATGTTTCTTCCTTCGGTGAATTTGCAATACTTATTAAACTCCATTTATGTTAAAAACTGTTAATTTTTATCGCTTTGCAGTACTGTACATTTATGTTAATATCCATGACGATTTTGTGTTCCAGGTCGTCTGAATACCAACGAAGACAATGAAAACATGTTGGGTTATGACCTATACTCATCCTCCATGGCAGACATCCTCAGTGAGCCCTCCCTTTCCATGCCTATATCTGTTGGTCTCTATGCCAAGTGGGGGTCCGGCAAGTCCTTCCTTATCGGCAAACTCAAAGGTATAAATAGCACATTTACTGTACTGTATTTTCTGCCTTATTAGACGATGTTTAAATTGATATAGATGGTTATCTGTACTCGGTTTCATTTCAGTTGACGGTAAATTGAATCCCTTAGCAGCTAATTTCTCGTTACGTAATAGAAAAATATGAAACTACTATGTCTCTGTCATATTAAGACCAAGTTTCTATAATTAGCACCATATTGCACTGAAAAATCTTAATAAAAACTGAGAAATCTTGATGGGAACTTTGCAATTTACCGTCAGCTGAAAAGAAACGGACTATAGTTAATGAAATATGTCTAATCACCATCATTCTACTGTCAACAGATGAGATGAGTAGCTTTGCTCGTCAATGGGTGGAGCCGGTGTTCCAGTTCTCCCCACTGGTGTTATTATTAGTGGTACACATGTCATTATTCATTGGCCTCATCACCGCCGTGTCTACCTTCTCATGGGTGATCGGGGTGGCCACAGGAGGCGGGGTCTTCCTTCTCGCCTCGCTCTTACTCTTTGCTATTTGGCACGGATCAAGGAGGTATGACACTTATCTATTTTATTAATTTCACTCTCAACACCAAACACCTCCCAACGAAATTAATGAAAGCATGTGATTCACCGGGATTCAAACCTAGGTTACCACACAGATTTTAAACACTCTAACCATTACACCACCTTATCCCATATCACACTGACTGTATTTCACTCAGCTTGCTTATGAAGTAACTGGTTGCATTGTTTTATGATAACTGGTTTAACCCGTTCAGTACCGAGGCGTCCTTTTAACAATACTCTGGCTACTATTAGGTGATTTTATTCAGTTCAAATAGAGCCTCCAGTAATTATTAGGCTTCGAGCGATCTCACTTAACCCTTTTTACTATCTCAGATCCTTCTTAAACTGCATAAATTTGTCTAAATATAGCTAGAATCAAACTAAAACGATATGGCCAGTACAGAAGGGGTTAATTGTAGAGTATGGGATGATGATGATGGTGGTCAAGCTTTTAGGTACTGGATAATAGAAACTGGTATTGCTTATATTATTGGATGATAACCTTGACCACTATGTTGTACGTTGCATAATAACATAAACAAAATGAAAGCCACAACAGGCCTTTTGGCTCACGTAACGCAGTTTCTTTTGCACTAACTTACCGCACGAGCACTAACCTATGACTACGGTATCTATTAATCAGTCCTGTTATGCTGTTAGGAAGCTAAATGATGTGAGGCATGGTACTGTACACTATTAAGACATTTGGTCATTAAAATATGCAGTTGTTTGATGGCCACTGTTTTTGGTTGGGACAGTGCTGTGAACTACATACTGGCAAACTGGGTAGTATTCTATTTTTTGTATGTATGTATACTGTACTTGTATGTTATTGTAAGGTGTATATGGACCCCAGTATGGTCCCCTCTGTACTGTGTGAGTCTGGAATAAAGCATTATTATTATTATTATTATTATTATTATTATTATTATTATTATTATTATTATTATTATTATTATTATTAGGTACGACTGGCAAATATGGTACAAGATGAGTGTGGTGATGGAGCGACACATGGCGGCCTTCAAACTGGTGCTTCAGGTGATGTTCTGCTCTCCCCCCGGCGGACAGTGGAAGGACTGGAAGGAAAGTTTACAGGCCAGACCACTCAAGTAAGTTCAATTTACTTCACTTCACATCATGGTTCACTATTGAGTCGATGTTTTCATTTACATATTATTTTTCAAGTTTCCTCCCTAGACCTCCATCAAACTTTAAAAAAACACCCCCTAGACCCCCTTTCAAGATAAATTTGTACATTTTTCGGTAGAAAAATTTCCTGGCTGAAGGCCGATTTCTCCAAAAACTACAGGCTACAGTCGCTATTGCTCGCCAGGAAAAAATCGACACCTAAATCGCACGGAAGGTCTTAATATTGACAAAGAAATGGGATGAAAGGTCTGAAAATCGCCAAACTATTGGAACGAACGTCATAAAATCTGAAAACTAGTGGGACTAAACATGAGGAAGAAGGGGGACCAAAAAAAATGGCCCATCTCCCCTTAAAGTACTGTACTGTACTGTACAGTATTTGCACACATTGCATGCAAAGATCCATTTAGATTAACATGCCAAAGCCGTAAGCGAAACATTGCATGCAAAGATCCATTTAGATTAACATGCCAAAGCCGTAAGCGAAACATTGCTCTCAAAATGTTACTTTTCACAGGGTGTTTAAATTCTGTCAACTTTTCAGAATTAAATTTTTAACTCGGTTCATTTTTTTTAGATCCCCTTTTGTATGCTAGGCCTGTAGAAGAAAGATTAGGATAGGTTTGAGAGATTTAGAGTTATTATTCCTTACCTTCCCTTATAGCTGACCTTGAATTATTGCAAATGTGTTTGTTATCATACTAAATCCATTAGTTTTCACTTGATTTCACTGTATATGTTTTTTGCTTAAGCGTTATTTCCACATCGCGATTTTGATAAGTTCTTTTGACTTTATATTGTGTTGTCCCTATTTTGGGTTGTTTATTGTGCAAGTTTTACATTATACTTTCTTCAGATTTATCTTTGCGGAAGGAGCCAAGCCAAGCAGCACGGGAGCAGGAGAGAATGCAGTAGTGCAGATGTTGGGGTCTCTCTTTGACATGGTGGAGAGAGAGTACGGTATCTTCGCCACTAGATTCTACCGTGCCTTCAGACCTAAAGCTCGTAAGTATCAGAAGATCATCTCCTTCTTCTATCTTGTGCTTTAGTTTAAAGATGTTATTTTATAAATTTAGCTAGTTTATTTATTGATCATTATATTCAAGTGATTCATATATATGTCAAACCCATTTGAGGTAAATGAGCTTTCTCTGTTCATTGTGCTTCATAGCTCGACCACTAACCTAGTGTTCGTATATGGCTACTCCTGTCCCCATTGTCAACCTACCTTTGCTAATTAACTTTACTTTTTCCTCTAAATATATACTAAAATTTATTACAGATGCTGTTGTTGTCGTTCCCTAGGCTGCCTGGCCGAACGGCTCCTTTGGGACTCGGGGTTGTTCGGCCAGGCGGCCTAGGGAACGACAACAACAACAACAGCAGATGCTCTAATTTGAATTGCACCTGCTTTATCTTCTATCTATCTATCTATTTACTCAGGCCCAATCCCCACAGGCCCAATCCCCACAGGCCCAATCCCCACTTTTCCTATTTTTTTTTCTTTTCTTTTTCTGCTTTATCTTAATCCAGCTATTTCTTTGTTACTCTACTCTCCAGAGGACCCATCATCACCGTATAAATACCGTCGGCTGTGTGGCATCCCCTATGTGGTCATCTTCTTTGTGACGTTAGCTTGCCTTCTCACTGTTGGGGTGATCGCCAGCCTCTTCGGCTTCCACGCAGAGACGCCCATCAGTCGCAACGGCAACGGGGGTATGGCGGGTATTGTAGAGAGAGCGGGGGCGGTGACGATAGGAGAGTCTGATCTGGGGACCATTATGGATGATGTTGACGGAGACGATGAGGATGATATTAGTGCAGAATCCAGTGAAGAGGAAGAGTACATTGATGTGTAAGTGTAGAATGCTGCATGTTTCATTCCTTGAATTTATGGTAGATATTGTGGTATATTGGGAGTACCCAACATTAAGGGGGAGGTAGTCACTTTTTATGGACCCCCTTCTCCCTCATGTTTAGCATAATAGTTTTGAGAATTTAATACGTTCGTTTCAATAGTTTGACGATTTTAAAACCTTTTGCCCCATTTCTTTGTCAATATTAAGACCCTTCGTGCCACTTAGGTGTCTATTTTTTTCCTGGCGAGCGACAGCGAGCCTGTAACTTTAGAAGGAACCGGCCTTCGGCCGTGACATTTTTCTACCAATAATTGTACAAATTTTTCTTGAAAGGGGGTCTAGGGGGTGTTTTTTTAAGCTTGATGGAGGTCTAGCGAGGAAACTCAAAAATATATTAATAACAAAATATACACCAAAAAAACAAGCACTACTTCTTAACTGACTTTGATACAGTGCTGTTGTTGTTGTTGTTGTTGTTGTTTTTCCCCAAGCTGCCTGGCCGAACAGCCCCAAGGCCCCGAGCAAGGCCAAGGCCATAACCGAGCGCCCCCACAGAACCCTCCCTGCCGACCACAATAAAGCCTGGGTGACCGAAGCCACTCCATGGCGGGGAGCTGAGGAGGGTGCGGAAACGCCCGGGAAACCAAAGCCCCACCCAGGGCCCTGTGCCCCTCAGCAATTATGAAGAGAAAGTTGAGGGGCAAAGGAAAGATGTGACGCTTTGGCTTCCAATCTTGGTAGATTAGGAGGTCAATCCACGCAAGAGACACCGTCACTTGAGATCTAGAAAATATATAAGTAAAAGGAACAGTCAGAGTAAGCTATGGGTATGGCAGAGATCGCTCCGTTCTCACTCTGATAGACCAGCCCATCACCACATGACTAGAACCCAATCCTCTAAGCATCAGCTAGGAAAGGCCCTAGAAAGCCGCCTTTGGCGGGGGGATAGCTCCCCTATTTCAACCCTTTTCGGGGTTGGGCACCCGCCTACAGTGCTGTTGTTGTGGCAACCAGTGCACCTCTTTTGAACTTGAACACTGAGAAGCACAAACAGTTTACATTTTTCCTTGTAACTGTTTAAGGGGAGATGGGCCTGTTTTCTGGACCACTTTCTCCCTCATGTTTATCCCCATTTGTTTTCAGATGTTAAGATGTTTGCCCCATTAGTTAGTCGATTTTAACACCTTTTGCTCCATTTTGTTGACAATTTTAAGACCTTTCGTGCCATTTAGGTGTCAATTTTTTCCTGGCAAGCGATAGCGAGCCTGAAATTTTAAGAGGTACCGGCCTTCGTCCAAGAAATTTTTCTACCAAAAAATGTACACATTTATCTTGAAGGGGGTCTAGGGGGTGTTTTTTTAAGCTTGATGAAGGTCTAGGGAGGAAACTAAGAAATACAGGAATATATGAATTAATAGACCATAAAACCGGCCCATGTCCCGGGATTGTCCCCTTAACAACACTGGGAGGTGTTGCCTTTGAACTGATTGGCAGCCTATCATATTCTTGTAAGCCAATCTTTGTACTGTATGTGTGGTGGTGGTGACAGGAAAAGCACCTGGCTGTAAAAATGGTGCTCTAATCTTGCATCATAGCAACTTTGGGCTATCCCATTAGCTTTGTCATTCAGAGCAGTAACTTTGCCTAATATAGAACTTTCACTACCACTGTTCATTTAGAGTGTGCTGGCATGCCATGTTATATAATGCTATGGAATATATTTGATATCCCTTCAACTCTTGGTTTCCTGTGTAATGAATGCAGTGTTATGTAATGTTATGTAACCGGTATAGAATGTAGAAGAAGGAGAAGAAAGAAAAGGAAGAAGGAAGCAGAAGAAATTTATGAAAAAATTATGTTAACAAACATTTCCTCTCCAGCCGGCCCTACCATGGAGCATTAATGAACCCTTTGCTGATCACTCTTGGGGTGCTGGTGGCGGTAGTGGTGGTGGCTAATTTACACACCCTAGCTAGGATGGTGGGAGCCCTGGCCTTCTCTCACCGACGTCACCTAATACGGGCTGTGTCCAAGCTACAGACCATCAAGGCAGAGGGATACCTGCAGACGCTCAAGTCTGAGGTCAACTTGGTCGTGGAAATGGTATGTCAGCTGGTTATTTTATATTTGATTACATTATATTATATTATATTATATTATATTATATTTTCTGTTGTGCTGTCCCTATTCGGGCTCTGTCTTGAGTCGCAAAAAATTGACTAATTCCTTGAATGTGACAATAGTGCATTGTTATATGTGTGATTAGTTTGCTTGGGAAACAGATTAACTTGCTCATGTAGTGATGTACACCCTATGTGGTGGATTGTGTTCTTTTATTTCATAATTTTATTTTCCTTAAGCGTTTTTTCCACTTAGCGATTTTGATCAGTTCTTTTGCCTTTATATTGTCTTTATCCTAGTTTTGGTTTGTTTATTTTGCAAGGTTTACAATTTGATTAATTAATTAGAAATATAAGAACACAAAACCACCACATAGGGTGTACAGCACTACATGAGCAAGTTAATCTGTTTCCTGTCTGTGTTGCCAACATTTTAGAGGGAACCTCTGTGGAGTGTGCAGCTCCAAGATTGAATCCCTGTCCCTGAACTGAGCCTGTGTCTAGGGAGCTGACTATTTAAATGCCTTTGTGTCGTTTTTTTTTTTATTTTTTTTTTTTTTTTATTTTTTTTTTTTTTCCCAGTATACAGTACATGTCTCGATATTTTACTCTTGTGGTTTTACATTCTACTTTCTTATGCTCTAACTCTTTCACTCTGGAAACAAAAAATTGGGGTATGTGCTAGAGTATATATTGTATAGTGTCAGTCCTATGGCAATAGCCAGCTTATTGGAATCTGAAGGGTTCCCACAAATTGTCAATGAACTTAATATTTTGCATCAACATTACTCCAGTAAGACTAATATCCTGGTATGTTTATTAACAGGTGAAGTGCCTGGACGCCTTCACTGCCCAGCAGACGAGGATGGTGGTGGTGGTGGACGGGTTGGACAGTTGTGAGCAGGAGAAGGTATTGTCCGTCCTTGATGCCGTCCATGCACTCTTCACTGACTCTGCCGCTCCCTTCATCATACTCCTCGCCATCGACCCACACATCATCACTAAGGTATGGTAGTCGTACTATGACCTCTTCTTTGCGACTTGTTGGGGTTTTAGAACCACTAAAGCACTGCATTAATATCACCACCTGTCCTAAAAATCACCATTAATATCTGCATAAGTAAAATTAGCACCATGCCACGGGCCATGGCATGGTCGATAGTGCGTCTGACTGCTGATCGAAGGGTCGGCAGTTTGATCCCACACCGTGGCATTGGTAGACGGCAAGAGTTTGGGCAGCTCGGTCTAATGATTTGTGGCAAATGTCTAGTTAAGTCCCTGTAACAAGGGCACGCCCTAGCCCTGTCAATCAAGGGAGTGCACGACATTGCAAATTGCATCATCGTCATCATATTAGTACTATAGATATCTAACTTAATGGAAATAACTCGGCTAGTATTGCTTGTGTGCATATGAAGTTAAACTGATGATTTACGATGCAGGTGATCTTATTAATGTTTTGTTAACTTTAGTGTTGTCAAAGAAAAATGTTTTCAAATAACTAAGTTAATTTAATTATTTTTCTAGGTGTTAGTACATTTCATTCAATTAGGTGATTTGAAAAATATTACAGTATAGCTGGTTAATTTTCTTTTAGTTTATATAGTTACCGGTATGATATTATGTAGAATACCAGTATGAGAGTTCCGTATGGAGCTCAGTGGTCTGGTTAATCTGCTCTACATAACTAACTAACCAGTACAGTGCCGGTATTATATCATAAGCTTGCACTGTCACTAATGCACATCTACTAATTAAATAATAACAAGCATAAAGGCAACCTGTGTACCATAGAAGCAAGGAAATAGATTGAGCAATATTGTATATTCTTGTAAGAGTACACACTGTAGATACAATATAATGCACTACTATACTGTAATTAGCTTTATAACAAAGCAGTATATTGTATGTCTATACAATGTAAAGTATGAAGTATCTACTTAAATATTGTAAAAACAATTTTTCCCTATGTTTGCTTTATTCAAATATTAGCATTTAGCAATCACCGAAGCATGAATTCTGATAGCTTACTTTGGAATCTAGCCGGTCTAATCTTTATTTGTCCACAGTTTCTTGTTGTTTATGAAAGCTTAGCTAATATATCAGCATTATTACCCCCACTAACAATCTTCCTTACAGTACAGTTCAAACCAGTTATACAATTAAGGAATGTCTTGATAGCGTAATGCATAAATGCGCGGAATTTCGGTGTGAGTATCCTAGGTTCGAGTCCTTGGAGTGCCACATGTATTTGTTGATTTCATTAATTGAGTTAAGAAGTAAATTTGATTGGTGAACAAATATGAATTATATTATCATCTTGAGGCCACATAATATTTTAGTAAGGGTTTTTGTGCAAATTTGTGTAAGCACTTATACAAAACATTTACATCCATATGCCTGTGTCTGCCAGGCAAGAGTAGAATAATAATAAATAATTAATAAATAATAATAAATTTATAACTAGTATCAACCTGAATGAATCAAATCAATAAGAGTAACTCTGCTCTCCATGTTGGAATACAAAATTTGAGCCTTCGTATTTTAAAAAGATATTCCTACTGTAATTGGATTTTTTGTTGTTTTGGTCATGTGTAGATGAAATACTATGTTAGATATAAGATCATTATTATTATTAGTAGTAGTAATATTATTATTATTATTATTATTATTATTATTATTATTATTATTATTATTATTATTATTATTACCAACATCGGCCACTGTGATGACATGATGGGGCTGTGTTGTGGCAAGTCTTTATTATGATTAAAACCACGCTCTCTGTGGATGAAGCGGTCTTTAATTAAACTTGTATGTATGTATGTATTATTATTATTATTATTATTATTATTATTATTATTATTATTAGTCTAAAAACCTTACTATTGGTCTACCATTCATGCTGCATAAAGGCTGTGGTTACCTCCAGACATCAAAGGTTTCAGAGGGAGTACAGGCCCATGGTATATTTCTATTACGTCCCCTTACTTCTCAATTGACCACTTGCGAGTTTCAGGCTATAAGGAAGTTGGAGACGTAACCATCGATAATAAACAGATATGCAATAATAGTGTAGGATTCTGATGGAGGGAGAGTATGTTGAATTTGATATCATGCATTTATAAATGGACTACAACTGTATTTTAGTTGGTTACATCGATGTCTACGGCTCCAACTTCCTTATAGCCTGAAACTCGCAAGTGGTCAATTAGTTGCTCGACCAAATACCTTCCTTTATTTTAATGTTGTGGGGGAGGCTGTTGTCCCTTTAGCTCATGATGATGTGATTTCTGTTTCATTCTGGCTAACGCTCGGAAATTTTATTCAGTTTAGGAGGACCTCTTGGATTCACAGAAGCACAATCTATCCTTGAATCACACAGATCCTTACTAAGCTTAATAATAACCAGTCTAATCACCAGACTAGAGCTAAGAAAGGCATCATCATACTGAAGGGAAGAACATTGCAGTTGCCTTTGCATTAATGTCTCCATCTGTCCGGTAAATATCAAATACATGTACCCGGTTTGTCTTCATAAGCGACACCACGAGGGTGACTTACTGTACATAAGGTGTCGTACAGTGAGTAAGGTATATTCTATTGGGAGATATAGACAGGTGACGACTTTAACGCTTTAGCAACAATACCTTCCATTTACTTTGATGCTGTGTTGTATGCTCTTACTTTGATGCTGTGATATATACTCTTACTTTGATGTCGTGATGTATGCTCTTATTTCGAAGCTGTGATGTGTGAACTTACTTTGAAGCGTGTTGTATGCTCTTGCTTTTATGTTTGATTAGTCTTTTTCATTTATTTCCTTTTTTCCTGTAAGAGTATGCATTCCTTTTAATCATATGGACTCGTTTTATGACTAATGTATCTTGTTTACTTTGCTAATGTGCAAATTTTGCACTTTATTTCTTTTATGAGCATGCCATCAAAAGTACCATTATGTTATACTGTAATACACTGCTGCACTGTATGGTACTGTAGGTCTTCAGTAGCTAAATTATAAAAGCATGAACCATGAAGATTAGTAGTATAGAACATGCCCTATAATTCGAGCATAATCTCCTCAGCATTATGGCATACAGTAATGCCTATGTTTCTCTGGCCATCATTAGACAATTCTATTTAGTTTAGGATGAATGAGTGTGTACCGAAGATTCAGGAAGATAATTTACACCCCTTTGATTCTTTGAAGGTCTTCCTAAACTGATTAAATTCCCCATGTGTTCGCCAGAAGAAAATTAGAATATAGTCACCGTATTGAAATACTGTACTGAAGTTAAGTCCCATTAGGGTACAGTACAGTACTATGTTAGATTTGCATGATAAGCATATACTGTACTGTATTGTGTTGTGCAGCCTCAGACAGTATTCTCACTTTATATTTAAGCCTTTGAACTGTGGAAGTAAATTATTTGAACTGTTTGAAGCTTGTAGGATATTGTTCGATCTTAACTGTCTTGATGGTGTAATGGTTAAAGTGTTTAAGATCTGTATGTGGTAACCCAGGTTCGAATCCCGGGAGGATCACATACTTTCATTAATTTAATTGGGAGGTGTTTGATTTTGGGAGTTAAATTAATAAATTAGATTATATAGATTCAATATAAATATAGCAATATTCTTGTCTGCAGCTGCACAATTATTATGGCTAGTTATAGATACCATTATGTTGCATAACCTTAATTCTTTATTGTTTCATCATATGAAAGGCAGTTCTAGGTTTTGCATGGGAATTTATGTTACAACCAATATTAATAACCACACATAATCTTGAGAAGAATGACATACGTTACTGTACTTTTTAAAGGCAAATCACCCTAGTACATGTACTGTAGATCTATTTGTACTATCATATGAGTTGGTTTACTTAATATATTGTAATTTCACCTAAATGTGCACATTTAATGGACTAAATGCATGATGTGAATAGTTTAGTAATTGTATAATTTGGTCTAAGTTTTAACACCTGTATTTGTTTTTCTTTTTACAGAAGTAATTATTTTTTAAATTAATTTATTGTAATTGGACTGTACAGACGATCACACATGAAATACTTCTCTTAAGGACTGCCCCTAAGCCTTGAGATTTTATATATTTGTATATACAGATGTCCAGTAAAGTCCCTGAAACAAGGGCACGCCCTAGCCCTGTCAATCAAGGGAGTGCACAGCTTTAAAAACTGCATATATTGTACAATAGTCTCTTCCCGCCTGAGCGAGATGGGCCATCAAAAAAACAAAACAGTGTCTGGGGAATTTCTCCACTACCTGTTGTTGCTCTTAGATGTGTGTTCTTAAAAATCTACTGCAGACAGGGATTCCAATCCCCTCTTTCCAGAATATAAGAAAACAAACTAGAATTTAGTTAAGTTTTTGTAGGGTGTGTAGTGCATGTGGCTCTATGTGAGTCAGCAAAACTGTGTGTCTTTTAAGGGCAAGTTAGAATTTATCTGTGTAACTGGGGCATGGAACAAAATCGGCACAGGACTGATGATAATGATGTCAATGATACAGTACGTCCCTAAGTCACCCACTGTACTACTTTTGTTTAGCTGATCATATTAACTTACTATACTATTGTATTAACAGTATATTAGCACTGTTGCCTTGATGAAATAATGTAATATTTAGTATGACTAAATATAAGGCTTGTTTCTTGACCCTCTAGGCCATCGAGCAGCATGTCCATCGAGTGTTCACAGAGTCATCCATCAGTGGCCATGACTACCTTCGCAACATTGTCCACCTGCCATTCTACCTACAGAACTCTGGCCTGCGTAAAGTCAAACAGGCACAACAGGTACGGTAGTGCTAATAAGTCATGTCTCGGCTGTAATTACGTTTGGCTCACTCTGTACTGTATTAATGTCTGCCAGATGTTGAATAGGGTGTGTAAAGATAGGAACATGTTTGTATATCTCACTCCAAACGATGAATAAGACCTTAAATAGTGCTGATAACAATTCTTGATCAAAATATATTTGGTGCCGCGACATCACTTATTTGGCCGACTGTAGGCTACACCAGTCACTTTGCTATTTAACCCCTTCAGCACGACGGCGTAATTTTCATCATATTCTGGTTTCAATTAGACCATTTTCTTTAGATTATTACCTTCCTCTTGGACTCAAAGGGGTAAGTACGATCACAATATACCCTCTGAATAATTGTCCTTGTCCCAATTTTGGTTTGTTTAGTTTGCAAGTTTTACATTTTAATTAACATAGGTCCTTCTTAAACTGCATACAATTGTCAAGTTTTAGCCAGAATGAAAGGTAAAAAAGGTGTCATCGTGCTGAAGAGGTTAATACTGTTGCCCATAGGATATTTCCTAATGCTTTGACACAGAAATAAGGGGTACAAACAAAAACCCCTATGTTTCTCTTAGGTATTCCAAAAGTCAATATTGTTGATAATACAGTATAAAGGAAAACAAAAAATAATGTACAATGAAATAATGTCTTTGAGCTGTTTAGGTTGCTCCCATAGGTTTAGGTTACCCCCATAAAAAAAAAAAAAAAATGCGAGGAAAACTGGGAAAGGTGCCAGAGTATAATTATACAATGTACATACATATACAGTATAGGTTACTATACGCTCTGTACGCTCTGATTATAATTGTTATATACTTTGCTCAACTTATAATTATTGCATTAATAACTATGTAAATTGTATTGTAAATATGTTAATGTGGTTTTATTGATTATTTTGTGTTCAAGCGCTTGCGAAATCATTTTGTAGAATGAGCGCTCTTTTAAAGTAAAATTATTATTATTATTAACTTGTTTTTTTAATATGTAGCATTTACCTAACGGATTCATATGTGGTGGACTGTTCTTTTATTTCATAAATTTTAGTAAGCGTTCTTTCCACATAGCGATTTTGATAAGTTTTTTTGCCTTTATATTGTCTTTATCCAAGTTTTGGTTTGTTTAGTTTGCAAGTTTTACATTTTAATAAAGGTATTTGTTCTCCCCCCAGGCTGCAGAGCGTATGAGAGGGAAGACCCAGAGCACCTGGTTAGAGGTGGAGACGGACTCTGTCAGCATTGCCACTACCTCAGCCATGGGCGGGATCAGCCATGTAAGACTCATCTACAGAATCATGGCAAATTGCAAATACAATACCACAAACTTACACCTAATCTGTTGTTAAGTTTTGTTTGAATTTATAACATAGTACTGTATATTAAAGGTAACAAAAGACACTATAAAGTCTGTTTCTTTTCAACTGACAAAAAATTGCAAAGTTCCCATTAAGATTTCTCAGTTATTTTGAAGATCTTTTAGTGAAATATAGTGCTAATTATATCAAATTGGTCTTAGCATGATGCAGAGACATAGTAGTTTCATATTCTCCCATTAAGTATCGAGAAATTAGCTGCTAAGGGATTCAATTTATCGTCAACTGAAAAGAAACAGAGTATAGAGTCTTTGAAGAACAACCAAATTATTTACACTTGATCACATAGTTAAGGAGCTTACACTAGGCTGTACATTGCTGCGGCACTGCACTCAACTCTGTATCTTTGCCCTTTAGAGCCTGTGGTGGGTAAGTTACCCAGCCGGGTACACAGGGGCTACTTATTATTATCCAGGTTACCACAGTTTACCTCCCCAGATGTGACGTCACAAATGTTCACTATCTCCATGTACACTCGACCAAAAAACAATCTTTACGCTAACGCTCTAAGCATTCTGGAAGTGGGTCAAAATATTATGATAATACCTCACAGTCGTATGTTTCACCCGATTCATTCCGTTCACACTAGATTATTTAAAGCTCACCAGTGTAAAGATTGTTTTTTGGTCGAGTGTACATACATACAGTATATAATTACAGTATGTATATACTCAGGCACATACCCCATAGCTGGGGGTGCCCGATTCGTGACAGAGCTCGAACAGGGACAACACAGCACAAAAAAAAAAAAAAAAAAAAAAAATATATATATATATACAGTCAGGACCCCCAATTCGCGAGAATAGGGGTGACAGGAGGCATCGCGTATTGTGAATTCGGGTATTGTGGAACTAACTTTAAATGGGAATAATTAGATTGGGTGACATCTCTCAATTATGGCCTATTTTCGAAATTTTTGGCCCTATTTTCGACATTTTTGGCTCTACAGTACAGTCTATATCTTATATATAAGAAGAACAATGAATAAAAATATGAAACCTTACCTTAAAATTAGTAGTAGATAGGCTAGGACTAGGACCGTAGGACTTCACGATTTTCTCCAACTTCTCCCTCCCTAACCAAATCGTACGAACAGTTTACTCTGACAAGCCTATTGCACAGTTTCCTTCTCCTCTTTTCTTGCGAAACAACAATTCCACCTTCATTTTGTGTGTTATCTTCTTATATTGGCGTGGCATGGCAAAAAAAGTGGCAGGCACTACAAACGTTTGGTCACTCCGCACGGCTATGAGCGCTTGAGCGGGACTGTGGGAGGGGGGGGGGGAGGGTAAGCGGGGGGGAAGGCAGGCGTATGCCCGTCTTCTTCTTCTTTTTTCAGAGCTACTCCTGGGCCTCGCGAAACGTAGACGTGCTCGCGTATCAAGCGGGAATAGCGGATTTGGCCCCTTCTTAGCTCTCGATTCGTGTATTGTGGTACCACCTCGCGTAATTAATGCTTAATTAATTAATGTTATTTTCGAGGGGTAACTCGTGTATTAGGGTTTTCGCGAATTGTGGAATCGTGTATTGGGGGTCCTGACTGTATATATATATATATATATATATATATATATATATATATATATATATATATATATATATATATATATATATATATATATATATATATATATATATATATATATATATATATATATATATATAGATATATATATATATATATATATATATATATATATATATATCTATATATATATATATATAATATATATATATTATATATATATATATATATATATATATATATATAATATATATATATATATATATATATATATATATATATATATATATACCCCCCCTATATATATAATATATATATATATATATATATATATATATATATATAATATAATATATATATATATATTCACACACATCTAGGTTGCCCAGGAGAAGACCCAGAGACCTCCAGGTTCCATACTCACTGCACTAGTGTAGGGCTTTGTCACCAGAATTCATGCTACTGTATAACAAATTCTAGACTGATTTAACTTTGTTTTGGTAATATAACACCTCTACAACAGGCAGATATATAAGACTGTACAGTACTGTAGTAAGCTAATACAGTGTTCCTTTTAACCAACTAAATCACAACCAACAACCAACTAAATCACAGAAACCCTCACACATGTTTCGAGATGCCCTAAAAATAAAAGTTATACAAAAACTATACGATTATATGGAGCCTGTGCAGTGTACACTCTAGATAAGAGAATCTGCAATGCCTATCACCATGGTAAATATATAGGCTATTAATATTGATCATATTCACTTTTCATTCATATTCAATTATTCATCACTCAAATGTACACATGCACACCTCTGATTTTCTTAGCATGTTGTTGCCACTTTAACCCATGGACTGTGAAGGTCCTCTCGGAAGCCACGGTATTTAAATGTGTAAAAATAACCCTTCAAAAACCATGCCAGTGCCGGGAAATGTCTGAAATTTGGGTGACATAAAAAGTAGTGGCTTCTTTCCATGTCACATCCTCCACTCCTTCCCCCCGTTATACACCCCCCCCCCCCCTCAACTTGGCCTTTTATTTTGCACATGTTCTAGCAGTTCATGGGTTAAGGGAGCCCACCTCGCTTTTTTTCTCTTTCTCTCCCTCTCTCTTTGGCTTGTATCCATTTGGCCCCATTCAGCCTACTGTTTTAACATGTTTACCCCCATCCAGGTGTCAATATTTTCCTGGCGAGCGGTAGCGAGCCAGCATATATATATTTTTGTTTTGACAGTAAGCTAAATTTGTAAATTTTTCGATAGAGAAATTTCTCCGGCAAAGCCGGATTTCTCCATGAAATGCTGGCTCACTATCGCTCACTATCGCTCACCATCGCTCGCCAGGAAGATATCGACACCTGGATGGGAATAAAAGTCTTAAAACAGTTGGCTGAATGGGGCTGAATGGGTACAAGCCAGGGAAAGAGAGAAGAGGAGAGCAAGATTAAAAAAGCCGGTGACCCCCCCTTAAGAACCGACAGCTTCTCCTTGACTCTGCTTTGTTTACACCTGCATCCATATAACCATATTTAATCTTACCTGCAGCCTTTTGTAATACTGTTCCTGATTGATTTTTCTTTTGTATGTATTATATTTTTGCTAATCTCCTCTTGTAATAATATGTATTATATTTGGATTATGTTCATTAATACATTGCACTTTTGTATTATAAGTACTGTTTGTATAGTATTTGTGGCACTTTATTTTGTATTTCTACTGATATTTGTATTGGTTTTTTGTATAGCTTGTTGCACTGTATATTGTTCCTATTATCCGCTGCTAATGTGATAATGACCCCTTCTGTACCGGTGCTGTCCTTTGAGCATTATTCTGGCTGCTATTAGACAATTTTATTCAGTTTAAAATGGGCCTCCAGTACTTAACAGGCTTTGAACTGTCTCATTCAACCCTTTTTACTACCCCAGATCCTTTTTAAGCTGTGCAAAATTGTCAAAATATAGCTAGAAAAAAATTCCAAAGATGTCGCCGGTACATAAGGGATTAATGTGTATAGTATATTGTTCTGAGATTCTTCCCTTGTTGACCCTCCCTGCCACCCCACCTCCAGATCCCCTTAGAACGCTGTCTGTCATCGGAAAGTGGATTCAGTATCCCCGTAAGTACACCACTGCCTCTTCCTGCCTCCCCCTGTGTCGTCCCTCACCCGTCCCGTCCTCGTTGTGTCTTGTGTGTTGGTGGTGTAATGGTTTAGATGCTTATGTTCTGGGTGTGGTGTCCCGAGTTCAAATCCCGGGAGGACCATATGCTTTCATTAGTTTATTCAAGTGCATTGGGGTTTGTAGTTGATGATTAATGTTAAGAACGGGGTGTTACTTAATTATAGTGATAGCTTCTTTGGGTTGTGGCTGACATCAATAACCACTAATTATTTAATACTATTAAATATTTAATACCCATACTGTTAAACACATCATAGAAGACTGCATTGCACGCAATCACTGATGCCAACAACATAATCTACACTCCTTGAAATCCCTGTGGGAAAACCCGACCCGGGCCATGGCCTTCCTTAGGGACTCGGGGCTGTTCGGCCAGGCAGCCTAGGGAACGACAACAACAACCACTTATTTTAAAAATCGACATACTCAGCTATACCATCTTAATATTACTAGTGAGACATGACATATGATAGAAATAACCTGAGTAGTGATGCTTCAAAAGATAACCTGGTCATTTAGCCCTTACAGTATTCAAGGACACATTTCTTCTTTTTGTTTTGGCTATCATTAGATGATTTTATTCAGTTTAGAAAGGAGATTTGAATGTCAGGGTTACTTGATTTATACTTTCTTTTTTTCTTTTGCAAGTTTTACAATTTAATTCCTAGAGACCCTTCCAAATCTGAGTCTAAAGTTAGAAAGCATAATACAGTACTGTACAGTATAAAGAAAGTCATCCTAATACTGAGAGGGTTAAATGGCATGGGAGAACTTAAATGCACTGATGACTTATGTGTTGACGACGTTAGGGACCAAGCTTGGGAGTTACTCAGTCTTTCTTGAAAGGCGATGTTAAAATCGCCAAACTAATGGGCCGAACGTCATATAATCTCAAAGCAAATGGGGCTGAACACGAGGTAGAAAGGGGACCAGAAAAACGACCTATCTCCCCTTAATAAATCAAATCTACAGCTGAGATCTCCTCACCTGTACCTCTAGTCCTATCCACTCATATGCTGATGACTCTACCTTACATTAACTAGTTTTCACAAAAACCCAGCATGCAGTCACTCCAAAATTCACATGACGAGGCCATACAACCCCTATCTTCTGATCTATCAATTATATCTGATTGCGGCAGAGATTGTTACTTTCAATGCCTCCAACACCCAATTTCTCCTATCTACCCGTCGCAATCTTCTAGAAAGCTATCAATTTCTCTTCAACAATACATAAATCAACCCTTCATCTTCTCTCAATATTCTTGGTGTATCTTTTTCATCCGACCTTTGTTCATAACTGCATCCAATAATCCGTAGCAAAGTAAATTTACATGTCATACGTTGTTGGTCTAAATATTAACACAGAGAATTTGGATGGAGTTATGATTAAAGTTGCGTTGATCCCATAGACTGGTACTTTGGTTCCTTCTGGTTATGGCTTGTCTTTATTATGTATTCCTCCTTGACTGCAGCATATACTACTTTAAAGTTATAGACACCCTTTGTTTTCTTTTTTCTTTTTAGATTTAGAATTAGAAGAATTAGATGTTGAGGCAATTCATTTATGGCCAACCCCTCAGGCATCAAGGCACCTATACAGTACTATGTTTTTTCCAGCTGACGGTAAATTGCCATGTCTTCAGTTTCATTACTCATATATTATGCAGGATTTGTAGCAAAATCTGTTGTTAATTATGAAGACTTGGCACTAATATGAAGAAGAGATATACAGTACAGTACAGTAGTAGTTTCATATGAAGCAGAGATATACAGTACAGTACAGTAGTAGTTTCATATGAAGCAGAGATATACAGTACAGTACAGTAGTAGTTTCATATTTTTCCGTTAGTTATCGAGAAATCAGTTGCTAAGGGATTCATTGGTGCCTCTTCATTTTAGTTAAGGAATTATTCATAATTTATGTTAGCATGCAAAGCGAGCAGTAATGAGACTTAGAAATGAAATAGGCTCTGCTTTATCTTCCATGGCTGTGTATTGTTCTTGTTATACTGTCCTCTTCTGCTGTCTGCTCTGTAGAATATTGTAGCTAATTACTTTAGTTGCATATCACTCTTACTGTTTTTTTTTTATAATAATAGCTTATTAATTTTTATATCTAATCAATTACTAATCTATATGTACCGTATATTACTGTATATTAATTTTAATAACAAATTGCTACAGGTTTAATGTTGTATTTAATGTCTTATCTTGTGGTCCTGTTTTGTTCCACCAAAATCTATGTACCGGTACTGTTTGTTTTCTGCCCACTAACATTTCCAAAGCTGTGATTTCCTTTTCAAAGTATCAACTCTTAAGTTTTGCATATTTTTATTTGGCTCTATTCATTCCATATGCTAATGCTTTATGATCTATTTTGTAAATCCATATCCTAAGCTTCAACACTCAAAACTATGGTATATTGTGTAAGTAAACCATTAAAACTGAAAAAAATATATACGCATTTCAGATACCAGGAGGGAACCGGCGCATGTCATCAGAGAGCGGGTTAAGTGCCTCACAAAACCTTCGTCGTAACAACAGCAAGAGTAGCCGGCGGACACTCAAGCCTTCGGACTCTATAGCATCCAGTATCGGATCCAACCTCAACAGAGTAGGAGGGGCACAGGATCTTACTAAGGTACCTATACACAATTTGATATTGAAGTATGATTTGTTTTATTGTATCTGATATTATAATGTAAAACTTGCAAAATATACAAACCAAAACAGGGACGACACAATATAAAGACGAGAACTTATCAAAATCACTATGTGGACATAATGAATTAACAAAATAATCTAGCAAAATAACTGAAAAGTGGATTTTGTATTATTTAACTTTATTACATATAATATCAGATCCAGCCTTAGCAAATTAGGCAATGCACTGGCTGTTATCAAGGAATCTGTATGAAATGAAATGGTAAAAACTCAATTTTAGGCTTCAAATAATTGCACATTGAAACACAGCATGTAATAATATATTTAGTATGAACAAAATCAGTAAATGATAGAATCTGATGAAGATGTTTAAGGTCTCTTAGGTGCTACTATTTGTTAGTGACCTGAAGAAGATATCTGCGAAACGTTGTCAATGAAGTGCTCCTCCTCAGATGCTGTATTTATCCATTCTGTCTACTTTTCAAGTACCGCTCAACAAGATATTTAGTCTAAGGTTAACGAATAAAGTAACTTCTATATGATACTGCATTTAGTACTTTGATGTTTGATGCTAGTACCATAGTCTTAGCTGTTCATTTTCTGTCATTTAAGGGGAGATGGGCCTTTTTTCTAGACTCCCTTCTCCCTCATGTTTAACCCCAATAGTTTTTAGATTTTAAGATGTTTGCCCCATTAGTTTGTTGTTGTTGTTGTTGTTGTTCCCCAAGCTGCCTGGCCGAACAGCCCCAAGGCCCCGAGTAAGGCCAAGGCCATAAACGAGCGACCCCCACGAACCTCTCTCTGCCGACCACAATAAAGCCTGGGTGGACTGAAGCCACTCCATGGCGGGGGGGCTGAGAGGGTGCGTAACGCCCGTGAAAGAAACCAAAGCCCCACCCAGGGCCCTGTGCCCCTCAGCAATTATGAAGAGAAAGTTGAGGGGCAAAGGAATAATGTGACGCTTTAGCTTCCAATCTTGGTAGATTGGGAGGTCAATCCACGGAAGAGACGCCGTCACTCGAGATCTAGAAAATATATAAGTAAAAGGAACAGTCAGAGTAAGCTATGGGTATGGCAGAGATCGCTCAGGTCTCACTCTGATAGACCAGCCCATCACCAGCCATTAGTTTGTTGATTTTAAGACCTTTCGCCCCATTTCTTTGTCAATATTAAGACCTTCCGTGCTATTTAGGTGTCAATTTTTGTCATGGCAAACAATAGTGAGCCTGTAGTTTTGGGAGAACCGGCCATTTTTCTACCGAAAAATTTACAAATTAATCTAGAAGGGGGATCTATAGAATGTTTTGTTGTTTAATATTTGATGGAGGTCTAGGGAGGAAACTAAAATAATAGATATATGAAATAATAGACCACAATATATACCCTTCCCCCTTAGCTAATGTTTATTGTGGCATCTATTGCAGGTGTTGCTGACGGATGATTACTTCAGTGACATCAACCCCAGATCAATGAGGAGATTAATGAACGTTGTATATATTACTGGCAGGTAAGAATTTCTATTTTGTTTTTGTGTGTTCATTGTTTACTGTTATGTTGTCCCTATTCGGGCTCTGTCTTGAGTCCCCCCCCCCCCCCCCCCCCTGAAGGGGCCAGGGTGAGATGAGATCTGTCTCTGAGAGGACAGCGAGGTAGGTCATCAGCCCACGGGCATGCACCCTCGGGTCAATGCCCCCACCGTCCGCAGCCCCCCTTGTAGTATCACCCAATCGGGTGATCTCGCCAGTACCAAGAAGGAATAGTACAGGAAAAGAGACATACAGAAACAGCTAAGGTTGGGTAGAGGATGCCAAATCTCACTCTGGATAGGACCAGCCTTTACCCAAGTGTATGAAGTTGTATTCACTGGTACCAATCATCAAATAATTCAACTTACTCCTCTTCTTTACTCACCAGGTTACTAAAAGCATTCCACATAGACTTCAACTGGTACCACCTAGCGTCGTGGATCAACATTACGGAGCAGTGGCCGTACCGAGCGTCCTGGCTCATTCTTTACTACGAGGCCAACGAAGACACACTGGAGGAGAAGACATCACTCAAGGACCTCTATGAAAAGTAAGATATATATATTTAAAGTATGATAAAAAGTAAGAGAAATGAGAATTGGAGAATACTGTATGTCACTAAAGGACCTTTATGAAAAGTAAGATCATTTGTTACTTTAGGATCTTTTACTGTGATGTGTACAGTTTGTAGACCTGTACTTAGAATTGTTATGGTTATTTTACTAAAGATCAGTTACAGGTACCAATGGAAAAAGCAGTGTCCCTCCTACACAACTACAAATTAATTTAGCTCTATTGGTTTATTAGAAAGAAATACTTCTGAACCAAATTAAACAAACCTGAATATAAAGGCATTGCATGTATCTGTTAAATATATTTAGAGTTGTCTTGATGCAGGTAGGACACAAATTTTGACCGTGACTGTACCTGTGTGTATAAATTAATGTATAAAGAATAATGAAATTAAAATAGTATCACTGTATATGTAGCACAAGAAAGTATTTCATAGGAGTAAACTAAAGAACAACTAACTAAAAAGGGTTTGTATGTCAACTAAATTTTATTAAGCGTTATTTCTACATAGCGATTTTGATAAGTTCTTTTGTCTTTATCTTGTGTCGTCCCAGTTTTGGTTTGTTTATTTTGCAAGTTTTACATTATAAATTATATATCAACTATATAAAATGATGTTCTTGTTTTCAGGATAAAGAATCAAGTGCCAATCTCAAAGGACATGGAACCTTTGTTAGAGATGGACAAGGAAGAGAAGAAGTTTGAGATCTTCCTGTCTATGCACAAGAGTTCTCTACACATCTCTGACCTCAAAGTCTTCCTGCCATTTACCATTAATCTGGATCCTTTCATTAGAAAAGTAAGTACAGTATAGAAAATTATATGGGTTCTTTTATTTTGCTAAAGTGTTGTTTCCACATAACAATTTTGATTAGTTCTTTTGCCTTTATATTGTCTTTGTTCAAGTGTTGGTTTGTTTATTTTGCAAGTTTTACAATTTTATCATATCATTTATTTTGCACATTCATACTGCTAGTTTCATCTTCCTCTTTTAAAATGTATGTGATATACAGTATAACTCATGTTCCTCTCTCTCTGTTAGGTAATCAAGGAGGACCAGCCTCAATTTGACGATTCTCTGCCACTCTACCCTCCCCCCAACAACAACCCCTGGAGCTTCCAACAGTATGACGTACCAAACAAGGCTGGAAACAATCAAAGGCGAATGGTAAGAATAATGTTCTCCTAATTTATTATTAATTTGTTTGTTATTTTAGTTCATGTTATGCCGCCATTAGGACGTGAGACCGGAATGAGTCAATCAGAACTCATAACTAACCCAGCTTATTACCTGTCATGGATCACCTTACCTGATTTTACAGCTTTCCTAGAACTTTCTGATTATCATTAACTATTGTTGATTAAGTTGCATGTTGCCATTCCTGTTACTATATTTGTCATATGTCAGCTATTATACCTACTTAATCTGATAACTAACACAGAAAATATCTCCTGCAGCCAATGTGAATTAACAAAAGAAACTTTACCACCAGAGCTGTTCTACCTTGCCTAATTATATATCTCTCCTAGAATCTAAAGTATCACTTTACTATCAAGAAGTACAGGTAGTGCTAATATGATTTACCTATCCACAATCTCCTAATAGCCGATGCAGATGAATCAGAAACACTCAGCCATCTGCTGTGTGGCTATGGTCACTCTGCCTTCCTTGGACTTTCTGTGAACTTTATTATTAAGCTTGTCTCTCCAAATTTTGATTTTTAAGCTAAAGTTAAGTTAAGTATAGCAGATTAACCGGACCACTGAGCTCCATACGGAACTCTCATAGGTCTGGCCCGAAGGATTAGATTAGATTTAAGCTGCAGTGTATATGAGAGTGAGGTGGAAGGATAGAGAGGGAGAGGTAGACCGAGTGAGAGGTGGAAGGATGGAGTTAGGAAGTATATGAGTGAAGGCGGTGCTGGATGGGAGGAGGGCCGTTGACTGACTGGGGACAGAGGTGCATGGGGACATTTCGTTCGTGGCCACCCCTTCGGGGATCACGGCGTCCAGCAATAGATAGATAGAGATAGATCTTAGAATCTTACTTATATCATAAGTTTGGGCCATTACATATTTCCTGATCTTATAGCGAACCCAACATCGTCCCATTTAACTGACGTGGATGAACCAAAAGAACTCGACTACCAGCCTTCCTCATAGCTTATCTTTAGCTGTCACAGAACCTTAACAATCAAAACAAATTTACGTATGACCAGGCCGGGCTTCAAACCCGGGCCTGTAGCGTAGCAGTCCAACACTAAACCGACTAGACCACCAAGGAGCATAAAAGTTATAGTTTCATTTGAATAAGAAATATACCTAACACAGCTAATAAACCTTACCTGTTCTCTTAACTGAACCAAAATCTTTTTGTACAGCCGAATCGGATGAACCAGAAGAACTCAACCGCCAGCCTGCCACCCATCAACCCTATGATGTGGGGTCACCCCTACGGACACCCCTTCCTGCCCTCCATCCCGTCTGCCCCATCGGTGGACTACAGTACTATGCCGGTCACTCACAACCCCGCTCACAGCACTGGTCACGCTAGTCTACCGGTTAGTACTTACAGTTTTTTATCCTTGAGTCAGTCACAAAATGAGCACCATTGACGTCATCATTGCATTGATGTTGTCACTTCTGCAAAATACCATGTGAATTGCCATACCTGATACTACAGTACTGTCTCTTCTTATTCTGATGTAAGGTGGGTTATTTTTTGTATTATTTTTATGTGCACTGTGTTGGTTATGGTGTATCTTTTGATTGACATAGTGTATAATCAACTATTGTCCAACACATATTTCCACTACACAAATCATGCCCAATATGACCGTTTTGAAATATTTATTTAAACATGACCCTATGTGGCAATGAAGTCCACATCTCAATCAGCAGTCAAAAGAAAAAGCTACATGCTTACACCCCAAATCCTACACGCACAGCGGCCATTGCTCTGACGTCTCTCTGCAGTGCTGACGTCACTGCTGCTGCCGCCGCTTTTCTCTTTCCTTGTTTCTTCCTCCGATGGCGATAGCCATTGTGGTCACACGCTCAAAGTGTTCTCCTAATTTTTGGTTCTGCTTCACACCTCTTCCTATTTCATGCTACCTAAGATGTGATTTTCCGGTCCCGTCGCAAGACCACCGTCTCAACCGAGCCGTCGCAAGATCATCACAAGACGGGAAAAACAACACAGGCTTGCTCCAAGCCAGCGCACCATTTTACAAATATATAGGCTAGGCTATACAACTTTCATTTCATCGGAATAACATTCACTGTCAATTTAATTATCATAAGGATTATATACATGCAATTCTGATGTGAAAAAACAATCTGTAAATACTTTTAGCATAGGCCTAGTCACAGCTGAGGATTGTTGTTGTTTCGTGGACAAAATCTAACCAAGCGTACTGTTCGACATTAATTTATTATCAACAATTGGATATTCGTTACTGTGGGCTCTTATTACCCTACTTCCTAATAATAGGCAAGTAAATTATAAGATCATGTTTGGATAAACAAATATACCGAAATAAATTAGAATGAAAAAACCGTAAGTTGGGTGAGATGTTTCAGCTTGCCGTCAACCAAGCTCCGGAGCTCTTGCCGTCGCAAGAGAATATTGGTGTTTCACTTGCTAAAGGTGGGCTTGCGACGGGACCGGAATTTTTTTTTTTCCGGTAGATCTTGCGACGGTGGTCTTGAGACGGGACCGGAAAAACACCTCTCTAATGTTAGCTACTCCCAGATCATTTCTTACAGCTCAAGAAATACCTTTCTGAGTCAAGGTGCTAACACAGTTCACATTCATTCTAAAATGTTTGTGATTATACCAATGCCAATACTGATACTCAATAATAGTTTACCATATTTTCTCCCTGGCAGCCTGAAGCCGCGGACAAGAAGCTATCGACCCTGAGCATAGAGAGTTTGTTTGACATCTTGAGTCACTTGGAGGGTGTGTCCAAGGCCATGCTGCCGATGTACCGAGAGCACCTCACAGAAAACAACATCAACGGCAAGGTTCTGCTGCACTGTGATCTGGATGACTTAAAGAAGGTTGGTATTATTTTTAACATCGTTCTTAACACCAATAACCCCCAAATGAAACTAATGAAAGCATGTGATTCTTCCATGATTCAAACCTAGGATATCTCATACAGAACTTACATGCTCTAAACATTACACCATCAAGACAGTTATAAGTACAGCACATGACTACGATTAATTAAAATGTAAAACTTGCAAACTAAACATCCATTTATCGAATACTGGATATCAATCTAATTATGTACTACACTCAACTGCACTATGAATAGCCAAATGCTTGTGCGAAAGGAAAGAACATTTTATGGGACATAGATCACATAGGACCGACCTCGCTATGAAATATTACTGAACCTATTGATATTATTTTCAACATCGTTCTTAACACCAGTAACCCCCAAATGAAATTAATGAAAGCATGAGTTTTAATTTTAGTGTTGATTTAGTGGTCTGCTGTGAACTGACTAATGAAATGAGGTTGGTTTAGGACTATCCAAGGTTTTTAGGTTTTAATTTGTTTATTCAGTGGTCTTTGAACTGAGTGATAAAATTAAAATTCCTTAGAACTTCCTATTCATATAGAAAGGATATTGAGTGTATCAATGTCAAAGGATGGTTGAAATTCTTTCAAGGATAAATGAGGACAAATGTTGATGGGTGAAGACACGTATGAGTGTGGATGTAGAAAAGATAGACCAAATTTGACATGGGTAGTATTGATATAATATAACAAGACCACTTAGTCCGAAGAGTGTCTCCTAGTGTTACATTGAAGGATTAGGGAATGAATAACAAGTCATGGTATGAAATAAAAATAAGTTGCAAAGGTGAAAGGTTCATCACAATAATGTGCATTCAGACCAGATCCAATGTCAGGGGTAACAACTAAGAAATATTACTCTATGGCTGCTGAAGTAGCCAAGGAGCCTTTGTCAGATCGGAAGCCAGCATCCAAGCCGGGGCCCCCAGGAAGGCCTGACAGGGTGGCAGATGAAACAGGTTGCAAAATGACAACTTGAGGGGAAGTGAAAGTAGGAAAAATAGAATAGGCAGGTGAAAATAGAAACTACGTACGTATATGACGAGATGGAGAACAGCATAGGGTAGGGAAGCGGGAGAAGAGAAATGGAAGAGAAATAATGGTAAAGACATTTAGATTTGAACCAGGTTAAAAAGAGCAGCAAAGAACCTCAATTCCTTGGTTCAACAGTGATAATGATAGTGTTATCATTTGTCCACCCTTTCCTCTCGTGCAGGTACTTCATATGAACTTCGGAGACTGGGAGCTGTTCAAGATGCTAGTGTTGGGCTTGAGGGAACACGAGGCTGATGATGAATTCCTGAGTAAGAATGTCCGCTTTGCCGAGCCCCACCATTCAAACGCGACGGGAGGTAGCCGTACCGACGATGTGATCCTCGAGGACCCGTCAGCGCCCCTGAGCAGTATGGGTAGCAGTGCGGGCGACAGTTCGCTGCTGCGGCGGGGTAATGTCACCAAGATACATGTCGGGTAGTGTTTGTTTTCACCTACCACTGCCTCCCCTCACAACCCTCCCCCATACCCCTAAAGTTCCACACCCTTACCTTGTCTACACTCCTACCCCTCCCACGCACTATTCCCATCCCTAATGTCACCAAGATTATACCGATAACTCCCCACAATCCTCAGTCCCCCTGCCTACTATTCCCCCAACACCCTCCTGAATGTCACCATGCTCAATCTTGGGTTGTGTATGTTCTCACCTTTAACGCACCCTCCACTTCTACCCGTCATCTCTGCACCCTCACCCCACACACATCCCCAATCCCTCACCCCTTCCCAACCCCTGTCCCCCTACCAATTACTATTCTACCTCCCTCCCTCCCACCTTCATCCCTATTTTCATACTCCCTTATTCTCACTTTAGCTGGTGTGATTTTTTTTCTTTTTTGTAATATTTGCACTGTGTTGTTCATAGTGTTTTATTATTGTTGTGTTCTCTGTAGTGTACATAGATAGAAAGCTTAGCTATACTGTATGTATACATTTTCTGTATATTTATTATGCTCCTTTTTAAGCCTCACTACCTACATTCCACATAATTATCACTGCAGCATGGCATAATTTACTTCAGAATATATTTCTTGATTTTGCTGTTAAATGTGCAAATGTTGACATTACCTCATTTATATAAGTTGAAGAGGAATAATTTTGCTTAATGCAAAATTATCTAACTCTTAGTGTATTTTCTTCTTCCGTCTATCTTTTCCTCTCTGTTCATTGTATTTTGTTGCAGTTCAGTCTTAGTTATTCCTTCATTGTCATTCCTTAATCCTGAGATCCATGTATCTGCTCAAGTAATAATAATAATAATAGCAACATAGACAGTATTCATTGAGGATGGTGCTCTTCCGTGGTGATACAGTGCTTGTAGAGTTGTTGTTCCCTAAGCTGCCTGGCCGAACAGCCCCGTGCTTTGTAGAGTGACACCATACAGTATATTGCATTAACACACCATTGGGTAGAGTGTTAGTGTGTTATATTGTGAAGTGTAATAGTTTTTAATATGTGACAAGTCTACTGATACTTGTCAGAAAGACTTGCCACGTTGAGCTGTGACCTAGCTAGCTAAGTCATCTCTCTAATATAGAGTAAAAGTTAAATCCCCTTGATATCACTAAATATTCCCAGTCTGAACTACACTGATGCAAAATGGAGTGCACATTTTAAGTATCCTCCCATAAACATAAGTGGTTTAATTTTAAATTAAATATGAAATAAATGTGATGTGGGCTTATTACATCTTGCCACATTAGACAGATTGCCACCCTTAACTTGAACTGAAAGAATATTTACAGACTGACATAATTATATTTTGGTTAAGTAGCTTTTTTTTTTTTTTTTTTTTTTTAAAGACAGTTATCTTAACAGCATTTTTGTTTTACATGTTCAGCTGATTATAAAAGTAATATGGCAATATGTCTAGGGTGGCAAGATGTAATTGGTTTGCGTGGGTTTCTGCTTGGGATGAAAAACTGGTTTGAAGAACACCGCTATGATTGGTTTTCCCTAAAGTGTGATCTTATTCACCATTTTTATTAATGCAACGGATTCATAACACGGCTTTATGATTTTTGTTGTCCTTGTGGGACCCTACTTCCCTTTTTTTTTTTTTTTTTTTTTTTTTTTTTTATTGTATCCAACTGATGCACTTTTCATCTTAACCCCTTCTGTACCGGCGACGTTAGTTTACTATTATTCTAGCTATATTTAGACGATTTTGTGCAGTTTAGGAAGGATCTGTGGTCGTCAGAAGGTTCAAGTGAGATACTTCGAAGCCCGTTCATTGGTGGAGGCCCGTTTTAAGTTGAATAAAATTGTCTTAATAGTAACTAGAATAAATTTTAAAGGACGGCGCCGGTACAGAAGGGGTTAAAATCTTATGATCTTAAAAACTTATTATAGAAGAGTAATTACAGCATAAAAATGCTTGTGTGTACAGTACTAAGTTGCGCTGTTCTTTACCAGTGTTGAGAAGTTGATGGAAGGCACTGATATACATGCCCTTATTTCCCATTGAGTGTTTGGCACCAGCAGTTTGGTATGATTTATGGAGTCAGAACTTTTGTGAATAAAATGTAAAACTTGCAAACTAAACAAATGTAAAAATGTAAATGGCATCCAATACCTTTTACAATATTGTACACTAAAACCCTCAATATATTTAAGTTTTTAATATAACTCATTGATGCCGGATACCTAGTAATTTTTCACTTTATTGATTTATTTCTAGCAGTAAAAACTTGTGATACAAATACTGAACAGTACTGGTAATATATTTATATCAATTATTGATTACACCAAAATTTGAATTCTCTATCATTGAAATTTGAAACTTAAAATTGAAACAGGCATCTATAACTGTCAGAGCATATATATATATATTTGGTATTTGATATATATTGTGTATGAGCTGTCACAAACAAATAAGTAAGAACTTTGCTGGGTGCTGAATATCTCTGGGAACATTGGGTGTTGGTGTTTATAGGAGGGTGTGGTCAAGCTTCAATATCTCTGCTTTCATTTTACTAGTCTTCCAGTACTATACAGTAGTAGTGACTACTCTTCACCACTTATACACATCCCTTACCTTATATGTAATATTTTGGATACCAATCGATAATTATCAATGACATACAGTATTAGTTGGCTGTTGAAAACCCTTGGAACTTTGGGACTTCAAATCAAATTTTGCAGCCAGTGATTAGTGCGTTTCTTGCATGCAAGAAATAATTGTGAAATTAGGACCCCACTGCGATTAGAATCTGCCTACAACAACCTTCGTACTGCAGATGCAGACATTAGAGTGCTATAGAGACCAATTATTGCATTTCAATGCTAACACTCAACCAGCATGCACTCTTGTATGATAACAATGATTCTAGACTTTTCTAAAGACACACACTCACACAAGCACTTCCACTCTAACAATTTAAACTTTCCATTACTACAAACACATCATCTCCAACAACATGCCCTCAAGTTTCATAACTAGTAGTCACTATAGCCTGCCTTGTGTGATAGGTGGTTGGAATAATGCCCTTTGGTGATAAGAATATGAACAACCACTGTCTGTTAAAGACATTTCCTGAGGACCAGAGTGCCTACTATCACCTCAGATATGTCCAAGCCAGTTCTATACAGAATACTATCTATCTATCTATCTATCTATATAATATATACTCTGGCACATACCTACTATACAGAATACTGAGTGGAAACATTCACAAGGTTGGGAGTAGATGAATAGCAAACTGTGAGTGCTACTTCTCCTTGGCTCAGAGGGATTCTTCCACATCAAAATAAAATGGTCTGACAGTATCCACGCTAAAGTAGAAAAGTAATAGGGCTGAAGAGGGTTACTTCTTTTGGATGTTTCTTTCTCAGTGTCAGAATATCTCTGAAGACTTGTGGGTAAAGATGCTATGTACATATTGTCGCAATAAGAACAAAAGTGCAATACTATTTATATATTTGCTAACTTATTTGTCATTTGTCTTAATTGATTATATGAAATCCAAAGCATCATTACCCAGTTTATATAACTTCCATCTAGTGATATTATGTGGGAGAATACATAATTAAATCAAACATAGCTTAACCAAGTAGATGACGCTATAGAAGTATTTTGAGGCAACTCCCTGATATAGTAAGCTATAGCTATGTTCTTTGAAATACAGTTGTATTAACCATTTATCTAAAAGCCCTTAAGATGAAAGATGAAGGAATTTAAGTAATCTGGCAGTACCGGTAGTTGAAAAAGCTATCGTCAGGCAAAAAGAGCTAACTGAGATGATCCCAAATGCTTTACCAAGGGGACTAATTGTGCTTGCTCCTGCTAAAATTGTCTGACCCTGCCATTTCTAAAAGCAGTGTTTGAGAGTTGCATTTCAGAATGCTTCATGTAAAAATAAATAAAAATAATAATGCAATAAAAGTATTATAGAGTGCCAGTCACGAGGGTTCAGTCCCCAACATAAAATATTTCCCTCTCCAAGACCGTATCTATGGAAGTTGAATTTGCAAGATTGAATTACAAGTGTAGTTATTATACAGCAACTGATTCATTTGATCAATACAGTACAGGTCTCCCTCGATTTACGATTGGGTTACGTTCCTGAAAATCCAATCTTAAATAGAAAAATCGAATAGGAAACCCTAAAATTAATGGGGAAAATGGGGATGCGTTGTCGGACCAGCCAAAACCCAAACCCAAACACCTAAAAACCTTTAATAATATCGTAAATCGGGGCATTGGAGAGTGAGGGAGACCTGTTTACTGTTACATAGCAAATTTCACTCCTAAGTTGATCATACTACTTTAACTTTCATACATTAAATCACAGAATGGGTAAGATCTCCTGTAGGGTAGGTAACTGTACGTTTCTGTCAGCCCCCGTGTAAGGTGGTGCGGTGCTGTAGTAGCGATCATACCTCCCAATATTATCTAGTCTGGAACTTAATGTAGATCTTTCCTGTATAGCTCCATTTTTAGAGTATTTTCTTACGTTTTTTATATAATATATACCGTATATAGAGATATTTTTTTCCTTATTCTTAGTGCCAGTTTGTAGTGGATAGGCTGGCCCGGAGAGACAGGATGAGCATTGTGTGATAAGAGAATATATTTTTTGTCTTAAATCACACAGTGTTGATTTTGTTCCCGTTGTCACAAAGTGAAATAAACTGTAGCAGGAGGAATTTTTAATGTGTTGTGTAAATGTGAAATAAAGGGACATCCATTCTTGCTCCATCTTTCCCTCCCCTGCACCTTCCTCTGGTGGGATCGAACGTTAAGAACACTAAAGTCACCACTTCATTGATGTTGCCAACTGTCCTATTCATTGCTGGAAAGATCACCATAGCCTCTACCATCCTAATATAACTAAACACTTGAAACCTTTTGGCAATTACCTATTTTCTGTATCTTATTATGGCATACAGGGGAATTACAGGACAGGTGGTGAGTTTAATACAGTGGTGACCTTTGTGATGTTGATGTTAGACTTTAATCACCACAGTTATTTCACCACCCACAGTCCATTTATTGACATTGCGATTATAATTCGGTTTCGGCATTGTTCACTGTGGCACTTAACACAAGAACAAGTAATCTTAACTCTACCCTAAATTCAAATGTGAAACTACAATAGTACAGTATAAAGGAATGTGTGTGGTGGAATGCCTTGGTAACTGGCAAAGTGTCCAGGTTCCCTTTGTGGCGACTGTTCCTAACTGACTTTGGCTTGTCTATCTAACCATCTGGGCAGACTACCATGTATAACCACTTTCATTAATACAGTACCCTCTGTCTGATAAAAATTTAAAACTTATTATCACTATGACTACCTAAGCTTAAATATTTTATCAACATTTATGAAACTTGCTATATAATGTTGAAGATCACTATTTTTCTTAACTAACAAAAACCCTTGTGCATGCTCCACAGATTATTGTTATGAAATATACTTCAGTCATTGATACTGGATATTTAGATAAACAGTATTCATGAAAGTGGCCATTTGGAATTAAGATATTAATAACAAGAATTGAATGTTCAGGATTTACTTTGCAGTGTTTCAACTTTAGCGGACTTCCTGGAGAGGCTTAAGTTGTATCCAGGAAACTTAATCCCAATCTTTCTGCTCTTTTCTTGTGGTACCCATATATGTACAATTACCAAACATGAACCTAAGACAAATGCTGTGAATAAGTGACAATAGTTAACCCCTTCTGTACCGGCTACGTCTTTTTAATTTTATTCTTGCTATATCTAGACTCTTTTGTGCAGTTTAACCCGTACAGCCCCAGCGACGCGTCTGACGCGTCGGCGATGTATGTAACGCACAGCCCCAGAGACGCGCCTGACGCGTCACCCTAATTGCGCCGACCGTAACCTCAGGTGTAGCCACTCAAGAGGGCTCAGATTTGTATGGGAACTGTGTACGTATCCCACGCAACCGTGCCGATGGTTGAAAACTCTCAAAGTTCACGTGCGTGCGCGTGAGCGCGCAATAACCTGTTTTTTTTGGGTAATTGCCTTCAATTTTTTACTCTTGTAAAGTACGTTTTCGGGGGCTCTGTAGGACCATTTTTTAAGCTTTTTGAGCGTTTTTTCGTGGTTTTTCCTTCATTCCTAACCCATTCGCTATTGTTTCTGGAATAAAACAATTTTTTGAAAACCGGCCGGGTTCTGGTGAACAAACATTACAAAACTAGCCGGGGCTCCACGGGTTAAGAAAGATCTGTGGTGATAAAAAGGTTAAGGGAGATAGTTGGAAGCCCGTTAATTGCTGGAGGGCCTTTGTAAACAATAAAATTATCTAATAGTAGCCAGAATAAAGTTAAAAGGATGTCGCCGGTACAGAAGGGGTTAATGGTCTCACAGGTTTATGTGTACAGTAGTTGAATGTGAATTTATGAGTTTACCCTTTTGTAATAATTTTGTTTGAAATTGGTAAGTCAATACATTATCAGTACTGTATTACTAAGCATTAACCTGTTGATGATTAAGAGGTGTTTTCTTTTCTGGACCCCCTTCTCCTTCATGTTTAGCCTCATTGGCTTTGAGAGTTTAAGATGTTCGCCTCATTACAGGTAGTTTGGCAATTTTGAAACTTTTCACTCCATTTCTCTGCCAATTTTAAGACCTTTTGAGCCATTTTGGTGTCAATTTTGTTCCTGGCAAATGAGCCTATAATTTAGGAAGAACTTGAAGAGGGGTCTTGGGGTGTTTTTTTAAGCTTGATGGAGGTCTAAAGAGACAACTTTTAGACAAAAATACTAATTAAAAATAGATTCAACTAAAAAGAAAATACATAAATAAATAGTCATCTCTCCACAGTATTTGCTCCAGATTCATGTGTCGGTAACTTTACAGTACAGTACTGTACTGTAAATAAATAACATGAACGTATCCCGGTCATTAACAAGTTAAATCAACTTACTTCCTACACTTTTTATCTTCCCTGTTTAAATGCACATCCTCTGAATTCTCCTAAAAATGTTATAGACTCTGGGTATATAGTGGGACATTTTGTGAATGGTTTCTGTTATTAATTATTGTAATGATATTTCTGGTTTAATTATAATATTAGCCTGTACATAAATAAACCTTGCAGAATAGCCCTGCAAAATTATACAGATAATTTTAAGTAAAAATTACAGTGTACACTGTATTTTGAAGTTGATCATTTGGTTGAACAGTATAATAATTTATATATTTTTTTTTTTTTTTTTTTTTTTTGCATATTAATAATTACTAACTTATATACGGTATCTAGAGAAGAAAAAAAGTTATTATATGAATGACAGGAACAAAGTTAATAGATAGAGCTAATGAGACAGTAGACAGATCACCATGACCAAGCTCAGCACATATACACTCTGGAGCTAAAGTCGTCAGCAACCCCACTCATTTAGACATTGTTTGTATTGTATGTACTGTACCATTGACCTAGTAATTTTCATTTACTTATTCCATTATATTAACTTTTCAGACATAGCCATCTTTTGGGAGTGATAAGCAATAGTAATGTTTATTCTACTTGAGTTCATTATCATAGAGTCTTTAAGGTTGTCCACTACTTTAGTGTTAGAATGTACCAACCTGACCGACTGACTCTCGGGCTAGTGACCCTGACTGACCATAACACGACCTGCCTCCCTTTAGGGTCAAGCCGAGCGTCATCCAACCATAGCACCAGCGGTGGCGGAAGCAGTGGGGGGCTGCGAGAACGTGAGGACTCCATGCGCAAGTCCACCAAGCAGACCATACTGACCAAACAGGTAGGTAGTAGCCCGAGGGTGGCCTCTCCCCCGCCCCTGGACTGCTACTGCTCTATGCCGGGCTCGAAGCAGCGTTGTCTCACATGTCTCTTCCACTCGGCGTCGGCACCAGGCAGGACTATGGAGCCGAGTGCCGGGGTTGTGTTGGGGGCCGCTCCAGGAGACCTGGCAGATAGACTCAGTTTCATGGACACCGTCGTCCTACGGGAGGGAGCTCTTATGTACTGATGTGGGAAGGGGGTAGGAGAGTCAAGATGTGTTTTAAAATAACATTTTGGTTGATATTTGTTATTCTAGTCATTGAATACTATTTTAGTTCGTCAGTTTCAGTAATCATTTCATCGTAATTATGTTTTTGTTCCCATGTAGCAATTTCAGGATATTGCTATAGTTAATACAATTAATTAAGAATTCATATTATTGAATATTAGCCATTAGCTGGTTGGGGGGAGGGGCATCGACTGACGGGACAGAGGTGCATGGGGGCGGTTCGTTCGTGGCCACCCCTTCGGGGATCACGGCGTCAGGCAATAGATAGATAGATAGCCATTAGAGATTATTACCTCTGCCAACAAAGTTGGAAGGAGGTTATATTACTTAATGAATTCACCTTTACTTAATGTTATGGTTGTTTAGTTAAGTACAAATCTACAGTAGATAAGTCATATGTGTAGTGTGCCAGCAATACTCCTGGAGCGGCTCCCCTTATGTACTGTTGACCCTCACATCAATGGTCATACAGTATACACTAGTGTCCCCTATAGGCAAAATTTATGCCACTTTAATTTACAGCACAGCATGTTGTACTTCCTCCATTATAATCAGAAATAATACACTATATATCGATCAATTCTTGCCTATTCCTTCAATCTAGCCCTATAAGAGTTCTACTATGGAGCTCATGTGGTCTGGTTAAACTAATGATGAACAAAAAAGTTAATACAATACTGTATCTTGTAATCCTCTCTCATAATAATAATAATAATAATAATGCATGCGTTCAGTTGTATTTCAAAATTTATTGGTTCTGGAGCATAATTACAGTGTTTAATATGAACCAGATCACAGCTCGAGGTACACAACATGGCAGCTGTGAAAACCATTGTGGTGTAAATTCTCCCAATAGAGGACCTGGTGCAGTCACATGCAAAGGTGTTTTCCCATCCTCATAATTTTAACTTAATTCCTCTTGCTTGATGTAATGATAAAACATACTTGGCAAATTATCCATACCTTGAAAAGAGAGGCTTTATTCAACTTCACAATTTCAGGTTAATTTTCTTCTTTTTGTACAGTACCGGTATAATACAAAATTACTGAAACTTAGCTGAACAAATTTTGAGTACAGTATAGCAGCATTTGTCGCACCTGTTGAGGACATCTTTTCTTTTTACTAGATTATGTAGTCATCCTAAGTTGGAATTAAGTTATTAGTACCGGACATTTGCGTGTGACTGTGCCTACAAGTCATGTTCCTTGGCATTGTTTGTGACTTTGTACAGTACTTAGTAGTCTGTTCATTCTAGGTTGGGCAGAAATCGTAACCTCTAACCTCTGTAACTCAAAAAGGGCTAGAGCAAATGAGCCGTCAATTTATACACACATTCCCTAGCCAAGTCTTCCTGTTTGGTAGAAAATTTAGCTTGATTACTCTAGTCCTTTTTGAGTTACGAGAGGTTAGGGGTTACGATTTCTGCCCAATCTAAAATGAAATGACTATAGTACGTGTAGTTTATTTTCAAGTTTTGCACTTCATGTATGATAAAGTAGCTGTAGCGTCTTATTTTGAATTATTTGCAGTAGAATTATTGATATTTTTATTTTCACTGTTATTTATTTTTCAAGTGATGATTGATGTTTTCAAGACTCAGTTATACCTACTTCATGCCATTTATTTTGTTTCTTCTTTTGTTAATAGTTTTCATGATTGTGCTTTCTTTTTCAAATTGTGTTGGTAAAGTAGTGTTTAAGTTTTTCTATCTATGATTCCCTTGTATTTATCTGTAGACCTTGCTAAGTCTGTCTTTCCGTGCTGTTACCCTGTTAGTGTAGTACAAAATAAAATGTAGTCTTTCCCTATCCATCTTTCAGTCGTCTTCGTATTCTCCCTGATCCATTTGTAGTCCCTCCCTCTCTCTCTCCCTGTCTTGTATAATATCTGTTGCTTTGTATATTTTGTTAGCTGCTTCTCTAGTGTCCGTAGCACTATATTCGCCACTGCAGTAAAGTTGCCATGTACCTTAAAAATCACCATAAAAAAATCCTTATTACAGGTCTCCCTCGATTTACGATTGGGTTACGTTCCTGAAAACCCGATCTTAAATAGATTTTTTTGATAGCGAACCCTAAAATTAATTGGGTTAATGGGGATGCATTCTGGGACCAGCCAAAACACAAACGCAATCACCTAAAAACGTATAATAATATCGTAAATCAGGGCATCGGATAGTGAGGGAGACCTGTAACTGTTCTATATGGACGCTTTCATGATACAAGGCACATTTTCTTCCCATTATTCTGGCTATCAGGAGCAAATTATATTCAGTTTAGGAAGGACTTGTGTGAGCCAGAGGATTATTTTAGATATATTTTACTCCTTTGATTCCTAGAGGACCTTCCATAGCTCAGTATAATCATCTAATCTTAGCCAGAATAAGGCAGAACATGTGTCCTTTTACTGAAATGGGTAATATTACTGGAGACATGGAACTTAATGGAATTCACCAATGTAAAAAATATGAATGAATGTATCCTGGTGAATTGTAAGGCAGGTGGTGATTGGAAACCCTTCAGTATTATATCATTTTAAATTCTTTCGACTTACCTTAGCTAATTTTATTCAGCTTGAGCATTACCTATAGGATTCAAGGGAGTGCACAATCTCTCTATGTGCCTCTTGACTCCCATAGGTCCTTCCTAAACTGAACAAAATGGTCCGAAGGCAGCTAAGTTGAAACATGAATTGGCATGATATGATTAAAAGTTTTACTGCAGTGGCGACTCTAGTGCTATTGACTTACATTACATCAGTGTGTTGTTGCCATGTATTCTGCGCTTCATTGCCTTCTGTTCTATCCCAGTCTCTTGATATCGTGATATTGCCATTTAGGAAGGAAGCCTCCCGACATTGCAAAGAAGTAATTCCACATTTGCCATTAAACACAGTCCAGATTATACCACCCTTCTTAGACTACAAACAGTGAAGTGTCTACATTGGCCCAGGTTTTTTGGTGAATTTAGTACTGTTGTGGATTCAGTTTATTTACTCTTGTTTGAGTTATAATAATGCTTATGTATCTGCATAAATGTATTTAACTACATACAGTACAGTTCATACTTACATGTACAGTACATTGAAGGTTTTTGCAGGATCTACAAATTTAAAGTTCAGTTCTTGTTTTGTTCTCATAATGGCATCCCTACAGGCTATTTGGTTTTACAATGATTGTACACTTGGTCAAATAATTATCTGCACCCCCTATGCTGATCATCTGGTGTGTACAGATCTGTAGGGTTGGCACCTTTGCCTGCAGCTATATCAATCAGAGACGAGGATCGTCTCTAACACATGGATATAACTGAAGGCAGAGGTGCCAACCCTACCAAGCTGTACACACCAGATGATCAGTGTAGGGGTGCAGATAATTATTTGACCAAGTGCATACTACTCATAATTTTTCATTAGTTGTGCAGAACATGACTTTTTACTCCTACATTATTGTTGCTCAAACTTGTGATTAATGCATGTTTATTTGTATTGATGGGAGCGCATGCTTTATGTAGTATAGCTGTTCAGTAGTAGTAGCTTGTGACTGCTTTACTGTCTCTGGCTTTGAACAACTTACAGTACAGCATTTCAACAACCATGGGTTCTGGTTGGGGTAAGTTTTTATGCATGATATTCTATTGATGATTGAAGCACCAATGCATAATATATAAGTATAGAAACGACAACACATTTTATTATGCTGCATGAGACACAAATGGAATTCACATAAATACAATGTTCTTTCTTATGTGATTATGTACCGTATCTAACAGAATGAATGACAATATTGTACAGGGAACACTTTATATCTTTAATAATTCGTATATAATTTGGTGGTGGGTTTAATGAACGATATTATCTAATCTACTAGTACACCAGGTATGTTGCATATGTATTATCTTTGGCTATGAATTATTGTCTGAGAACTCTCAGACTAACTAACTAACCCTTAATATGTAAATTATTCTAAGCGGCATGACTTGACCATATAGATATTGCGCACTATTAACCAACAACGGCTTGACGCATCGCATGAAACTTTCCACACATCATTTGGTGGTGGGAATTACAGCTTGAACAACCACAAACGCTCGAAATTTATAAAGGGTATTCATGCTGAATTCGTAGGCATCGGTTAGCGAGGGGCCCGAGAGGCTGGACACTACTGAGGCCGAACAGGAGCCGCAGCAACTCCCCAACAACACGCCTCCCGTGGTGCCGGGCTCTCAGGAGTGGGTCTAGCGGCACCACCACCACAACACCATCATCACCACCACCTCCTGTACCGCCACTAACACCACAGCGCGACAACACCACCACCACCACAATTATTAACACCACCACACTAACAAGCATCTGTTGCACCTCTGAAGTATCGGGGTGTGGAGAAGACTAGTAGAAAAGCCACGGTGAACATTTCTACCACAAGTGCACCACATGTCAGACAACATTACTAAGCAATCTTGAGTTGGTTTTCTTCCTATTTTTGATTTCCATGCCATAATGGACACTTGCCTGAAAAGGCACCGGCTGTCAATGAAAACTCCTTCTGACCAATGAAGATATTTATTATACTCAATCTTTCTGTGATAAGATGAGTTACAGTAACAATTTAAAGTGAGTGACTATTTAATGAGAGAAGACTGAAAGATCCGGGACCAGAGAGAGGGGTGCAGTAGTGTGAGTGTAGAGAGGCTGTGTTATGGCCTTAGTGGACAGAACTTCTCCATGTACACTCACAAACACTACCGGTAATTCTCATCTATTTTGAGGCCTTGAATTCCTTAACCCAGGGGCTGCGCCGGTCCTTCCGGAAGCATGGCATTTAAACATGTTTAAAAGCAATCCTTCATCTACTCTGCCAGTGCTGGGAAATTTGTCAAAATTGAGTGACACAGAAAGTAGTGGCATCTCTCCATTCCCACCCTCCCTCAACTTGGCCTTTTATTTTGCACAGGTTCTAGCAGTTCATGGGTTACGAGGACCTCTGAAAGTCAATGCCACATACAAAAAAAAAAAAAAAATTAGATTCAGTTGAAGATTACTTTGAAAATTTGAGGGCAGTATTAATTACCTTGACTGTCCTTACAAGTGTGGCAGTCAGACTTTTACAGTCATTCACTTTACTACATATTCTCTTAATGAGGTCTGTGTATAGTTTTAATTATATTAAAACAGCAAGACACTAAAGAGACTTCATTCCATTTATGGAAGTGCACCCACACGTTGTGTTGTGTATGTCATTGTAACTTGTTACCAACATTTTCCTATTTTATCTATATTACCACAGAGACTGTGATAAATGTGCAATGACGACATTCCTTGTAATGTATTGTATTTTATTATTTTAATTTTGATAAGCCTTATTTGCCAATTTTTCTATTTTGTATATGGTTGTCATGTCTTTAGTTGTGATAAATAACTAGAACAATCTTTCATATAAAAAATAAATGTATTTATAACTATTGTTTTCCTCCTAATTTGTCCTTATGATTTGTTTTTTGTGATATGAAATTTTGTCCATTGTGACCTTACAGCATGCAAGCCTGTCATTCCTGTTCATAAGGAGAATGATACTTGTGTGTTTGCCTGTTCTGTTATGGTATTAATATTTAGTTAATGAAGAGCCTTTATGATATACGGTCAACTTTATGAAAAACAATTAATACTGTATACAGTATTATAAGCATAAAATCAGGAAGATTTATGTCATAGTCAGTCAGTCAGTAGCCAAGCCCTTTTTCCCTTGAAGGGGTAGGGAGGATCAGCCAGAAATGGGCCCTTTGCAGGCAAACGGCCCAGCTCCGAGGCTTGATGGCCCATCAGTGAGAGTTAATTCAGGAGGTGGAACTCCCAGGCCCGACCTCCGCCACACAAATGACGGGCGATGGGGTCGCCCGACTGCTGACTGACTGACTGGCATAAATCTTCCTGGTTTTAGGCATACAATACTGTCATAAGATTTATGTCATAATATGGCTAAATAGATTGTGAATGACTGGAATGTTAGATAATATTGATAATGTATGGTAGGTTTGCTAGACAGGAATCTAATATTTGCAGTTGAAATTATAGTAGTTACATCATGTTGATTGAATTGTTGTACATTCTCTATATAATTAAAATAGTGATTATATTAAGGGGACAGTGGCTTCTTTTTTTAGTTTCCTCGCTAGACATCCCTCAAACTTAGAAAAACATCCTCTAAACCCCCCCCCCCCCCCCTCAAGATAAATTTGCAAATTTTTCGGTAGAAATATATACCGACCGAAGGCCGGTTCCTCTTATAATTACAGGCTCGCTATTGCTCGCCAGGAAAAAAATGACACGTAAATGGCGCGATAGGTCTTAAAATTGACAACAAAATGGGACGAAAGGTCTTAAAATTGCCAAACTAATGGGCCGAAGGTCCTATAATCTAAAAACTTATGGGGCTAAATATGAGGAAGAAAGGGGACTAGAAAAACAGCCCATCTTCCCTTAAAACAGTGATTATATTAAATTAGGTCCAATCACTACGGTATTGAATTTGCAATAATTAGTATACTGTACATATTTTTCTGATTATTTTCTCCTTGCTTATTTCATATTAAGATGTAAGGCTTCAGTTCCTGTTATACCAAAATTCCACATGACTAATATTTTTGTATTGCAAATTACTATAAACTTTGTACTTTACTGTTTGATAATATCTAAAAGCTCTGTAGGCTACTTTTCTTTCTACCTATTGAACTCTCATACTGCCATTTTGTTCCTTCCTTGATGCATTACTGACCCCTTCCATTCATATAATCAGAGTGCAGTTGGGTGTATGTACAATTGTACATTCTATCTATCTATTGCCTGACGCCGTGATCCCCGAAGGGGTGGCCACGAACGAACCGCCCCCATGCACCTCTGTCCCCAGTCAGTCGACACCCCTCCCCCCAACCAGCACCGCCTTCGTTCATGTAGTTCCTCACTCCATCCTTCCACCTCATATTCGGTCTACCTCTCCCCCTCTGTCCCTCCACCTCGCTCTCGTACACCCTCTTAGTCATTCTCTCGCTTTCCATACGTTCCATATGGCCGAACCATCTCAAGTTGTTCCTTTTCACACTTTCCAGCACATCTACCTCCACACCACACCTCCTTCTTACTTCCTCATTAGTCTGTCTATCCCTCCATGTAACTCCGCACGCACTCCTTAAGTAATTCATTTCCACTGCTCTCACTCTTGGTCTGAGTCTCTCAACCAACGTCCATGCTTCGCTTCCGTAAGTCAGTGTCGGGATTACCACACTGTCATGCAAGGACTTCTTCACTTCCATACTGACCACCCTATTTCTTGTTACTGCTTTTAGCGTTCCTACAACCCTCTTCCCCTGTTGTACCCTCTCCCGCACCTCTTCATCCATAGTCCCATCTTTACTCAACACACTGCCCAGATACTTAAAAGAGTTGACGATCTCCATAGCCTGACCGTTCAGCTTCACCTCACACTCTGTGACTTCACCCCTTTCGAAGACCATAACCTTGCTCTTCCCCGTATTTACCTTCAAATTCCGTTTTTCGCACACTGTTCCAAACTCATTTACCAGACCCTGCAACTCCCATTCATTATCACTCATCAGAACTGTATCATCCGCAAACAGCAGTATAGGTAGCTTCCACTCAATTCCCTCCCTTTTCAGCGATACACCAACATCCACTGCTCTTGATAGTATTTCTTTCATAACTCCATCCATATATACAGTAAACAACCACGGGGACATCACACACCCCTGTTTCAAACCAACATTCAGGTCAAAGAACTCGCTCTGCTCACTCTCCACACGTACTGCCGCCTTTGCACCCTCATACATGCTCTTCACTGCTTTCAGCAACTTGCCCTCTACTCCGTATATTCTAAGTACTTTCCACAAACCTTCTCTATCCACTCTGTCATAGGCCTTCTCCAAGTCCATAAAGGCAACATACACCTTTTGTTTCTTCTCCAGATACTTCTCCACAACACAATTCAGGGTAAAAATCTGATCTACACATCCTCTTCCCTTCCTAAAACCTCCCTGCTCGTCGCCTATCCATTTCTCCGTTCTCACTCTCACTCTCTCAATCACTACCCTACTGTATACCTTCCCTACTACGCTTAGAAGACATATTCCTCGGTGGTTACCACACACTCCTCTTTCCCCTTTGCCCTTATATAGGGGGACTATTATGCCAGTCTTCCAGTCATCGGGTGCACTCCCCTTCTCCCATGCTAGTTTGCACATTTTCCATACCCATTCTATCACTATCTCACCACCATACCTCAACATTTCCCCACACACTCCATCTGTTCCTGGTGCTTTCCCCAACTTCACTCTTTTCATGGCTTCCCACACTTCTGACCTCCTGATCCCCACCTCCTCCTCCACTACTTCTCTTCTTCTCCCTCCCATACCATATGTATGGGATGCTAAGATTAATATGCAGTATTCGAGAATGTATAATATATCGTAGGCTTGTGCATAAACCTTTAACTGTCTTGAGTGTGTAATGCTTAGTGCGCGGAATTTCAGTGCGAGTATCCTAGATTCGAATCCATGGAGTACCACATGTATTCATTGTTTCATTAATTTCATTAATTAAATTTATTTGTAAGTTAATTGGTGGGTGGGTGACGATATGAATTACATAGGTGGCCACATACTTGGCTTTAAAGTATATTGTTGCCCTAAGGAACTTTTACAAGAACCCTGCAGATTCCAAGAAGCCAGCAATAGCCAACGAATGGACCCAGAAATACCTCGAGCTCATCTAGGCTAGTCAGTAGAACTGAATGGGGCTATTTATATATTCAAGTTCGTTATGACCAGCTATATGGAACTACTGTACTATACCTTTATAGTGTTTATATATCCACGTATGTTAATACCACCTTTATGGAACTATACTACATTAATACAGGTCTCCCTCGATTTATGATTGGGTTACGTTCCTGAAAACCCGATCTTAAATTGAAAAATCATATAGCAAACCCTAAAAATAATGGGGTGAATGGGGATGCGTTCTCGGATCAGCCAAAACCCAAACCCAAACGCCTAAAAACCTATAATGATATCGTAAATCGGGTCATCGGATAATGAGGTAGATAGACCTGTACCACCTTAATGGAACTACACTATTTACATATCTAAGTCTGCAATGGCCATCTACACTCTGCAACAAGCATGCCGAATGGTGTGTAATGAGGCTACCAGTGAATTAGTCAGACACTGACGACGACTTTTACTCCTTGCTGAAGACGACTCTTACTTCCCTACTGACGGACCACACAAGACTATCTGACAATCCAAGACACCAGCAGAGTATATGGTGCCAGCTCACACTCTGTTACAGGAAACACATCAGAGAACTCTGTTATCTGTTGTTGTTGTTGTTCCCCAAGCTGCCTGGCCGAACAGCCCCAAGGCCCCGAGCAAGGCCATAACCGAGCGCCCTCACAGAACCCTCCCTGCCTACCACAATAAAGCCTGGGTGACCGAAGCCACTCCATGGCGGGGAGCTGAGGAGGGTGCGGAAACGCCCGGGAAACCAAAGCCCCACCCAGGGCCCTGTGTCCCTCAGCAATTATGAAGAGAAAGTTGAGGGGCAAAGGAAAAATGTGACGCTTTGGCTTCCAATCTTGGTAGATTGGGAGGTCAATCCACGGAAAAGACGCCGTCACTTGAGATCTAGGAAATTCATAAGTAAAATGAACAGTCGGAGTAAGCTATGGGTATGGCAGAGATCGCTCAGTTCTCACTCTGATAGACCAGCCCATCACCATCTGTTATCTGTTATAGAGTTCGCCACCTGCAAGTGGCATCGATCCCATCCACCCGGAAACACTCCTATCAGATAACAGGGGGAGCACAAAAACCAGAGACAACGACTACTACTAATCACACCACTGTCAACATTGTATCGCCAAGACTTCTATACGCTGTCTAATATATAGAGTAGGATACACTTAAGGCCAAAGTGAGATTTAATCTCAAGTCCTGGATTTGACGTAAAGAGCCGCACTCAGACTACCAAGAAAGATTGAAAGGAACTTGCTGATGTTTGCGGTCATTGCAGATGAGACAACGCTCAAGATTGTTATGACCTTTGTATTACATGAAAAGTAAGAAACAAAGATAACAGATAATGACAAAGGGAAAACACTGAAAAGGCAAGCATAATAGTGTTTGTAGCAAAAAATGCATACATAGTAAGAATGCAAATACAATACAACAAAATATTAAAGACAAATATATTTATATTGATTGGTGTACGTGGAGAGTATAGAATGAGTAGGTAATACGTTCTTCTGCGGGGCCCAACATATGTCGTATGAGAGAATCATGGCCACCCCTGCGGTGCCCGACATAAGTCGAAAGGGATTGTGAGCACATTATCGGCTCTGAGAGAGAGTCCAGGCGTTGGGAGGAGAATAGGCGGGCTCTGACCATTCGGCACGGACCCAGTGCCGCGACTGACAGTACCTCTGCAACATTCCACACCCACGGCCTCGCGAGACCAGGAAAAAACTCGGGAAATTACCGCATTTTAGGGTTTTTCCGCTCGTGTTGCGCGATCGCTACAGGATAACCCGTGGTCGTACAAGGATGATTCAGGTGTCATTGGAAAGCTCTATTATCGCCCTTTCACGGATACATAATTGTATTACGCTCTGGCTCTTGTTTATGCATGAAAAAGAACATGGAATGAAGCTCGTTTAGGGTAAATATGCCCGCCAGGCAGGTAGTAGAAGTTACAAACATCCCCGTTTGTAAGGGGTTAACAAAAAAATGTATACACAAGTAGGCTACACATGGCATAGACTTGTGAGGGGAGTGATTGTAGAGAGGGCATTGATGGATTATGTGTTGGTGACGGGAAAGATTGTGTAGATTGCTAGATGTGAATGTGCTGAGAGGTGAGGCGGAGGATATGTCGGATCATTACCTGGTGGAGGGAAAGCTGAGAGTTAGGAGTTACAGGAGAAGGCGAGACAAGCGTAAAGTAAGAGAGGTAATAAATGTTAAAAGTTAGAGAAAAGTACAAATGAGAGGGAGTACAAGGAAAGACTAAAGGAAAAGTGGATGGGAGTGAGAGAAGTAGAAGATGAATGGAAACAGTTTAAGGAAGGAGTGAAAGCAAGTGCAGAGGAAGTATGTGATAAAAGGAAAGTAGGAGGCAAAGGTATCAGGAAGGAAAGCGAGTTGTGGAATGATATGGTGAGAAAGGCAGTTTAGGAGAAGAGACAGTGGCTTGAGAGGGTTTTACAGGATGGTAGTGTTGAGGTATGGGAGAGGTACATGGAGAAAAGGAGAGAGGCAAAACGGAAGATTAGAGAAGCGAAGAAAATTGCAAATGAAAGGTGGGGTCAAGGTTGAGTGAGAATTTTGAGGAACGAAAGAAGATGTTCTGGAAGGATGTAAATAGTAAGGAAAGGAGGACAAAAGAGGGAAGTGTCGGTGAAAGATGCAAATGGAGAGTTACTAGTGGAAGAAGTGCAAGTGAGGAAAATATATGCTGAGTATTTTTAGTCTGCTAAATGTAAGAGATGGAAGGGAGGCAGTAGTTGATGGAGATAGGTTACCCATACCACCCAGGTGGCAGGGAATGAATGAAAGGATTGGGAAAAATGAGGTGAAAGAAGCACTGAGACAAATGAGAGCGGGAAAAGCAGAAGGTATGGATGGTATTGCTGTGGAGTGTATTAACCCATTGTCTGCGGGGAACGTTTTGGAACGCCATGACAATTTATAGCAATTTACAGGCTCTTAAAGCCTGTGGAGACGAGTGGGAGCGCGGCAGGCCCCCGTCCGCTCTCCAGCCCGGCAGCCGGGGCACTGAGGGATGTCAACCATATCTCGCTAGACATATGCAGCGTTGCCAAAGGCAAATGTAGCGCGCCATTGCTCATTATTAGCGAATATTTACTGATGTTTAGGGTAGCGTTGCGGATGAACCCTGCACGCTACGAAGCTCGTTCTAGTGTCATTTTGAGCTATTTTCTTCTAGTTTTTGGCTGAATACATTTAATTTAATTCACACACTTGCTTAATCAATCAGGAGTGCCTGAATGAGCCCTCATATAGTGGAAATATGCCCGCACTGTAAATGTTAAGAAGGGTGGAGATGTGATAATAGATTGACTGGTGAGACTATTCAATGTGTGTTTTGTTGTGTCAATGGTACCACTAGACTGGAGTAGAGATCCTATAGTTATATACTGTACTGTAGTTATTTAGTTACTATAGGATCTCTAGACTGGAGGAGTGCATGTATTGTGCCGTTGTACAAGGGGAAGGGAGACCGGCAGGAGTGTTCAAGTTATAGAGGTATTAGTTTATTATCAGTGGTTGGAAAGCTGTATGGCAGGGTGTCGATAGAGAGGATAATAAAGGGTACAGAAGGTGCAATAGGATAAGAGCAGTTCGGTTTTAGGAGGGGGAGAGGGTGTGTGGATCAGATTTTTTGCAGTAAGACAGCTAGGGCCTATGCAAGGAGAAGTATTTAGAGAAGCATAAGAAGATATTTTGGGCTTTTATGGACATGGAAAAAGCATACAGTATGATCTTTGGGATCGAGAAGCAATGTGGAAGGTGCAAAGGAGGAAATTTGTTAGAGCAGTCAAGAATTTTTATGAAGAGACCAGAGCGTGTGTTAAAGTAGGAAATAATGAGTTGAGGGAGTGGTTTAAGGTAAATGTAGGCATGCGACATGGTTGTGTAATGTCACCGTTGCTTTTTAATGTACTGTACAGTATATATGAATGGTGTGGTGAGGGAGGTGAACATGAGAACTATGGGTAGAGGATTGGGTTTAGTATGAAGGAATTGTAGAGATTGGGAGTTGAACCAGTTGCTGTTTGCTGATGACACAGCGTTGATTGCGGATTCTGAGGAGAAACTGCAGCAAGTAGTCAAAGAGTTTGGCGTGGTTTGTGGGAGGAGGAAACTGAGGGTGAACGTCAATATACGTAAAGTGATGGTGTGTAATAGAGGCGCTCGTAGAGTGAATCTAGATGTGTGGTTGGATGGGGAAATACTGGAACAATTGGAGTGTTTTAAATATCTAGGAGGAATGAAATGCAGGAACGGAGGTATGGTAATGGAGGTAAAACAAAGAGTACTGTATATGAAGGCAGGAAAGTTTTCGGAGCAATGGGAAGTATGAGGAAGGTGAGAAATCTTTCAAATCTCGGAATGAAAGCTAAAAGTGCAAAGTATGAAGGAATAGTTGTACCAACAGTGATGTATGGGGCTTAGACATGGGCTCTGAAGGCAAAGTAGAGAAGAAAGCTGGATGTGATGGAGATGAGCTGCTTGAGGAGTATGTGTGGAGTGATTCGTAGAGACAGATTGAGGACTGAAGAGATACGTAGGAGAGTGGGGCAGCAGGAACATTTGTTGGCCAGAGTGGACAGAAGGGTGCTGTGCTGGTATGGACATGTTGAGCGAATGGAAGATGAAAGGATTACAAAGAGAATATGTGAGTCAGAGACAAGAGGAGGTAGAGACCATAGAGGGGTAGGAAGACCTCCATTGAGATGGAGAAAATGTGTAGTAAAAATGTTGGAAAATAGAGGAATTACTATAGATCAGGCAAGAGAAGTGGTAATAAATAGCAATGAATGGAGAATGCTAATGAATAGATGAGTGAAAACGGGGTCGTTTGGGAGAGGGGATCAGGCGCCAGTTGGACTAGATGATAGTCCATCAGGTGCCTGGACCGGGGAGCCGGTATATATGAAGGGTACACGGGCTTGTGGTGGTAGATCACTGCGTGTCTGCCTGCTGAGACCGGAATCTCTCCGGGAGGTCTGGGACCTGGGAATCCTGCTGGCGACCCCAAATGGGCCTGGGTCTCTGGGTCTTCTCCTGGGCAACCTAGATGTGTATTTACCTATTTGTAGTTTACAGGAATTGAGCAGCGCTCGTGTTGTCCTGTCTTAGTTACTTTATAATCAATCCATTTTACTTAGACAAGTATCGTAATGGATATTCTCAGTTCCCAGTATTTTGGACTAACATATCATAGCTTATGTTGTTCTATTTCCATATTTACTTTTATCCAACCTAGATTTGAACATGTTAATGTTCTTCGCTCCCACCACCTCCTCCTCCAAGTTGTTCCAAGTCTCTATACTTCTATATGGGAAGCTGAATTTCTTTGTGTCCTTACGACATCTGCCCTTCCTCAGTTTAAACTCGTGTCCTCTTGTCCTTCCATTATCCCTCACGAATAGATCTTCCCTATCTACTCGTTCCAAACTTTTTACTCCCTTGAACATCGTTATTAAGTCGCCTCGTTCCCTTCTCTCTTTCAAGGTAGGCAGTTGTAGTGTCTTAAGTCTTAAGTGTGAATTTGTGTGCGTGTGTGTTTATTTTATTATATTATTTGTTTGTGTGTGTTGTGTTGTCCATGTTCGGGCTCTGTCTTGAGTCGGCTAAAAAAAAAAAAAAAAAAAAAAAAAAAGGAGTATGTGCCTGAGTATATACTGTAGATATATAGAGTATCGGGTGAGAAAGAATGATAGATAAATTGTTGGGAAAGATAATGTAAGAGAGAGAGAGAGGTTTGAATGGGGAGAGAAAGGGTGATCAGAGATGATACATTGAGGGCAGATGAAGAGTATGGGAAGAAAATGAACACACAGTTAGGAGGAAGAGAATGGGGATATATAATGGATTTTTTTTAAAGTTTGATGGAGGTCTAGAGAGGAAACAAGGAAAAATAATGAATAAATGAAGAAATCGACCAAAAAGTGAACCATCACCCCTTAACCTGTCCAATACCAGCGATGGCTGGGAGCCGTCAGTAATGTACTTTCCTTGTAACTGCCTGTATCAGGCTGTACCACGACCGTTTGAGCACTGCTCTCGATATGGCAACACTTCTCAGCTTATATCCAACCCATAAAAGGCTGGGAGAGCCAGTATTCTTCATCTCTTGAGGTGGAAGGTTGTTCTATCTTGCCATTTTGGCCACATTGCTTGGGACTGGGGGGGGGGGGGACTTTTATTACTTTATCCTCCGGTACAGCAGGGGTTAATAAGTAAATAAGAATGGGGCGAGAATGATTGTTGGAGTTGCAGAAACAAGATTTAGTAATGAATGGTAAAGTTATAAAATATAATGACTATATTTAAATTATAATAAAAAGAAGAGGGAAGGGGAAGAAAACCTGATATATTAGTATGATTAATATAATGAATTGTATGAATAGGTCTACAGAGAAAATAATATAACGTGAACATAAAGCTGAGTAATGAGGGGAGAGGTAAAGGTTAAATTATAAATACATTGAAATGGAAGTGAATACAATTGAATATAGAAGAAAAGTCTATCTATCTATCTATCTATATGCTCAGGCCCAATCCCCATTTTGGGGGTAGCCGACTCAAGACAGAGCAAGAACAGGGAAAACACAAAAACAACATAAAACAAAAAATAAACACAGATAAAAAACACAAACTCTCACACATCCAGGTCACCCAGGAGAAGACCCAGAGACCAGGGTTACCAAGGTCGCTCCAGCACTCCCCCGGCCCCTGACCACCAGGAGAGGTTCCGATCTCGGCAGGCAGACATGCAGCGGAGCCAAAGCGACAAGCCCTCCCACCACACTTCCAGGCACACCCTTCATATTAATCGTCTCCCCGGGCCAGGCGCCTGATGGACTATTATCTAGTCCAACTTGCGCCCGACCCCTTACTCCAAATGACCACGTGTTCACTCAACTATTCACAAGCATTCTCCATTCACTCCTGTCCACCACCACTTCCCCTGCCTGATCTATAGTCATTCCTCTATCATCCAAAGCCTTTCTTACACAGTCTCTCCATCTCAATGGGGGTCTTCCTGCCCTTCTATCTCCCCTTGTACCTGACTCACATATTCTCTTTGTAAGCCTTTCATCTCCCATTCGTTCAACATGACCATACCAGCTCAGCACCCTTCTGTCCACTCTGGCTGACAAATGTTCCTGCTGCCCCACTCTCCTACGTATCTCTTCATTTCTCAATCTGTCTCTACGAGTAACTCCACACATACTCCTCAAGCAGCTCATCTCCATCACATCCAGCCCTCTTTTCTCCTTTTTCTTCAGAGCCCATGTCTCAGCCCCATACATCACTGTTGGCACAACAATTCCTTGATACAGTGCACTTTTTACTTTCACTCCGAGATTTCTCGTCTTCCACATACTTCCCATTGCTCCGAAAACCTTCCTTCCTTCACACACTCTCTGTTTTACCTCCACTTCCATACCTCCACTCCTGCTTATTGTTCCTCCTAGATATTTAAAACACTCTACTTGTTCCAATATTTCCCCATCCAGCCTCACATCTAGATTCACCCTATGCTCTCCCCTATTACACACCATTCCCAGTAAAGTAATGTATGAAAAGTCACATATACTAATTAAAGCTTGGTAGAATGAGAGAACATTATTTGATTGGACGTGACGAAGTCACATGTGCACCGTCTGAATGTTGCTCATCAATTTTGTAATTAGGTAATTTAATGAAATATATGAGGCCACTTGGCTTTGAAGTACAGTTACATACAAACCTTGTGTATGACTTGAAGATTTCTTTAGAATTTATTTTCTTACTTCCATGAAAATACGAAATGTATATGGGGCCTCACTCCTGTTGTTAGTGATAATTTGTGTTAAGCAATAAAGATGTCTAGTGGCAAGGGTAGGACACAATTTAGGTAGAAGCTAGGTAGATAGGAAATCTCAGAGAGGTTGTGGGTTTGTGAATGATTGGGAAATGGAATAGCAGGGGATCTCGGGTGTAGGGAAGAAATAGGAGAACCTATGGGCGTCCCAAGGGAGTTGGTCATGAATGAAATCCCTTGGGAGTGTTCCATGGGGGCCCTGCAGAGGAGACCTTGCATGGTGAGGGGACCAAGGGGAGGGTTCTCAAATAAAAGGGGTCTCTGGGAATAGGGTGGATGGTGATCAGAAAGAGGTGAACATGAAAAGATTGGGGAAAAGTATGTGGGGGGAAGCAATGGTGGGAGAGGGCTCTGAGTAGCCTGGGCACTTGGGAGTGGTTCTGGTTCATGAAAGTATTCTTTGTTAGTTTAACACTTTGCATATATGGTTGGTCATACAAGTTTTGTTCAAGTCAGCTAGGGAGTATATTCATTCTGTAATTAAACAGAGAATCAAAGCTAATCTGTGAAGCCTGAAACTAAGCTTATGTCAGTGACTGTACATGACCAAATATAACCTTAAATATACAGTGTAGAGAAGTATAGAATGTCCGAACAAGGATGAAAGATTATAATATAATGAATTTGTTGAGAGAGAGAGAGTGAGAGATTATGGAAGCAAAAAGTGAAAGGAAGTAATACTGGTGATATTAAGAATGTATCGGTAGACGTAAATCAAAAGTACAATGGCAGCTACAAGCAAATATATAGCTTTGAGAATGATGACAAATTGCTCAATTCAACGTGTTCATCTCACAAGGTTTGTAGGTTGCTTGTCACTGTTGCAATCCGAGGTAATTGCAGAAGAAATACCAGTACATGATACTGATTTATTTGAGGGTAATAGTGTATGATATACAACCTCTGAGAGAACACACACACACACCATTAATTTTATTTAGAAATGTATTCTTAAACTGAAAAGAAAATTGTTAAGGGTCATCTATAATGTGTATTAAAAGCCGTACGATTATATAGGTTAAGAAGTAATAGGATTGGAAAGAGTAAGGACATTAGTAACACATGTAAGAGGAAATATATAGACAGATGAGACAAGAGGGAAGGGATGTATGTATGTATGTATGTATGTATGTATATACTCAGGCACATACCCCATAGCTGGGGGTGGCCGACTTGAGAGAGCCATGGATGGTTATGAAATATTAGATACACAAAATAAGACAGGAGAGAATTTATGATTTTAAGAATACGGGATGAGGAACAAATAAGTAGCTAGCCCCCCCCCCCCCCCCCCCCCAGCAACACTACCACCTCAGCCCCCACCCCACCCCCACCCCCGAAATAGGCAAGTAAAAAAAATATATATATATATATATATATATATATATCTGGGTACGAACACGGAAAATATATGTCTGAAAGAAATGTGGATATTTGAAGGAAAACTATTGGATAGATGAAAATCTATATGTTTTGAAACTTTTGAATCATAAGCTTGCATGAATAGATGAAAGACAAATAATGAGTAGATGAGAAAATGGAATAGCGGATGGATAACAATAATGAATGTATAATAATACAAAAATAATAGTATTGGGTTGCAATAAGGACACATATTGGGTAGTAATAATTAAAGGCATGAGTAGTTATAAGAAAAACAATGAACAAAAATTGGTAATAAAAAGAAAAATAATGGGTACCAATAGAACAACAAATGTATCGATAAAGAAACGTAATTGATAAACAAGATGATCATAATGGGAAAAACGGCGAGTTGCGGGGAATAATAAGATATAATGGGGTATAGACAGAATAATAATGGGACTAATAAGATATAATGGGGTATAGACAGAATAATAATGGGGAATAATAAGATATAATGGGGTATAGACAGAATAATAATGGGGAATAATAAGATATAATGGGGTATAGAAAGACAATGGGACTAATAAGATATAATGGGGTATAGACAGAATAATAATGGGGAATAATAAGATATAATGGGGTATAGAAATAATACTAATGGGGAATAATAGGATATAATGAGGTATAGAAATAATACTAATGGGGAATAATAGGATATAATGGGGTATAGAAATAATACTAATGGGGAATAATAGGATATAATGGGGTATAGAACAAATGATAATGGGTCATAGATAAAATTAATGGGGCATAGAAATAATAATATTGGGGAATAATAAGATATAATTGGGTGTAGACAAACATAATGGGGAATAGACACAATTAATGGGGTATGGACATAACTATAACGGGGAATAAAGAGAACAATAATGGGCATAGAAAAATAGGGAATTGTAAGATCAAACATGGAGAAAAATTACAAATAATGGGGAAAAGAAAGATAAAAAGGAGAATAGAAAGAAAAAATTAGGATGGAAGGATAAATAATGGGGAACAGAAAGATATATAATGGGAAATAGAAATATAAGGAATGAGGAATAGAATGATAATTAATGTAGAATAAAATTGAAAATAATGGGGAATAGAATGATATATAATAGATAACAGAATGATGAATAATAGGGAATAGAAAGAAAGACAAATTGGGAAATAGGTCGAAAAATAGATGGTTGAGGAAAAAGATAGACAAAATACACGGGAGAAAAATATTGAAAGCTGGAAGAAACAGAATAGGTAGATGAAATGATAATATCGTAAAACAATAAGTAAATGAGTAGAAAATAGAAAATGACAAATATGAGGAGTTGAATGAGAGAAAAAGTGGATTGTTGAGACTGTCTGTGTATGAAGGAGACAAAATGCAATGCTGCCTGTAACAAGTGTTCCACCCAATGCTAGAAGAGTGAAAGAGAGCCAAATTTAAGGTACATCAGAGTCAAAATGTCTGGATGCAGGGAGGTTGAAGCAATTTAAGTTATAGGATGAGGAAAAGGCAGATTGAGGGAGAGAGTTCCAGAGATTACTTGTTGAGTAGAAGAAAGACTGGTAAAAATGGTTCATTCTTGGGTTAGACAGTTGGATAGAATAAGGGTGGGAATGTGTTGAAAGGTGGGTACCCCTACTCTCCGTAAGGGAGGTTTACACTGAGAAAGGTCTGAAGAACCTTGATTATTGTAATAACAGTAGAAGAGTGAGAGTGATGAGACAAATTGCTTTTGATTCTACCCCTTTGAGAAGTGTGGTATGGGTGGAATCTCCCCACACATGCGAACAATACTCTATACAAGGTCTCACTGTGCGGTGCCCTGGAACAGAGCAAGAAGTTGTGAAGAATCCACAGATACGATTGAGCACACCTAACTTCTGGGAAGTTGTTTTTAGCAAGTGTGGTAATATGATCTTTCCAAGAAAAATCAAAAGAATAAGAAACAAAGAATATGGAGAGAAAATTAAGGGGTGATTTGTGTATTGTTGAAAAGTAATGAATAGTTGTCATGTGGAATGTTGTGATATAAATACAAATAACTACATATATAAATACATACGAATACAAATATATTACTAATACTATTTTTTAGCACGTATTTAAGCAAGAGAAGACACAGTATACTTCTGGTATATTTGAGAGAGTCGGGCACCGTAACCACTCGGCCATGAGCGGATATAAGGAAAGCAACCTTAGCAAACTGGCTGTAAATATCCACACCTATTTCCTGGTGGACTCTTCCAAAATGATAGAAACGTCAGCCCGATTGCTTTAATTATTTTCGAGTTATAAGAAGTTAAGGGATCAAGATTATTGTCAAGTTCGCTGGTGCAACCTATAACAACAGTAGCTAGTGTTTGTTAGCGAGAGCTGTTGATTTGCATTGGCCTGATTGACATATATTTGTTTTTTGCGGGGAAGTATGATTTGTAAAATATATGTACAGTATATGGATCTTTGTAGCCTTAGCGTTGCATCACTAATAAAAGCAGTACTGTAGCTACTAACAGAATGACCCCCTGCTGTAATTGGCTTCATTATTATAGTGTATTTGTGTGTGTGTGTGTTGGTTTATGTTCTACAGACCTTGATTGACTTCTTAGTGTGTCCTCTCTGTTGTACGTACTTCCTCTCTTCTGTTACTTACAGTGTTTGTCCCTATTTACATCAGACTTTGGCTTTTCTCGGTGAAACGTTTTCTGTACTACTCATTTGACTTCGACAGTGTTTGCGTATTATTACTGTACATCAGAGAAATCGAATTCATATGAAGCAATTCGGAATAATATTTGGTATGACGGACTTAGTTCAAAATGTCGAAATAGGGTACTCCTAAAGTCATATTTAGCTATTCCTTAACACTTCTAAAATTTAGTATCAACTGCAGTACTCTGTGTAAACATTTATAATCGAGTTGCATAATTCAGAATTCAGAATTATACAGGACAGGTAGAGAGGCGTGTTGCTCACCTGGACTTGTTGACTAATGACGATGACGAATAATTTTGAAAACTGTATATTTCTATCGTTCTACAAGACTTTGGTGCTTGTAATACGCAATAGGAACGTTAATTATAAAATCACGAATGTACATTTCATTACTGTTATTTGGATTTTAATATAGCATGTTTTGGTTTTACCTAAATTTAGATAGTGGATCAGTAGAAATAACCAGTAGTAGTTCTTTTGGGATATACTGTCAATTATTAAAATTATAGACAGGGAACAACAGACTAGACCCAATCCTACTGCCAGAGACCGAAGTTGCTTCACACTCTCCGGACCTAGTTTTAACCCAAGATCTCTCCAATATAGGGTATACTGTATACTATATAGAGTACTGTACATATTGTTTTAACCCAAGCAAGGAACTATAGCTGTAACCAAGATCGTTCATCAAAGGGAAAGCATTGCGTTGGGATCCCACTGATTAGAATATCAACCATGTCTTGATTCCTTAATAAGAGTACAGTACAATATTCCCATGAAGGACGTGAAGCTATAGTCCTATGTGGACTTTGGTCACCCAGCAAAGGTTATTATTTACCATGGCTCTATCTGTCCTACGAAGTTTTTAGCATTTCACAGTTCATAAGTCGGACCAAAACTTAAATATCAATCCACAGTTAGTACTTTTTATGTAGTAACTTTTTTTTGTTATTGTGTTTAGGAAGATTATTGGCTATAAGTTTCATATATTGGTCACGATGGTCACATTGTCACTACAACATATTTTGTACTTTGAGATATTTGTTTTTAATGACTATTGTGTGGTACGAATTTTAGATGTGTCAAGTCATAGTTACATAATACTGATCTCCATGTAGTTAGTATCCTTCCCTACTGTATTACACACCACCTCTCTCCCCTGGGTGTGACTTTATCCACTTTATATGTCTCTGTGTGTTTGTATGTGGGTGTATATATGTGTGGGTATATTTATGTGTGGGCGTGATCTCCTCCACCGCCCACCCCTTGTGCACCTTACCACCCCCCTACCCCCCCATCATGTCGCCCCCCTACCCCAGGCCGACCCCCGCCAGCCCCCCCTAGAAGGCCAGGAGGAGAGCCCCCAGTGGGAGGCAGACCAGGAGGAGGGACCGGTCATGTACAATAACAAAATTATCCCCAAAATTGTCGTTCAACAGGTAAAAACAATAATAAACACATAAGGGACTTTTATTCATTTACATTAATATTATAGTTAGTTATATATATGTTCTTATTTATTTTATTGGTATATTAATTAGTTTATTAGAATACAGTACTTACTTTAATTTAGTTTGTATTATTTGTTTTCATTTTTGTTCTGTATATTTGTTAGTTTATTGAAATATGTACTTGTTTATTTTTTATTTTTAGGGTTTAGTTCACCTTTATGTTTTATTAAATCATTCACCTCATGCTATAATTATGTTGGTTGGCAATTGAAGATCACAGTGAGACTATTTTACGGTACAGCAAATAATGTGACTGGATAGGAAAGGTAAGAATGATGGGAACTTTATAATCTAGTTGAATATATATATATATATATTATATATATATATATATATATATATATATATATATATATATATATCATGATGAATTTTATATTGTTATTGTTTATTATTTTTCTGGCTAACAATTTCTAAAATAATTCTCGCTTTTATGATTTGGAAGGTAAGCAATGGGAAGAGATCATATATTGATCTATTGTATTAATTATAATTTTTTCAGACTGAATGCGCAGATAGTGTTTTCTTGAATGAATACACGACAATAAGCTTAAGGGAAAATGTTGAGTATATTTTATTGTTAAGATATGCAGTGTTTCCAATGAAAAACAAATGCAATACACACATCACACACATAAAGGATTATTTATGTAGCCTATATATATATATATATATATATATATATATACAGTATATACAGTATATAGATATAGATATATATAATTTCATAAATAATGGTGTTGTAGATTTAGACATAGTCTTGATAACATTGCATTTAATTTAATTATTGTAGCTATTTAAAGCTATTAATAATTTCTAACTGAGCAACTACAAACACAGTATAGTATTTCTCTGTTGATGTGGTTTTATCAGGTAAGTAGGAATGTACAACTTTCCCCATCAAATTTATTATAAGCGAGTTATTCAACTAACTAATATTCCGATTAAGTAAACCAATATACCCTTAATTCGTCAAGTAAGGTAATGACTCGTCTTAGTCGTCTAGTGTTCCGAATACCACAGAACCCGTTTGTTTCAGCCCGGTTTGAGTTATAAGAGATTTGGGATAGAGTTTCTGACAAAGTCTATATATTTTGTTAATGCTGTTCTATAAAATCGAGTACTTTTTTTTTTTGGGGGGGGGGGATGTGTATGAAGGAGACAAAAAGAAAGCCAGGTTACCTGTAACGAGTGTTTCCCACAAAGCCAAAGGAGTGACAGAACCAAATTCACGGGACGTTGGGGGTTAAAATGCCTGGACACACAAAGTTTAAAGTAGTGTAAGTTAAAGGATGAAGGAAAGATTGATTGAGGGAGGGAGCTCCAGAGTTCACTTGTTGTCGTTATCATTTTCAAACTTTTATTCCTTTATTGTTTATCTGGTTTATTCACCTACTCTCACGGAATCTCACGGTATTAACATTCGATTTAGCTTTAACCCTTTGAGTACCAGCGACGTGTGTTATCATTTATTATATCTATGTTTAGACGATATTATGCAGCTTAGGAAGGCTCTGTGGTAGTTAAGAGGGTTGGTCGAGGTAGTTTGAAACCTTATTATTGCTAGAGGTCCTTCCAAAGCTGAATAAAATCTTCTAATAATTGCCAGAATATGATGAAAAGGACGTCCCTGGTACTGAATGGGTTAAGGGGGAAACAGTTTATTGATTGGTCGATATATTTTTATATTTGTTAGTTTTATTTAGTTTCCTCCCTAGACCTGTATCAAGCCTAAACAAACATTCGCAAGTTACCCCTTTTAGATAAATTTGTACATTTTTCGGTAGAAAAATATCCCGTTCCTCCTAAATTACAGGCTCGCTATCGCTCGCCAGGAAAACATCGACACCTAAATGGCACTAAAAGTCTTAATATTGACAACAAATGGGGTGAAAGGTCTTAAAATCGCCAAACTAATGGGCCGAACGTCTGAAAATATGAAAACTAATGGGCTAAACATGAGGGAGAAGGGGGGCCAGAAAAACAACAACATTGCAACACGCCTTCAATCCCAGTAATGAAGGAATACCTGCTGAATAGACTTTTCCATGCATTTAATTGATTAAACGTAAATTATCGCACGTTTTATGCATACTCACCATACATTTTGATATTTATTCCTCTTACTCATCATCATCATCATCATCATCATCAGAATTCACTGCAGTACAATCGGCCAAATAAGTGATGTCTCGGCACCAAGTATATTTTTATCCATAATTAGTTTCAGCAAAATCTAAACTAGTTATAATCATTTCGAGTGGGCTATACAAACCTATTCCTACTAACCACCCTACTCAACATCTGGCAGACATTATTTCAGCACAGAGCGAGCCAATCGTAAGGACAGCTGAGACATGACTTATTAGCGCCACCGTACAGAGGCCCATTCCAAACCTCGCAAGTCAGACTTGATACAGAGCCAAGTGTTTAACATGGCGAAAATATTACAAAGACTGTCGTATAAAGCTGATTTTAGTGCCATGTTTTGCCCTTCAGTACGATTACGTCTATTAATTACGTCTATTCATTTTTGTATTCTGGCTAAAAGTAGCTTCAGGAAGATCTATGTTATTTAGAGGGTTTATTGAAATTGTAATTGCGCCTTTGAGTCCTAAAGGTAGATTATAAACACATAACAATTGTCTAAAGGTAACCAGAACATGATGAAATATACGCCATCGTGTTGTAGGGGTTAATGATTTGCTATGCTATGTCATGCTTTACGCCTCCCTTGGGTTCAGACACTACCACATGACTACAATTTAAGGTAAGTTCTGGCCATGTTGTTTCGTTGGTAGAAGTTGTATTGTTATGCATGATATTAACCCATACAGTATCAGTGGTATCCTTTTTATTCCATTCTGGCAACTATTAGACGATTTTAATAAGCTGTGGAAGGGCGTCTCCTCATTAAAGGTCTACAGACTATCGCAATTAATCCTTTTAGCTACCATATATCTTTCTAAAGCTTCATGAAATCGTCTAAATGTAGCTGAAATCAAATAAAAAAGACGTCGCCGGTACAGAAAGGGTTAACAATAGTTATGTCAATTCTCAGTTTATGTGTTAATTATTTTAAATCGGTATGTTTACTTTAGTTCAGACAATAAACGTTTAAAATCAAGGTAAGTACTTCACCGGGACAAGTACTCTAAAATAGTATAAACAGAATGAGTTGTAACGTCTTTAGTTAAATAATTAAATACACATTTATCCAATAATACTGTAGAGGTAGAATAGTTGCTTTGTAGTTACCTTAAACTGTTTATGGGTTGACATTTGATCACGGAAACGATTGGAACATTTGTTTATGTGCATCATTTTATGTTACGATAAAATTTTCAATTACGATATTATGACAGTGTAGAGTTGGTTAACATGGTGGATGCAAGTACTTTATTGTGGTTAATATAATTTATGCTGAATTGACTACTTGCGAGTTTCAAGCTATAAGGAAGTTGGAGCTGTAAATATCGATATTTACCAGAATTACCAGCTATAATACGGTGGTAGTACCCTATTGAGAACATTTGAAAACGGGAGTCTTCAGAGAGCCGATTGGCCCACACACGGTAGATCCCCTACATTTTATAAATACATAAAACCAAATTCAAAATACTTTCTCTCCATAAAAAACTCGTAATATGTTTGTACAGTATTTCTGCTGATTATCGATGTTTACCGCTCCAACTTCCTTAGAGCCAACAACTCGCCAGTGGTCAATTGGGGGTTGTGTGTCTTGTAAAATATCAAGTTTGTCAAATCCAGTTGCAGAAAACCTACTTGTTGTTGTTGTTGTTGTTGTTGTTGTTGTTGTTGTTGTTGTTGTTGTTCCCTAAGCTGCCTGGCCGAACAGCCCCGAGTCCTTAGGGAAGGCCATGGCCACCTACTTGTTATATTACTTGGTGATGTTATTATCATTTTATGGTGCTTATTTCCTTGTGTCTTTAATTAAATGTCTAGTTATAAGTGGGTTGAGGTGATGGGGAAGACTTCAACATTTGTTATTGGTATTCTATTGTTTTCAGTGCAGCGGAAAAATTAACTTCCCATTTGATCAACGATGGAGAAGTCTAATGATATTATGAGCTATTAATATGTTATGTTAAAATAACTGCAAAATTTGACAGAATGAATATAAACATCATATGAGAAGGAGCGTTTTATTGACAACGTTTCGCAAATAGCTTCTTCAGTAACCTGAAGAAGCTATCTGCGAAACGTTGTCAATAAAGTGCTCCTCCTCATATGGTATTTATATGAATATTTGATGTTAACCTGAGAGGACGGGATTGATTAGGTTTATTTGTAAGTTAATTGGTGGGTTGGTGATAATATGAATTACCTAATTAACTTAATTTTGGGTTTGCATGGAAAGGGGGGGATTATGTTTGACTAATATATGAAGTAATAGGTGTAAAGGGAGGGGGGGGGGGGGTAATGTTTTACTAATATATAAAGTAATATGTCGAAAGGGGGGGGGGGGGAATAATGATTGACTTATATATGAAGTAATAGGTGTAAACAAAAAATATATATATATTATTTGAGATACCGACAGACAATTTTAATCAACTAGGAAGAACCTATCGCAGTCAAAGGATTTAAAGTTTGCTCGCTAGACCTCCAACAAGCTTAATCACCCCCCCCCCCTCATCCTCAAGACTCCCCTTCGAGATGCATTTATAAATTTTTCGGTAAAAAAGGGTCCCGATAAAAGGCCGGTTTCTCTTAAATTACAGGCTCGCAATCGCTTGCCAGGAAATGAAATGACATCTAAATGACACAAAATGTCTTTAATTTGACAAAGAACTGGAGCAAAAGGTCTTAAAGTCGCCAAAGTAAATGGATGAACGTCTTAAACTAATGGGGCAAAACATGAGGGAGATGGGGTTCAGAAAAACAAAATTACATAGCATTGTTGTTCACCCAATTTTTTGTAAGTAGGCCTACCCTTCGTAAGTTGAATACAATGGTGTGACGACAAATTATACACAAAATAGAAATTAACCTGAAAGAAGAGGTAAAGAATTATATGTGTACTTGATGTTAGCATGTTGGTGGGTTACCGTTCTACTTACTGTATAATTATTATGTATAATATATTATTATATGCTAATATTGGGTAAACTAAATTATATGAATGTCACAACGAAATTGATGTAGCAACAATTTATGTTGAAGTAACGTGCATGTTAATAATACATACTAGCATATTATTACCTGGCCAGCTATACAGAAGTTATTAGTGAGGTATGGTTATGTTTTTTAAGGATCTGCCTTGTGTGGGCCAATCGGCTTTCTGCAGACTCCCATTTTCTTATGTTCTTATAATGCTACGAATAAGATGTGAGACAATTATGGTATATACTGTATTGATAATGTGATAATGAAGACTAATGGTGCCCCTGTTATGTGGTGGTTACAGGTGACATTGGAGGAACAGATGATCTTCGGTGCCCTGCAGACCCTGAACGAGGAGGCCTGTGAAGATGTCTTGGAGGAACAGGAGAAGATGTCCGACATGCCTCTAACACCACTATACGGACGTACAGGTAGGGTGTGTGTGTGTGTGTTGTGTTGTGTTGTATGTGTGTTATGTTTATGTGTTGTGTGCGTGTGTGTTGTGGTGTGTGTGTGTGTGTGTGTTCTACCAGCTGAAGATGAAGCAGTAGTGGTGTGATCCTCCCCTCACACCACTACCGCATAGATCGATGATGTTTTTCATGAAGGAATATACGTATATGAAAAATAAATTACCAACCAAGGACTTCGAATACAGTATATATGAACCATACTTGATGGTCAGGGGAGGTTTTTTTACCCTTACCGTCTAAGTACATCTACTTACGAAAAAGTCAATGGGTAGCCAGGGTAGGCCACACCATGATAACTCAGTTTTTATTTATTTGCTTACAGTACGTTGTATATGGGCTATGCATGGCAGGTGTACTGTACTTGTGAATAACATTGACATTAATTTCCTTTCTATTCCTTAGGTGATGAATATGAAGTGAACGAGAAGGATGAGGTAGAGGTTGTGTACTTACAGTCGTCCCCCTTGATGCACCACAAGGTAGTGTCAGCACCAGTGTCTGATGGAGAGTCCGCACCACAGTCACTAGCCTCGAGTTTCTCACCATACAAGACCAACAACGTCTCACTCTCAAGGTACCACATCATTCTGTCTTATAACTGTCTTGATGGTGTAGATTTTCTCCTGGCGAGCGGGAGCGAGCCAGCATATTTGTCTTTTTGACAGCAGGCTAAATTTGTACATTTTTCGATAGAAAAATGTCTCCGGCGAAGCCGGTTTTCTCCATATAATGCTGGCTCGCTATCGCTCACCAGGAAGAAATCGACACCTAGATGGGTATATATGTCTTAAAACAGTAGGCTGAATGGGGCCGAATAGATACAAGCCAGAGAAAGAGATAAAAGGAGAATAAAAAGGAGAATAAGAAGGTCACCCCCCTCTAGTTTCTCACCATACAAGACCAACAACATCTCTTTCTCAAGGCACCACATCATTCTTACTTGTTCATATGTTCTACAAAGAAGGGAGTCCAGAAAAAGCAACCATCTCCCCTTAAGTTATGTACGAGTCTTCTACCTTCCTTGCTCCGGTTCACCTCTTCATAAATTATATAGTGTGTTTTATGTGCACATTCAAGGGACTGGGGTTCTCGGAAAGTGGCTCCAGTCCTGAAAATTTACTTGATTTGCAGTGTGGTGGCTTAATAATCCAGAAGGGTTGATAGCCTCTAAAGTCCTATTATAACTAACTAATTTTAACTATGCACGTTCACTACTTCACTCACCTGGAAAATATCTAGTGGCTTTATCCTCTTGTGTGCATATAATTTGCACTAAAAATGTTACTTAATGTTTTACTCCTTTTAAAGGGAGATGTTTATTTATTTGTTTATTTATTAATACTCATCCAGGGTTGCCATGGTAACTGTCGAAGTATCTCCTACCTTGTTGTTTCCAGGGGAATATTGTTGCTGATTTATTAAAATTTACTTGATTATTTAACACTGTATGGGTTCATATAATAGGTTTTCAGAAACATAACATATCTGAATAATAGTAAAAGAGTAATATTGTGCCTCCTCCGTATCACAGGGCTTCCTCTCTCCGGTGTTCGTCCACCTCGACCTCTCCGAAGCAAAGCACTATTGAGCGACCCCCAGGACTGCCCCAGGCGGTCACACTCCGGCAGGACAAGAACCACAAGATACAGGACATCAAAGATACTCCCTCATATAGACGAGTAAGTACTAATGTCTGTAATTCTAAAGTCACCAGTGCATTAAAGTATCACCATATCTAATTATGCCACCTTTAAATAACTTAATTTACAAATATGCTTATTTATATATACATACATACATAGATTTAAAGACCAAGTGCTCCAAGCGAGTGTGGTTCCGGTCTCGCGTCCTAATGGCGGCGCTCCAGGAAGCGCTGTTCAGAGCTGCCTCACTTGTCAGTTTTTTTTATTGAAGATCGGATGGTAAGGTCTGATCCCATGCCTACTTCTTTCTTGGTCTGCCCCTTGGTGCAGCTCCCACCACGTTCACTCAACTTAGTTCATCCACCCTCTCCACCCTCTCCAAACCATCCAACCCTGCTTGTACGCATCTCATCACTGATACTCTTGAAACCTAACCGTCTCCTCAGCTCTTCACTAGATATCCTATCTTGCAGTTTGGCCCCATACATCCCTCTCACCATTCTCATATTGTTACATTCCATTGTGTTGATATCATTCACTTTGACAGACTACGTTTCTGAAGCATATGTCCTTGCGCTTCTAACACATGAAGTGTACACCATTCCCTTCAAGGGGAGAGGGAGTCTTCTCATAGTAAATAGTGGCAACAGTTCTCTGAACTTTCCCCAGCCTCATCTAATTCTGACAATAGTGGCAGCCTCGGCCCTACCACTGGCAGAGATGGTATCTCCCAAGTAGCAAAACTTGTTGCGTTGTCATATTATTGGGTCATATTTATTAATATAGTTCTTTCTTTAGGTTTTAATTATGGTCTTTAAATGAATGGATAGTGTGATATTGCATCATAATTCCTAATATTTGTTTTCTATTAATTCTCTTATTCTGTGGGTAATGTAGCATTGAATAATATTGTGTACTGTAGTATCCTATTTATTATTAACTATTCGTTGTGTTGTGATGTCTTTCAGGTGTCTCTGTCGACCACCTCATCACCACTGCGGCGTGATCGACCTCAATCTCTTAACCTTGGCAGCGACCGCACCGCCTCCAGCCCGGCCAGCCCTCAAGCTGAGTACCCCCCTCTCCTTACCTTACACCAGCACACTAACTCTGATCACGACCCACCCCTCTCTTCCTTACCTGACCTGCCCGAGGCGGTGGCGGGCATCAAACACATCACCCTCACTGAACAGTTCTCAGCCACCTCATTGGAAAAGCTACGGAAGCTGAAACACAAGCTGCACCGCGCGCTTGGCTCTCATGACAGCGGTGGTGGGAGGGAGTGTTCCGATGATGCCGAGACCTCACCTTTGGTCCTGGCTACACCCACCTTCAGCCGTCACTCCTTCACCCCGGAGTGCTACACACCCACCAACAACTATTGGGGATCCACTGACAGCCGCCCCGCTACACCTCTGCTGCGACAAGATACCTTTGAGGTTTCCCCCTCACAGATCACCGTCAAGAGCTCTCCGGCAGACAGAGAAACTCCAGTGTGACAATGACAGGAGGGGTGGCACAACATGTCACCTTCCTGACACAACCTTTCCACTACTAGGAGCTACCGAGTATTTACTTCATATCATATCTCATAGTATGAACAGGTATTATTCTTACGGTATGCTGTGTAAACAGCATATACATTGGAACCAATATTGACTGGAGGTCATGTGGACCAAAGTGGTTGCCACAGAAGACATAATCAGGACAGTGTGATACATAGACTACTTTTACTCAGGCTGTGACTGTAGTAATGATGGCTTGTAGTGCTACAGGACAAATATATATTTTCTAGCATCTAGTATGTGGACATAGTTTGTTCACATGTTGGTGTATTTGTATCACAGTGATATATATAGTTGTGCATTATCATTTTACTCACAAGTTGAGTTGTATTGCGTACATTTACGCTAGAATAATGTGATGTATTTTTCATGTATACTGTAATGCAGAACTTGTTCAGCATGATTAAGAACACAAATAAGACTAGCTATTCTATAAGTTTCAGTCAACACTAGCTTATTTAGTGTATGATTATTTCTAGTTTTACTGAGTGCCATAACAATAAATTATAGAAGAATATTTCTTGAGCCATGGAAACAGATAATTAATTATGTAGAATTATTTAATATAGGAATAATACATTGCTTATGATTAAGGCTTTATACCACTATACTTTTGTTAACATAAAACCATAATATAGCTGTAGGCCACACTCAGCCATGTCACAAACTTGAAAATATTATTTACATCTGACTTTCAATACATTATGTAAATCCTTCTGGTTTATTCAAGATGACCCTCCAAAATGCAACCCACATAAAAGCTAGGAACGCGTGCAAACAATGAGTGAAATACTTGGAATTTGTTACAAAGTAGCTTGAGGTGAGAGATGGTAATTAAGGAACACCCCGTTCTTAACATTAATCTTCCATTACAAACCCCAATGCACTAGAATACATTAATGAAAGCATATGATTCTCCCAGGATTTGAACTTGGGACACCACACCTAGAACATTAGCATCTAAACCATTACAACACCAACACAGAAAATTACAAGGCTGTAGATGAAACTATGGACAATTGACGTCCCTGGCGTTGCAAGCAGACTGGGAGATGGCATGTGACATTGTTAATTACGTGAACACATTAGCTTAGCTACAATAGCTGCATTTAGGTCATCGATTGTATTGGGATTGTCCTAGTTCACACAATTCATCAAATATTCCCTAAAAAATCTGGGGGGTTCAGATCAGGTAAGTGGGTCGCCCACTCAGTGTCACTTCTGCTGATAAGTTGGCCATAGAATCATAAGAACATAAGAAAACGGGAGTCTGCAGAGAGCCGATTGGCCCACTCACGGCAGATCCCTTTCACATCCAACCCATCTCGTCCATATGCCTATCGAATTTTATCTTAATTTTATCTTGTCTGAGCCCTAGCAGAGTTTGATTTGATGGGTGAGGGGTGGCTTCATCTTATTGTAACCATTGTGCAGCTTTTGCTCTGTTCCCGTGTCACCGCAATGCAAACATTTAATGAAAATTTTGTGCTTTGACACTATTCCTTTGAGATGGCCAATTTGTCACAAAATAATGAACATAATGAACAAATGCAGATCTCCACTTATATGATAAATATGTGTTTTGTCTACATTAATCTACAGTTGTTTGTTTGTGTCGATAAGTACAGAAAGTGGCATTATGTGTTTGTACTTCATGAAAGAATATGAGGAGTTTTATTGGGATGTCAGATGACCTTATTTATTTTCTCTCTCTTTCTCTCACATACATAAACTTTATTATCTCTTCATAGTACCAAAAGTCATGATTTTTTTTATCATAAAATAATAAAGGAAGGAAATACAGAGTTAATAAAAAGCAAGTCTATACACCTAATGGCGCTCTCTCTTTTATGTCGGTAAAGGTAAACATCCACATAACTGAATCACTAACGTTTTTTTTTTGTCTATGTGTATGAAGGAGACAAAATGTAGGTTGCCTGAAACGAGTGTCTCCCCAAAGTTAAAAGTGTGACAGAGCCAATTTCAAAGTGCCTGGACACACGAAGTTTAAGGCAGTGTAAGTCATAGGATGAAGGAAAGATTGATCGAGGGAGAGAGTTCCAGAGATGTAAATACTCCAGTCACCTCTCTATAATATAACTGGAGTAATTTGCAGTATACCAGGAAGCCATAAAGTCACCCAATGAATGCAGATGTAATGCAGGAGGTCCAGTTAATAGGTTTGAGCAAAAAGTGATCTGATTTTGTGTTGTTGAAATCTGGACACAAACTCATTTCCATATTGATTGATCTCCCATTGAAGGTTGTGTACTATTTTATGACAGCTCAATCTTTGGACAATTAGTGCTCTGTCGTAACTTACATTAATTTAACCCAGTCTATCTGAGCCAAATTTAACCCAGAGTTAATATAGGTGTAATACAATGGTCATAAATAAATTATGACACAATCAGTTTCATCTCTCGTGTTCATTTATTCATTAATTTCAATATATCATTTAACTGGAACATAGTATTTTAAGTTAAGGTAGTCATTCTCTCTCCATTGAGTTCTTGGTTATGTTAGGCTGTGCAGAAATAGAGTGCCATATTAAGACTATGTTGAATATTGTAAGAAAAGGTGTCAGCTATCCACCGATAACACAACTTTCTTCCTACATTTATATCCTCAAGTAATCTTTTAATTGCAATAATTACTAATAATTACGGGGGCGGGTGCCCGACCCCGAAAGGGGTTGAAATAGGGGAGCTATCCCCCCGCCAAAGGCGGCTTTCTAGGGCCTTTTCTAGCTGATGCTGAGAGGATTGGGTTCTAGTCATGTGGTGATGGGCTGGTCTATCAGAGTGAGAACTGAGCGATCTCTGCCATACCCATAGCTTACTCGGACTTCCTTTAACTTATATATTTTCTAGATCTCAAGTGACGGCATCTTTTCCGTGGATTGACCTCCCAATCTACCAAGATTGGAAGCCAAAGCGTCACATTTTTCCCTTGCCCCTCAACTTTCTCTTCATAATTGCTGAGGGGCACAGGGCCCTGAGTGGGGCTTTGGTTTCCCGGGCATTTCCGCACCCTCCTCAGCTCCCCGCCATGGAGTGGCTTCGGTCACCCAGGCTTTATTGTGGTCGGCAGGGAGGGTTCTGTGGGGGCGCTCGGTTATGGCCTCGGAATTGCTCGGGGCCTTGGGGCTGTTCGGCCAGGCAGCTTGGGGAACAACAACAACTGACTAATGAAAATATTATACATTTATTAATATCATGTATTTATTAATATTATATATTTATTTATATGAACTTTGTGTAACGGTTAACCCATTCAGTACCAGGGACTCCCTTTTCATCATATGCTGACAACTATTAGATTATATTATCCAGCTTAGGAAGGACCTCTAGCAATAATAAGGCTTCAAACTATCTCCACCAACCCTTTTTAAATACCACAGATTATTCTTAAGCTACATGATATCGTCTTAACCCTTTCGCTGCGGGTGACATTCTGGAACGTCCTGACAAGTTACAGCAATTTCCAGGCTTTAAAAGCCTGTACAAACCGTAAAAATTGAGTGTCAGTGGGCGGGAGCATGAGGGGCCCACCTCCGTCCCTCAGAGCAGCGAGCGGCTCACTGAGGTAGACTGTCTCTCGCGCGGGTCTCTCTCGCTCTCTCTCTCACAACAATGTAGCCAAGTGATGTCCAGTGCCATTTCTTGGTCATCATACAATGTTCACGTCTCTCCTCTGTGTTGTTTATCCAGGGCCAGAGGAGAGTAGGGGTGGTATTCTTAAAAAAAAAAATCCCTTCGCAGCAATGTCAATGGACGAAATAACCTGAAAAATGACGTTAGCTTTAGAAATGGAAATGTTAATCCATCTAATCTCTCTAAACAACGCTCATCCCCACAGTATTCGTTCGGTATCAGGCGCTGGGTAGGGAAACAAAAATTTAAGCATAGCACTCTGTATAGGTGTCCTTGTTTAGTGGGAATAACGCTTTCAGTATTCAGGGGACGCATTTTATACTCTTATTCTGGCTAGTATTAGGCTATTTTATTCAGCTATTCTTTAGGAGTTAGAGGGTGAATTGAGATGGATTTTAACCCCTTTGATAGCTAAAGATCCTTCCTAAACTGCTTTCACGTCTCACCCAGGGCCAGAGGATAATAGGTGTCCTTGTTTACTGTGGTTAACCCTTTCAGTGTTAGGGCACGCATTGGAAGTGGTAATATTTATCTCAATTAACCCTTCCTAATCTAAATAAAATTGTCTACTATATCCAGAATAAAAGGAAGATACGCGTCCAAGGTTTCTTCATAACCCCTTCAGCACGATGACGTCTTTTTACCTTTGATTCTGGCTAATATTAGACGATATTATGTAGTTTAAGAAGGACCTGTGTTATTCAGAGGGTTTATGGAGGTCGTGTTTACCCCTTTGAGTCCTGGAGGTAGATTATAAAGTAAAGAAAATCGTCTAATGGTAAGCAGAATATGATGGAAATTACGTCATTATGTTGAAGGGGTTAAGAGGAGGGGACTTTTTCGAGGTTTTAGAAGATGCTGTAAAATATCGAGTGTGGGGAAAAGGTATATAATATAATTGGGTATAATAGCTAGAATATAATGTTGCAGTAGGCCTACGTCACAATGGCAAAAACAAGCAAAATTCTTAATAACTGTTAAAACAAAATATCATTATAACCCACAAGAGGTCGGACTAGATAGTGTTAAGCTATTCATGACTTATCCATGTACTCCCGCTTCCATTAACCCCTTCTGTACTGGTGGCGTTTTTTTTTTATTTGATTCCATCTATATTTAGACGATATTATGAAACTCGGAAGGATATGTGGTAGCTAAAAGGATGCATTGAGATAGTATGTAGCCTTTTCGTGGTTAGATGTTCTTCCTAACCGGAACAAAATCTCCTAATAGTTGCCAGAATATAGTAGAAAAGGACTTCACCGGTACGGAATGGGTTAAAAGAGTTCGTAATACAGTACTTCAGAAATAACATGAAAAATTTACTTACCTCGAACTATATCAGATTTTTTCTAAGCTAAATTTAATCGTCTGGTTGTAGAAAATTACAATACAAAGTACAGTAATCGGTTAAAATAGTTAAGCGAATATATTTATAAGCAAATATATATTACACCGTGAATTCTATATAAAGTGCCTGGGGAAAATGTGGCAGGGATTCCAATACTATTATGTTAAGGGGAGATTGTCACTTAAGAGGTATTTTTTACTGGACCCCCTTCTCCCACATGTTTAGCCCTATTAGTTTCGAGATTTTAAGACGTTTGCCCAACTAGTTAGGCGATTTTAAGACCTTTCACCCATTTTTGGTCGATTTTAAGACCTTCAGTGCCATTTAAATGTCGACCTTTTCCTGGCTAGAGAAAGCGAGCCTGCCATTTTAGGAGGAAACGGCCTTCGGCCGGTAAATTTTTCTCCTGAAAAATTTACAAATTTACCTCAAATAGGGGTCTTGGGGGTGGGTTTTAAAGCTTGATTTTAAAAAATAGACGGACTAATAGGGCGAACGTCGTAATATCTCAAAACTGATGGGGCTAAACATGGGGGTCCATAAATAACAGCCCCTTTAATAACTTGAACTGCCTTAGAGCACGAGGCTCGCAGGTCAATATATTAATGTGACTTTACACTAGATAAGGCCTCACGTGTGTTCAAGGGTAATAATTGTGTGTATGTATGTATATACTCTGGCACCTTCCCCAGTTTTCCTTTTTTTTTTGGGGGGGGGGGGGACTCGAGACAGAGCCCGAACAGGGACATCACAACACATCAGAAAATCAAAACAAAACACAAAATCACACACATCTAGGGTAATAATTAGATATCCCTTATGTATGCAGTAGTATATTATCATCTCATTTAATTTCTTGTATCCTTGTTTAATTGTTATCAATAAAATAAATGTGTATTTGAGGTACAATTATATGATTATTTACTTAGTTGAGCAGTTTAGAAAGTAGTGATACGTGTTAGATATTTCAATTTTATTTAGTTTGAAATGGACGTTTCGTCGAGGATTTTGACGAATTATATTTTAATATCTATCTATCTATCTATTTTAATATGCTTGTACGATATTCTCGATATGGGAGTTATATTTACATTGTTACAAACATGTAGAGTTCCTTACATTGTCATAATTTAGTGAAATTGGTCTCAAGAAATATTGCATTACTCTGGAAATACCCGGTATGCATTTTAAACTATAACTAATAATTACTATTATTATTGTTATTTATATTATTATTATTACTAACAATAGTAGTAGTAGTGTATTAGTAGTAGTAGTAGTAGTAGTAGTAGTAGTAGTAGTATACTGAATGTTAGGAGTATACGAGTAATTTTCGACTTAAAGCATTAGAACATAAATACCTTGTAGCCTATGTCTGAAGTAAAATTGGGCGATTTGTATTGATATAGAAGATAAGAATAATATTGTCTGTAGCTGGAACCAACTAATCTACTAACAATTCATAAGTATTCTATAATAGTATGTGAGCTGTAACCCCCCCCCCCCCCTCTCTCTCTCTCTCTCTCTCTCTCTCTCTCTCTCTCTCTCTCTCTCTCTCTCTCTCTCTCTCTCTCTCTCTCTCTCTCTCTCTCTCTCTCTCTCTCTCTCTCTCTCTCTCTCTCTCTCTCTCTCTCTCTCTCTCTCTCTCAAGCTGTGAAGAAAAGAATTGTATAACACTACAGAGAAAAATATATATCAAGTTGAGATGGTTTTCAAGATTGCTTCTGCAGATGCAACCTGAACTTTGTACTATAACTGAGGCCAGCTTATACTACTGTATATCACAACATGAATGAACTTACCTTTGCAACTTTACATGGCTGACTGAGGGAAAGAGCGAGAGAGTTTTACCTTTCTTCTCCTCTACCCCCTTTTAATTCCTAATCAATCCTACATATAATATTCACTACACATAATATCGTTCCTCGGCTTGACAGATAGAATTGATTACTTGCGAGTTTAATTGTATAAGGAAGTTGGAGCTGTAGACATCGATATTTTTGGCAATCGGTTTTGAGGCAAGTAAATTGTTCCATAAATTTAATCTGTTTAGGGTCAATTATTGTGACTGTATTCTAAAATTTGACATCAATAATTTTAATCAAGCATTTCTAACTTGAAGTTTCTTGTATAACCTCTGCTTACTTTTTGTCTGTATTTATTGTTTATCTATTTCTTTTTCTATTATTAATATTAACATTGATGATTTTTGTAATTGATTGTTCTTGTTAAAAGAGTAGGCCTACTCTTTGTTTAAATCTGTTGTTACTTCATATTTTGCAATTATTTGTCTTTATATTATATGTATTCATTGTCGATAGTATCAATTGCTTGCTTTTGCGATTTCCTTAGTTTATTTGTGCAATAAATGTAGGTTATTTGTAGGGTAGTTATTGATAGGGGTCACTTGAGGCATGCTATGCTTACAGGTACCTACCCGATAGCACTATCGTTAGTGAGTGCTGTACTGTATTTTATATATTATTTTGTAATAGTATAGATATCTTATCAATATTTGTATTTTGTACTATTGTTAATGTCTTGTCATGTTGCAAATTTGATTTTAAATAATATTTTGACATTTAACATGTAGTTTCTTTATTCATGCAGAGTTTAGTAAAATTTACCAGAACGTCCCGGACTTCCCAAATTTGACTAATTCCTTTAACGTGACGATAGTGCGTTGTTATATGTGCGATTAGTTTGCTTGGGAAACAGATTAACTTGCTCATGTAGTAATGTACACCCTATGTGGTGGATTGTGTTCTTTTATTTAATAATTTTCATTTTAGTAAGCGTTGTTTCCACATAGCGATTTTGATAATTTAATTTGACTTTATATTGTCCTTGTCCCAATTTTGGTTTGTTTAGTTTGCAAGTTTTACATTTTAATTTAGCAGAATAACCAGCTATAATACGGTTTGAGTGCATTTATTTATACATATAACCAAATTCAACATATTATTTATCCATCAGAAACCTACATAATTACTGTATATGTGTTTAATATCGATGTTTACAGGCCAAACTTCCTTATAACCTGAAACTCGCAAGTGGTCAATTGTCAGACACATTTGTATACGTCGGTAAGAACATGGAGTTGGGTAGGCTGTAGGTGTGTTGTCCTTGAGAATGTTTTTTACCTAGGTGTAAGTAGTTTATACAGTATATATATAAATAAGGGTAGCCTACAGTGCATTTTATTTATAAGTATTTTTAGTTAACGTTGTACCGGTAAGCTTTGTATTGGTATTATTGTTATGTTTTAAGCATGTCAACATTATGTATGGTCGCCGCTGCATGTAGGCTATACAGTCCTCACAACTATTAAAGAGGCTAGGGGCTGTTTTTTTTTTGTCTATTAATTAATGTCTTTATTTTTTTAGTTTCCTCGCTAGACCTCCCTCAAACTTAGAAAAAACACCACCTAGACTCCCCCCTCAAGATAAATTTTTACATTTTTCGGTAGAAATGTTTCCCCCTACATTGACACCTAGAAATAATGACATGAATAGTCTTGATATTGACACAGAAAAGGGGCGAAAGGTCTTAAAATTGCCAAACTAATGGGCCAAACGTCTTAAAATCTAAACACTAATGGACCTATGCATGAGGGAGAAGAGGGGCCAGAAAAACCACCCATCCCCCCTTTATGCAGTGGCGACTTTAACCCATTCTGTACCAGCGACGTAGGATATAGAGCCTATAATTTTATTCTAGCTATATTTAGACGATTTTGTGCAGTTTAGGAAGGATAATATGGTAGCTAAAAGGAATAATCGAGATAGTTTGTAGCTTTTTAATGGTTAGAGGTCCTTCCTAAGTCTAAGGAAATCATCTAATAGTTGTTGTTGTTCCCCAAGCTGCCTGGCCGAACAGCCCCAAGGCCCCGAGCAAGGCCAAGGCCATAACCGAGCGCCCCCACAGAGCCCTCCCTGTCTACCACAATAAAGCCTTGGTGACCGAAGCCACTCCATGGCGGGGAGCTGAGGAGGGTGCGGAAACGCCCGGGAAACCAATGCCCCACCCAGGGCCCTGTGCCCCTCAGCAATTATGAAGAGAAAGTTGAGGGGCAAAGGAAAAATGTGACGCTTTGGCTTCCAATCTTGGTAGATTGGGAGGTCACTCCACGGAAGAGAGTCAAGAGACGCCGACACTTGAGATCTAGAAAATATAAAGTAAAAGGAACAGTCAGAGTAAGCTATGGGTATGGCAGAGATCGCTCTGTTCTCACTCTGATAGACCAGCCCATCACCACATGACTAGAACCCAATCCTCTCGTCATCAGCTAGGAAAGGCCCTAGAAAGCCGCCTTTGGCGGGTGGATAGCTCCCCTATTTCAACCCCTTTCGGAGTTGGGCACCCGCCCTCATCTAATAGTTGCCAGAATATAATTAAATGAACGTTACCGGTACTAAACGGGTTAATGTTGTTGAAGGTTAACCCCTTCTGTACCGTCGACATAATTTTTACATTATTCTGGCTACTATTAATCTATTTTATTCAGTTTTGGAAGGATCTCTAGCAATTATAAGGTTTCAACCTATCTCAACCAATCCTTTAACTACCACAGATCCTTCCTTAGCTGCATAAAATTGTCTAAATATAGCTAGAATAAATGATAGCATACGTCGCTGGTACAGGAAGAGTTAGAAAATATAGTTTATCATATCGTTCTCAAATATATAGGCTATACCGTAAGTCTTTTTTTGTTAACTTTATATTAAGACGCATTCTCAATTGGTTATTAATATATTACGAATAAATACAGATCTGTAGTTTTCTTATCCAGGTAGGCTACTGTAGGCTACATGTTAATCAAATGATGCAGCAAACATAGCATACTCGGGGGGAGCAGCTCTTGCCGAGGCCGCTGATGGATGGCCTAAACAACGCCGCAAGAGAGAGAGAGATGGATGAAACAAGGACAGGAAAAAAGAAAGGTGATTTAAGGTTAACCCCTTCTGTACTGGCACCGTCCTTTTAACATTATTCTGGCTATTATTAGACGATTTTATTCAGTTTAAAAAGGGCCTCCAGCAATTAACATGCTTTGAAATATCTCCTTTGACTCTTTCACTACCACAGAGCGTTTTTAAGCTGCACAAAATCGTCTAAATATAGCTAAAATAAACTTAGAGACGTCGCCGGTACAGAAGGGGTTAAAGAAACTCTTAACTCGAACGGTATCGAACTCAATAAGACGCTAGCATGCTTATAAGTTTAGTTTAGGTCTACACATTTCGACATTTAAGAAATATTTTGTCAAGATTTATGGTAGGTAACTGCACACATAAAAGTAATATATAGCCTACAGTATTATACAATATGTGTTGATCTATCCACACTATCCAAGTATTAAATTATCCGAAGCTTCAACATACAGTAGATGGCGCTGCGAGTCAGTCGAGAATCTCAAGAGCTGAAAGAAGAAAACGTGTCAAGTGTTGTGTTAAAGGCTAAAGGGAAGTACAAAGTGAGGCCAGAGGGGATGGAGGAAAATAGGTGGCCAAAGAAGGTATACAGATGGGCGAGCGAGGGAAGTAAATGGAACAGAGAGTGCAAAAGAAGGCTGGAAAGGATAAATATAATACAGGACCATGTGGGAGGGGAATTTAGAAAACGAAATGGGAGGGCTGAATGGGTAATACTGGAAAATGGGAGAGGGTGTATCAGAGAGATAGAGAAAGGGATAAAAGAGGAGGGAAGGGGTAGAAAACAAAGCCACACGGTCGTATTACAGAGGGAAGGAAAAACCAGCTAGAGAACTTTTCTATGATGGGGGATGGGGGTCTAAACTATGCCCTCGACTATTGGGTCTCCTCCTAGTTCGCATTTATTACAGTGCGGTCCTATCCCGTTCCATCTCCTTGTCCTTTCATTTGTCTCTAGGGATCCTGTCCTTGCTTTAAACAGCAATTTAGAGTCTAAATTGCTGTTTAAAGCAAGGACAGGATCCCTAGAGACAAATGAAAGAACAAGGAGATGGAACGGGATAGGACCGCACTGTAATAAATGCGAACTAGGAGGAGACCCAATAGTCGAGGGCATAGAAGTGATAGAACACATAGTAACGGAGTATACAAAATATGATGAGGAGAGAATCGAGTTGGAGAGATACATGAGGAATAGAGTTGGGGAACTAAGGTGGGAGGAATTAAAGCAGGGAGACGATAGAGGGGTAGGGGCATTGCTGGGGCTAACACAAGATATGGAAATGCAAGACATGGAGATGAAGGGGACACTGGAAGAGAAATGAGTAGGGGGGGAGGGAGAACGTGATAGGTAGGTCTAAAAAACTGTCCCTAATACTATCCTTCTACTCTAAACTTTCCCTCGTACTAACGTTTCTCATCCAGTACCTATACAAAGGTCAGCCCTGTGGACCTGTGCGGTCTGCGGGCGGGTTCAAGAGAAGAAGAAGAAGAAAGCTATTTTGGTGTGTGAAACTGTGAATCTGCCTGTTAAAATCTCCAACTCTCCATATCTCCAGGTATTTGTAAATACTTTCGTATATATGTGTGTCTTTCGAATGTTTTTTCTACTAGCCAGGTAGGCTAACGGGTAAATGTTTATCACCAACCAGTGACGAGTTTTTCAGGTTATTTTTTTATTTTGTTCTGTGATAGGCCTATAGTGTTGTAAGGACTGTCTCATTTTACTATTTTCCCATCATCCATCAATCTTAAGACACGGCCCCCGATAGTGGGGAGGGCTATGAAGATCAGGGAAATTGCGGGGTAAAAGACGTAAATAAAGTGGTAGGCTAAGATGTGGAAGAAGAGAGAAAGTAAACTTAAATCTTCAGGGAGCTGCCGTTGCTAAGGCGTTCTGCCCCTTGGAGACGACATCCGACATCCGAAGACAAAGCGACCTCCGTTGTCCTCCGACGTTTGTTATTGTCACCGGCGAAGAAATATCTTCGGAGGAAATTGGTATAAATCACCATAGGCCTAGCCTATAATACGAATTGGAACAGGTAAAAGGTAAATATGGTGTTCCTAGGTTTCTACATATATTCCTCCTTCCTTACAGAACGTAGGAGGCACCCCAATTTCGACACATTGCCCAGCATCCCGCATGTCCCATGTGCCTCCAACTCGATTTGGGAAGCCTAGCCTATGAAAATAATGTCTGTAGACTCGGTACTTAGGCCTATTATCGAAACTACCACTATTTGTTTCTCTATATTTGATGGCTGATATAAAATAAGGATGTTGCAAAGATTCAAATTTGTTTCAACCACCGGAAATGCATTTTATGTGCACTAAGCCTAGGCCCTATTTAAAGCACTGTAAAAAAAAACCCGGTACGATTTAAGTTACTGGACACCTAAATACGAGTTTTACCACCATCAATAGGGAGAATTTGGAATTATTTGGCCTAGGCTAGGCTAGGCTAGGTTTTTTTGGTACGATTTTAGTTAGGCTACTGGACACCTAGGCCTATTTGACAGGCACCACCAACGATTTATACATTTTTTTTTTCGGTTTCCATGCATCCAACACCAAGCTACACCCTTTTCTGGTGTACGAAACACTAAAAAAGCAATGGGGACACTTTAACCCTTGTCTAGCGGGGTGTTTTGGGCTCATTTGGGCATATTCAGGCCCTCCTGCATGATAAATCAAGCATCTGCATGAAAAAAAAAATATATTTAGCAAAAAACTAGGCACTAAAGGCTTCAAAATGAGACCAGAACGAGCTACGTAGCACTCGTGGTTCTCTTGCAGTGGTGTCACGAACATGGAAGTTTAGCATATATCGGTATATTTTTCCCAGCTATGCTCACTACTGGCTACACTTCCGGCCTCTCGAGAACACAGGGAACATGAGTTAATGGGCGGCGGTAACTTCGGTAAGCCCTGGGAGTCGGCTGTCTGGCCCGCTGCTCTCCCGGCCATTTGCACTCAATTTTAACCCTTTAAAAGCCTTAATAATGCTCCTAACTTGCTGCAAATTGGTGCACGACTTAAGTCGAGCGCCGGCGCGCCGCTCTTTAAGGGTTAATAATGATAATAGGCCTATGAGACGAAATATAAAGACAACTCGGTTGCGTTCGTGGAACTTAGCAGGGTGTCAATCCACAAAATATGAATTGTGTTATCATTATGGTTTATTATTTTGTTATCATTATAGCACGACGGAGCGGCGAAGGCGCGAGCTCTAGGGGGGTCCGGGGGCATGCCCCCCGAAAATTTTGTGAGAATTTAGGTGTCTAAAACAGCATTTCCTGCAATCTAAAAGCAATCAAAATGGAAAATAGGCTATGCCAAAATTGTGTCAATTTACCTTTTTTGTTTCTTAAAAAAAAAAGGGGGGTTGGGGGAGTTTCCGTTATCATTATACAAAAAGTTCATTTGCGTTATCACTAAAAAACCCAGCGTCGTTTGACACCCTGCGTGGAAGTAGCGTTGCTTTGTTTACTTTACGCTCGGAGTGACTTCCTGGTCCCGCCGCCTTGGCGGTCGACTTCAAATGGCGGTTTAATTCTAGTTTCGCTTTCACAGCATACTCATAAATTTCTATGGCTACTTTAGAGTTGTCATATACCATACTTAATTCCTATATATGTCCAAAGCGGCGGAAATGCATTATAAGGAATTATACCTACTGTAAAAAAAAAAAAAAAAAATCTCCCCATATGCAGCACCATAGCTATTACATAATACTAGGTTAGGTTAGGTAAGGTTGTTAGGTTAGGCTAATATCGTTAATGTAGTTTATTATCATTATATTACGTCTTTTACCCAGCAATTTCCCTGATCTTCATAGTTGGTCGGGAAGCTATGCCTTTACAACGGCGCCTCCCTTTTGTCGCTGTGTACGTGAAACTAGAATTTTACCCAAATGGCTAAACTTAGGCTATATAACCAGTTGTTGGGTCCATTTTTTGATAAAGACTTGCGTTATAGGCCGTGGGATACAGGACAGGGCCCCCCCCCCCTTGAATTATAATAATCGTCATATATGTGGCCAGCAGGGGGCAAGTAAAACAGCTGGCCGTAGTAACCTCAAGCGTCCTGGGTAAACAAACTGCGACGATCCGAAGCGACGACGGATTTCCCCTCGCCGCCGATTTTCGGTACAAACGCGCCGTTTTATTCTCGTCGAAAACCACATTTAAAAAGTTATTAGATCGTTTTCAATAATATTACCGGACCAGAAAAAGGTGTAGCTTGGTGTTGGATGCGCGGAAACCGAAAAAAAATACGTATTAAATCCTCGGTGGTCTATCTATCTATCTATCTATCTATCTATCTATCTATCTATCTATCTATCTCTCTCTCTCTCTCTCTCTCTCTCTCTCTCTCTCTCTCTCTCTCTCTCTCTCTCTTCTCTCTCTCTCTCTCTCTCTCTCTCTCTCTCTCTCTCTCTCTCTCTCTCTCTCTCTCTCTATCTATCTATCTATCTATCTATCTATCTATCTATCTATCTATCTATCTATCTATCTATCTATCTATCTATCTATCTATCTATATGCTCAGGCCCAATCCCCATTTTGGGGGTAGCCGACTCAATACAGAGCAAGAACAGGGAAAACACAAAAAGAACATAAACTACAAATAAACACAGATAAAATCACAAACTCACACACATCCAGGTCACCCAGGAGAAGACCCAGAGACCAAGGGTCACCAAGGTCGCTCCAGGCCTCCAGCACTCCCCCGGCCCCCGACCACCCGGAGAGGTTCCGAGCTCGGCAGGCAGACATGCAGCGGAGCCAAAGCCACAAGCCCTCCCACCCAGGGTTGTTTATTTATTTTTATTTTTTTTTAAATAAAAAAAATCATTGATTTATTTGATTTTTTTATTTATTTGATTTATTTGATTTTTTGTATTTATTTGATTTTTTAAAAATATATGTATACATATATTTGTTTGTAAATTTAAAAGCTATCAGTTATTTGTGTTACTACATAATGTACCAGTATCTTAAAATGAACCAATGCCTACACAAACTTATGAAAGCAGGATAAATCTGATTTTTTTTTAATTTTGATTCACAGATAAAAAAAAAAATAAAAAAAAATCGATTTAATCAAGTGATTAAATCAAATTGATTTAATCAATATCAACTCTGCTCCCACCACACTTCCAGGCGCTCCCTTCATATTAATCGTCTCCCCGGGCCAGGCGCCTGATGGACTATTATCTAGCCCAACTTACGCCCGACCCCTTACTCCAAATGACCACGTGTTCACTCAACTATTCACAAGCATTCTCCATTCACTCCTGTCGTATCCTCGGTGGTACCTGTCAAATAGGTGTCCAGTAACTAAAATTGTACCAAAAAAAACTGTAGCCTAGGCCTAATTCTCCCTATTGATGGTGGTAAAACTCGTATTTAGCCCCTTACTGGAAAAATAGCCTAGATACTGATTTCAATAAGTGGGTGGGCAAGACCCCTTTCATCCCATCCTGGGTAAAAATTTACCTATGGTCCCGTTAAAATATCCTCAAGTAACCTATTAAAAACTGTTCAGGGGACTGGTTAGAACTTGTAGGATGTTTAATTGAATGTCGGAAATCAGTATTTACTGAGAAATAAAAGTCTTAAAATGCGCTATGTTTTACGTGAGGGTCTGTACGCCGCCACATACGCGCGGCCCCGCCCACTGCCCATAATGTACAAATATTATATTCGATTAGATTAACCTAACCTAACCCTAATATAATATAATATAACATAGGCCTAGGCCTAACATAACATAACATTACCTGGGAAAGACAGGGCAGAGACCCTGGGTGACCCATAGCGCATTTTAAGACTTATTTCTCAGTAAATACTGATTTCCGACATTCAATTAAACATCCTACAAGTTCTAACCAGTCCCCTGAACAGTTTTTGATAGGTTACTTGAGGATATTTTAACGGGACCATAGGTAAACATTTATCCCATCCTGTATCCCAAGGCAAATTTTTTTATTTTTTTTTTAGTCTGTAAATTACGTTTTACTCTGAAAATGACGTTTTAAGATCGTTGCATAGCCTAATGGGGAAAACAAAATCGGGGATTGAAACTAATTTAAACTAGGTTACCGTAGGCTACTGTAGGCCTAATGATAAAAACTACCTAGCCTAAAACCAAAAAGAATAACCACGGGAAAATTTTGGTAGCCTAGTTTCGGTAATATTTTTTGGTTAAGGCCTAGGCCTATGTTATTGTATTTGGTTACTGTAGATTAAGCTGATATAAATAAAAAGTTAAATTTCACCAATTCTTATTAGGCTAGCCTATAAAAAACGAGTAAATACGAAGGAGATCTAGGCCCCTAGGGAGTTAAGAAGAAAAAAAGGCTAGGCCTAGGCTAAAGCTAAAATTGATAAATCGATCGTAATTTGTTATTAGTTTGGCTTCCGCTTTACGCCTTTAAAAGCTGTCCCAGATTAAGAGATATGACTGTAGGAATCCATAAAAGAGTGAAATTGAGAAAGTAAATGCTGAAATTATGATACAGTAAACCCCGATATTTCGGACTCTTTTTACTCGGAAACCCGCACTTCTCGGAATGGCATAGGCCTCTCGAAGATGTCCCTGTATATCTCGGCAATTTCCGAGTTGGACGGGATTTGTGTCCAGTTTACAATGTTCTCTCACTCGGTTTTAAGTGATTTTAGGATGAATTGAAGCCTGTGCCTTATAATTATTGTGTTAATATTAATTAATATGTACTGTACTGTCCCTGAAAACATAATAAGGTTCGTATTTGTCATTAATATGGTGAATTTCACATGTTTAAAAAAAAAAACACACAAAAAAAATCTCTGGTGACGCAGACTTTCCTCTTCTAATTCGGAATTTTCCCTCTCTTAAGTCAGATATAGGCTCAAGACAGAGCCCGAATAGGGACAACACATCAGAAAACAATGAACACACAAAAACAAAACATAAATTCACACACATCCTCATAGCTCTTGTAAATTGCAGATGGAAAGCAGTGGAGGACCTGAGGCAGATGAACCATTTACAAGAGTTTTTACTGCCTGGCGGACCGTTCGTACCGGAGGTGTTCAACGACAAAAAAAAAGGTAGCTTATTTGATTTTTCGTGTCATTTAGGTGTCGATTTTTAAAAAGACGTCACCGGTACTGAAAGGGGTACTGTGAACTGGGGCAAATTCGGATAATTTTTGTGTTTTTGTACCATCGAGTCAAGTTTTTAGTTCTATCGAAGATCTTTAGTATTATACGTGAGGCTGGTCCACTAGTATATCAAGTCATAGCAGCAAGAAAATATTAGATATCTATTATAATTATACTGTACTATGAAAATATATAATTACAGTGGAGCCCCTACCATATCTTCGCGACAGCAATCTTCGCTGTAGACACTAAATAGACTCAATTTTGTTGTAAATGAATCAATCTTCACAAAAAAATACGAGGAAAGTATGCCGCGGTTTTATTTTATTCTTCGCAGTTAATATTTCAATCTTCACGCCGCATTTTCCTGCCTAGCTGAGGCATAAACATGCTGGCCAGCCAATCACAGTCCACCATTCGGGCACCATCTAGCAACGTCATTGCAAAGCAGTCAATCACAGGCATCCAGTAGAACGCCATTGGAAGTAAAGTGATTAATTATATTTTTTCTATAGGTCCAGGAATAATTTGTAGCGAGGTCGGTCCTTTGAGATCAGTGCCTTATAAATTGTCCTTTCCTTCCACGTAAACATTGCGCTATTCGGTGTGCAGTTGGGTCTGAGTGCATTATTAGGTTAATATCCAGTATTGGATAAATAGATATCAAAGGAGTACAAAGGAAATCAAGCAACAACATATCTAGTGACCCTTCTAGGCTGCTTGCCCTCCGAAACACTGAGGATCAAGTGTCCAAACAGTGGTTTAGAGTGGGTAAGGGAATTACTGCCCGGGCACTAATGTCCGTGGCAGGATTAGGAAGTTAGTAGGGGACAGATGGGTTAGTAACTGAGGGGGGGATAAAATAAAGTTATTCATTTACAAACGCAGTCAGTCGCGGGTTTGATGCGAGATATTTGTCTAGGCGGAGTTTAAATGAATCAACGGTGATGCAGTCTATAACGTCTTGGGGAAGCCCATTCCACAAGTTGACAACTCGATTGAAGAAGAAATTCTTAGATTCGTGTGAGTTAAAAGATTTACCAATAATTTTGCAACCGTTTCCCCGCGTGTAATTAGATTGGTCGATAGTGAAGTACTTACTATAGTACCTTGCCTGTGTCTATTGTTGAATCATTTGATGGAACTGTTTTCTTAGAACTTTTTGACTTGTTCTGTACAGTTTATTATTTCACCATTGCTGTCTCTCAAAGGATTAATTTGTTGCTTACCTAAGTCTAGTTTATGTTGTGTTAGTTTGAGGCTTTTTCCTTTCCTAATAGTTTCTTCAACTAAGTCCATGCTTCTTTTCTTTCTTCTTCCCGTCGTCGTTTGTTGATTAGCTCGTTTAGTTCTGCTCTCTCTATTTCATCTCTGTTTTGATTTCCATTGCTTTTCTTAATTTTATTAGATTTACACGAGATTTACACAAAGTAGACTGGGAGGGCCTGTGGGATGTGTTAACAGTGTATGGTGTGGGAGGAAAGTTGCTAATGGCAGTAAAATCTTTTTATAGGAATGCAATGGCAAATGTGAAGGTAGGGGATAAGTTAAGTGAAAGTTTTGAGGTCAATGTAGGTGTAAGACAGGGATGTGTCATGTCAGCTTGGTTGTTCAATATATACATGGATGGAGTGATTAGGGCATGTAGGGCTGTATCAATGGGTGTGGGAGCTAGACTGGAATCAGAGGGAAGAACATGGAAGATTTTAACATGCCTATATGCGGACGATGCAGTCTTGTTGGCGGAAAATGCTGAAGAACTTCAGAGAGTGGTCACTGACTTTGACAGGGTATGTGAAAAGAGAAAGTTAAAGGTCAATGTAGGGAAATGTAAGGTAATGGTGTTTGAGAGAAGAATGCATGAAACCATAGATTTTAAGGAAAAATATAGAATCAAGAAAGAACACAAGAAAAGTTGTAAAATAAAAATGAAAAATGAAGTACTAGAAGAGGTTGAAAGTTTCAAGTATTTGGGAGCTGTACTATGCAAATATGGTAAAATGGAGAGTGAGATAAAAGCGAGAAAAATGCAAAGGAGAAAGGTGATTGGAGAACTTGATAGTATTCTTTTAGGAAGAATGGTTAGCCAGGAAGTCAAAAGGTCACTGAGAAACAGTGTGCTGCTCCCAACACTCTCGTATGGAAGCGAGACATGGACGGCAAGTGACGAGGAGCTCTTCAAACTGAGAGCTGTGGAGATGAGCTTTTTCAGAATGGCAGCTGGCATGAATTAATAGGGAAGTGTACGAGTCCTTTGGAATGGAAGAGCAGGCTTTGGGCATTGATTGTGGTGTGGTTGAGTGGATAAAGAGAAGTACTTTGAGGTGGTATGGTCATGTTCAGAGAATGGATGAAGACAGAATGCCAAGAAAGATATATGGGAGTCAGGTGAGTGGAACCGCTAGTAGTGGAAGACCACCTATGGTATGGGAAAAGAAAGTGGAAAAATATATTGAAGAAAAACTTCCACATAGTGGAAGGGGCATTGTGGCACGGGCAAGGGAGGCATGTCTTGACAAAGTAGCTTGGAGACGTTTCTGTCATGGCCATCCTCTAGTGGGGGTTTCCCAGGGGGAAACAAGGCGTCGGAGATGATGATGATGATGATTACACGAGTCTGTGAGTACTTGCTTTCTTTACTGCTGTTTGTGTTCCCCTATCTTTTCTGCTGTTTGTGTAATTGTTAATGTTGTTTTCGTTTACTTTGGTGATGTAATTTTCATTGCTGTTGAGAGCTTGGAATATATTTTTAAGTTCTAACTGGAACTCCATCTTATTTCTATAGGCATATTTTCTTCCTGGGAACTAATCTTATTTCTTTTGGCTTTAAGATTGAACTTTTCTATGCAGCATATCATCACTGATATATTAAAAGGGAAAATTGAGACGTCGTAAATAGGGTAGGCCTGTAGGCCTGTAACTGCAAGGTCTTTACTAAACTGAATAAAGTCTTGGGCCTTAACTTAGAAAAATGATAGTCAGTCTAAATCATAAACGTCCCTCAAACTCTTTTACAGTACTGTAATTAGTAAACAGAATATATAATATCATATTATCACCAACCCACCAATTAACTTGCAAATAAAGCTAATGAATGAAATCAATGAAAGAAGTAAATACATGTACTGTATGTGGTACTGTACTCTAACGATTTGAACGTAGGATACTGGCACCGAAATTCCAGAATAAAGTTTAAAAGACGTCACCGGTACTGGACGGGTTAATAAAATTATCTATCCTAGCCGATTCACAAGTTGTGCCACCAAATTTTTGTACCATCGCTTGTTTTTCACCCACAATAATCGCCTTAACCGTACTTTACTACCGTATGCATCACATAGCGATTTTCCGCACTCAAACACGATATATTTTGGAATCTCACAAAATAACTATATACAGTAGCTACTATATACGTTTGTAATACGAAAACACACTTATTTGTTTTAGTTTTTGAAGGTTCATAAAAATATTTTCTAACAGTAATATTGGAATATTCTGTACTGTATATATATATAATTTAAAATGGTAATTTTCTGCTCATATAGGCCTACTGTACAGTAATAGGGCAGTCGGGTGGAAAATATTAACTCTCGGTCTGTTTTTGATCATACATACAAGTTTAAAGACCGTTTTGTCCACAGATAATGTTAGTCTCGCATCCTAAATGGTGGCAGGGCTGCATTTGTTTTCACGTTTTTTTTAGTTTTTAGATCGGACTGAAGTACTCGATCCAACATAGTTCTAGGTCTACCCCTACGCGCCATAAGAATAATATTTTATACACTTTATTATACATACATAAAATGAGGAAAGGGTATTTTATCAGTTTCAGTTAGGAAAAACAATGAAAACCTCTAATATCATCGTGAAAATGTATGGCTAAAAATAATCCGTCCGTGCATACTGGTAATTGAACAGACAATTTTAAGAATATTTTCAGTGACAACCTAGAATTTTGAAGAGTGCACTAAATAGTATTTTTTATGTTATTTCCATCGGTATCATCAAAATTAATGTCCCATAAATATTTGATTTTTTTTTAATCGGTTGTTGCTTCTTCATATTTTGCAATTATTTGTCTTTATTATATTATATCTATTCATTGTCGATAGTATCAATTGCTTGCTTTTGTGATTTCCTTACTTTATTTGTATGATAAATGTAGGTTATTTGTAGGGTAGTAATTGATAGGGGTCACTTGAGGCATGCTATGCTTACAGGTACCTACCCGATAGCACTATCGTTAGTGAGTGCTATTTGTATTTTTTACTATTGTTAATGTCTTGTGAGATTGCAAATTTGATTTCAATAGAATATTTTGTAGTTTCTTTATTCATGCAGAGTTTAGTAAAAAATTTACCAGAACGTACCGGGCTTCCCAAATTGACTAATTCCTTGAATGTGACGATAGTGCGTTGTTATGTGTGCGATTAGTTTGCTTGGGAAACAGATTAACTTGCTCATGTAGTAATATACACCCTATGTGGTGGATTGTGTTCGTTTTTATTTCATAAATGTTATTATAGTAAGCGTTGTTTCCACATATCGATTTTGATTAGTTATTTACATTTTAATTTTGCCTTTATATTGTCTTTGTCCAAGTTTTGATTTTAGTTTGCAAGTTTTACATTTTAATTTTAATAATTGATGATTTGTTATGTTTGTAAGTAGGCTTACCTGGATGTCGTCACATTGGGTCGCCTAAGTTAGCCCTATTAGTGTTGAGAATTTAAGACATTTGCTCCATTAGTTTGGCATTGTTAAGACCTTTTAGTGTCCTGTAGATGACGAAGTGTTGTTGGCGAACGATAGCCAGTCTGCAACAGTTGGGATGTGTGTACATGCTTAGATTGATATGCAGGATTCGAAGTTGCATAATAAATCGTAGACAGTGTCCACCATTCTTTAACTGCCTTCGTGGTGTAATGCATAAGGTGTTGATATTCGGTGTGAGCGTCCTGGGTTCGAATCCACGGACTGCCACATGTGTTTGTAATATTTCATTAATCGATTTTAGGAGTAGAGTTGGTTGTTGGATAGAACATAATAATTGATATTGGTTCAGGAGTAATTTATCGAGAGGCGGACTCCCGTTGGAACTGTTTTATGCAGACGATTTAGTCCTAATAGCTGACAGTATGCAGGATGCTGAGGCCAAATTCAGAGAGTGGAGAGAGGGCATGGCGAGCAAGGGTTTAAGAGTCAATATTAACAAAACCAAGGTTATGCATTGTAGTTTGAGACGAGGCAATGTGGAAAAGAGCGGTGCATACCCATGTGCAGTGTGTGGAAAGGGAGTGGGCGTTAACTCAATTCAATGTAGCATCTGTCGATGTTGGGTACACCATGGGAGTAAGCGCTGTAGTAGAATAAAGGGGCCCCTGCCGAAGGATAAGTCAGAAATAGAGAAATTTGAGTGCGTAGTGTGCAAAGGCGAGCTTGTGTTAAGTGATGATCCTGTGGGTGTGAATTTTGGAAATGAGTCTTTGGAGCTGGTGAACAAGTTTTGTTACCTAGGAGATACCATCTCTGCCGGTGGTGGGGCCGAGGCTGCCACTGTTGCTAGAATTAGGTGTGGCTGGGGGAAGTTCAGAGAATTGATGCCAATCCTGACCATGAAAAGAATGCCTCTCCCCCTGAAGGGAAAGGTGTATGCCTCATGTGTTAGAAGTGCAATGACGTATGCCTCAGAAACATGGGCCGTTAAAGTAGAGGATGTCAACAGAATGGAGCGTAATGAGATGAGAATGGTGAGATGGATGTGTGGGGCCAGGCTACAGGATAGAATAACAAATGTTGAGCTGAGGAGACGTTTAGGTATAAAGAGTATTAGCGAGGTGATGCGTACAAGTAGACTGGGATGGTATGGACATGTGGAGAGAATGGATGAACAAAATTGGGTGAAAAAATGCAGGTCTGTGATTGTGGAGGGAGCTGCACCAAGGGGTGGACCGAGGAAGACCTGAGATCGGACTATATGCGCCGATCTCAAATCCAAGAACTTGACAAGTGAAGCAGCCCTTAACAGGGTTGCCTGGAACGCCGCCATTAGGACAAGAGACTGAAACTGCACTTATGTGTGGAACACTCAGTCGTTATGGCCTTGGAATTGCTCGGGGCCTTGGGGCTGTTCGGCCAGGCAGCTTGGGGAACAACAACAACAACAACACTCAGTCTTAAAATTTTATGTATGTATGTATGTAGGCCTTCCCTAGTGGTTAAGGCCCCATTAATTGCTCTTTCCATTCACATATGCATAGCCTACGTGAGTTGCAGTTGGGATGTGTGTACATGCTTAGATTGATATGCAGGATTCGAAGTTGCATAATAAATCATAGGCAGTGTCCACCATGAAGGATAAGACAGTGGTGGAACGAAAGTCATTGATTGATTATGTATGTGTGGATGAACGAATGAAGAAATTTGTGATGGATGCTAGGGTGTATAGGGGTATTGGAGGGGGTCTGTCTGATCATTATGTAGTGGTAGCTAAGGTTAGGATACAAAAGAAGTGGGTGAGGAGAGCTGGAGGGAGGCGAGAGGAGGGTGGAATGGTGAGGAGGGTGGAGAGGTTGCAGGAGGAGGAAGTCAGGGAGGAGTACAGGAGAGCAGTGGAAAGACGACTAGGTGGGTTCGACTTGGAAGTTATGGAGGAAGTGGAGGAGATGAGCAAGGTGTTTAAGGATGAGATCTGTGCAGCATGTGAGGAGGTGTGTGGAGTGAGGAGAAGAGGGAGGGGAGTGAAAGGTACAGCATGGTGGACAGAAGAGGTAAGAATAACTGTGGAAGAAAAGAAGAAAGCATATAGAGAGTGGTTGGGTAGTAGAGGGAATGAAGATTCCGAGAGACAGAAACGAGCGAGGTACGTGGAGAGTACGAGGGTGGTGAAGAGAGTAGTGAAAGAAAGTAAGAGAAGAGTAGATGAGGAATTTGGAAGGAATCTGAGTGTAAAATGGAGGGAAAGTAAGAAACTGTTCTGGAAAGAAGTCAAGAAAGTTAGGGAAGGTAGCAAGGGAAACAGTAAGGGTGTGAAAGATAAGAATGGGAGAATGCTAGCCGAGAAGCAAGAGAGAGTCGAAAGATGGATGGAGTACTTCAGTGAGTAGCTAAATGTAAGGAATGAAGAGCCAGCAAACATAGCTGGATATGGTATGGGAGGGAGAAGTAGTGGAGGAGGAGGTGGAGGTGGGGATCAGGAGGTCAGAAGTGTGGGAAGCCATGAAAAGAGTGAAGTTGGGGAAAGCACCAGGAACAAACAGATGGAGTGTGTGGGGAAATGTTGAGGTATGGTGGTGAGATAGTGATAGAATGGGTATGGAACATGTGCAAACTAGCATGGGAGAAGGGGAGTGCACCCGATGACTGGAAGACTGGCATAACAGTCCCCCTATATAAGGGCAAAGGGGAAAGAGGAGTGTGTGGTAACCACCGAGGAATATGTCTTCTAAGCGTAGTAGGGAAGGTATACAGTAGGGTAGTGATTGAGAGAGTGAGAGTGAGAACGGAGAAATGGATAGGCGACGAGCAGGGAGGTTTTAGGAAGGGAAGAGGATGTGTAGATCAGATTTTTACCCTGAATTGTGTTGTGGAGAAGTATCTGGAGAAGAAACAAAAGGTGTATGTTGCCTTTATGGACTTGGAGAAGGCCTATGACAGAGTGGATAGAGAAGGTTTGTGGAAAGTACTTAGAATATACGGAGTAGAGGGCAAGTTGCTGAAAGCAGTGAAGAGCATGTATGAGGGTGCAAAGGCGGCAGTACGTGTGGAGAGTGAGCAGAGCGAGTTCTTTGACCTGAATGTTGGTTTGAAACAGGGGTGTGTGATGTCCCCGTGGTTGTTTACTGTATATATGGATGGAGTCATGAAAGAAATCCTATCAAGAGCAGTGGATGTTGGTGTATCGCTGAAAAGGGAGGGAATTGAGTGGAAGCTACCTATACTGCTGTTTGCAGATGATACAGTTCTGATGAGTGATAATGAATGGGAGTTGCAGGGTCTGGTAAATGAGTTTGGAACAGTGTGCGAAAAACGGAATTTGAAGGTAAATACGGGGAAGAGCAAGGTTATGGTCTTCGAAAGGGGTGAAGTCACAGAGTGTGAGGTGAAGCTGAACGGTCAGGCTATGGAGATCGTCAACTCTTTTAAGTATCTGGGCAGTGTGTTGAGTAAAGATGGGACTATGGATGAAGAAGTGCGGGAGAGGGTACAACAGGGGAAGAGGGTTGTAGGAACGCTAAAAGCAGTAACAAGAAATAGGGTGGTCAGTATGGAAGTGAAGAAGTCCTTGCATGACAGTGTGGTAATCCCGACACTGACTTACGGAAGCGAAGCATGGACGTTGGTTGAGAGACTCAGACCAAGAGTGAGAGCAGTGGAAATGAATTACTTAAGGAGTGCGTGCAGAGTTACATGGAGGGATAGACAGACTAATGAGGAAGTAAGAAGGAGGTGTGGTGTGGAGGTAGATGTGCTGGAAAGTGTGAAAAGGAACAACTTGAGATGGTTCGGCCATATGGAACGTATGGAAAGCGAGAGAATGACTAAGAGGGTGTACAAGAGCGAGGTGGAGGGACAGAGAGGGAGAGGTAGACCGAATATGAGGTGGAAGGATGGAGTGAGGAACTACATGAACGAAGGCGGTGCTGGTTGGGGGGAGGGGCGTCGACTGACTGGGGACAGAGGTGCATGGGGGCGGTTCGTTCGTGGCCACCCCTTCAGGGATCACGGCGTCAGGCAATAGATTGATAGATAGATAGTGTCCACCATTCTTTAACTGCCTTTGTGGTGTAATGCATAAGGTGTTGATATTCGGTGTGAGCGTCCTGGGTTAGAATCCATGGACTGCCACATCTATCTATTGCCTGACGCCGTGATCCCCGAAGGGGTGGCCACGAACGAACCGCCCCCATGCACCTCTGTCCCCAGTCAGTCGACGCCCCTCCCCCCAACCAGCACCGCCTTCGTTCATGTAGTTCCTCACTCCATCCTTCCACCTCATATTCGGTCTACCTCTCCCCCTCTGTCCCTCCACCTCGCTCTCGTACACCCTCTTAGTCATTCTCTCGCTTTCCATACGTTCCATATGGCCGAACCATCTCAAGTTGTTCCTTTTCACACTTTCCAGCACATCTACCTCCACACCACACCTCCTTCTTACTTCCTCATTAGTCTGTCTATCCCTCCATGTAACTCCGCACGCACTCCTTAAGTAATTCATTTCCACTGCTCTCACTCTTGGTCTGAGTCTCTCAACCAACGTCCATGCTTCGCTTCCGTAAGTCAGTGTCGGGATTACCACACTGTCATGCAAGGACTTCTTCACTTCCATACTGACCACCCTATTTCTTGTTACTGCTTTTAGCGTTCCTACAACCCTCTTCCCCTGTTGTACCCTCTCCCGCACCTCTTCATCCATAGTCCCATCTTTACTCAACACACTGCCCAGATACTTAAAAGAGTTGACGATCTCCATAGCCTGACCGTTCAGCTTCACCTCACACTCTGTGACTTCACCCCTTTCGAAGACCATAACCTTGCTCTTCCCCGTATTTACCTTCAAATTCCGTTTTTCGCACACTGTTCCAAACTCATTTACCAGACCCTGCAACTCCCATTCATTATCACTCATCAGAACTGTATCATCCGCAAACAGCAGTATAGGTAGCTTCCACTCAATTCCCTCCCTTTTCAGCGATACACCAACATCCACTGCTCTTGATAGTATTTCTTTCATAACTCCATCCATATATACAGTAAACAACCACGGGGACATCACACACCCCTGTTTCAAACCAACATTCAGGTCAAAGAACTCGCTCTGCTCACTCTCCACACGTACTGCCGCCTTTGCACCCTCATACATGCTCTTCACTGCTTTCAGCAACTTGCCCTCTACTCCGTATATTCTAAGTACTTTCCACAAACCTTCTCTATCCACTCTGTCATAGGCCTTCTCCAAGTCCATAAAGGCAACATACACCTTTTGTTTCTTCTCCAGATACTTCTCCACAACACAATTCAGGGTAAAAATCTGATCTACACATCCTCTTCCCTTCCTAAAACCTCCCTGCTCGTCGCCTACCCATTTCTCCGTTCTCACTCTCACTCTCTCAATCACTACCCTACTGTATACCTTCCCTACTACGCTTAGAAGACATATTCCTCGGTGGTTACCACACACTCCTCTTTCCCCTTTGCCCTTATATAGGGGGACTATTATGCCAGTCTTCCAGTCATCGGGTGCACTCCCCTTCTCCCATGCTAGTTTGCACATTTTCCATACCCATTCTATCACACTCTCACCACCATACCTCAACATTTCCCCACACACTCCATCTGTTCCTGGTGCTTTCCCCAATTTCACTCTTTTCATGGCTTCCGACACTTCTGACCTCCTGATCCCCACCTCCTCCTCCACTACTTCTCTTCTTCTCCCTCCCATACCATATCCAGCTATGTTTGCTGGCTCTTCATTCCTTTCATTTAGCAACTCACTGCCACATGTGTTTGTAATATTTCATTAATCTATTTTAGGAGTAGAGTTGGTTGTTGGATAGAACATAATAATTACTGAAAAATGGGGAAATTGATCTCGAAGGGGGTCTTGGGGTTATTGTTTTAAGCTGAAGATCACAGGGAGGAACTGAACTTATGTGGGCAACTGTACATGTGGTGACATTAATGTAGTATTGAGTTTACAATGTAAAACTTGACAAATTATCTATAAATGAAAGCTAACTACATTATAACCTCTACAGATTGGTGGTGGGTTCCAAGATGTACAACCATTTATGACACAACCACAAGAGGACACTACTTCCGGGACCATCGGATGCAACTGTTTCAGCACAACACGACTCTCATGGTAGGTGTGTTGTTGTTGTTGTTGTTGTAGTTGTTGTAAAGTGTTATGGCAAGATTTTGTTGTTCCCAAGTTCATGTTGCCTAATGTACAGTCGGCCTAATAAGTGATGTCTCGGCACCAAGTATAATTTGATCAATAATTGGTATCTGCAATATCTAAACACAATGTCTTCATTTCAAGGGAGATATACAAACAAGTTCCTGCACTTAACCACCTTATTCAACATCTGACAGACATTAATACAGCACAGAGCGAGCCAAACGTACAAACAGCTGAGATATGACTTATTAGCGCCATCGTACAGTAATGTCCCATTTTTTGTTTTTTAACAGTGTTCCCTGTTGTGAACCTGTCAGCATACCCTGCATTGTGTGGTATTTGTAGCGCATCTATGATAGTCAGACATTTGGCCTTTATAACATCTTAACCCCTTCTTTACTCTCTAGGTTTATAATTATATTCTATCTAGATTTTGCTATTTTTTTAAAGTTTAAGAAGGATCTGTGATACTAAAAATAGTTAGATACTTTGAAGCTTGTTAATGGCTGGAGGCCCTTTTTCAACTGATTAATAAAATAGTCTATTAGTAGCCACAGTAAAGTTTAACCCTTTATTGGCGGTGCGCAACTTATGTCGTGTGAAAGAAATTTGGACTAAGTGGCGGTTCACAACTTATGTCGTGTGCCATTTTCAGCACGTAATGTTGCAGAGAGAGAGAGCTGAGCGGTGTGAGGAGCGTAGTAAGGCTATGACCGTCGCACACCACCGCGGTGGGCTAACTGAAGTGAAAACCACCCTTCCTTCCCCCCTCACACTTGGTACACAGGGAATTATGTAGGGAAAGTACCTAATTACATGGTTTTTGCACTCGTGTTGCGCGATCGTTGCAAGAAAACTAACGGTCGTACAAGGATGGTTGGGGTGTCATTGGAAAGCTCTGTTTATGCCCTTTCAGGGATAGATACTTGTTTTACGCTCTGGGTCTTATTTAGGCATGAAAATGATCACGTAAACAACTCTATTTAGGGTAAAAACACCCCGCTGGGCGGTACATATAAATTACCGCCTAGGCCGCTCGTTAGGTGTTAAAGCACAGCACGGTACTGAAAATGTTAACTAGAAACGCTATAGTAGTGTGCAAAGGCGAGCTTGTGTTAAGTGATGATCCTGTGGGTGTGAATTTTGGAAATGAGTCTTTGGAGCTGGTGAACAAGTTTTGTTACCTAGGAGATACCATCTCTGCCGGTGGTGGGGCCAAGGCTGCCACTGTTGCTAGAATTAGGTGTGGGTGGGGGAAGTTCAGAGAATTGATGCCAATCCTAGCCATGAAAAGAATGCCTCTCCCCCTGAAGGGAAAGGTGTATGCCTCATGTGTTAGAAGTGCAATGACGTATACCTCAGAAACATGGGCCGTTAAAGTAGAGGATGTCAACAGAATGGAGCGTAATGAGATGAGAATGGTGAGATGGATGTGTGGGGCCAGGCTACAGGATAGAATAACAAATGTTGAGCTGAGGAGACGTTTAGGTATAAAGAGTATTAGCGAGGTGATACGTACAAGTAGACTGGGATGGTATGGACATGTGGAGAGAATGGATGAACAAAATTGGGTGAAAAATGCAGGTCTGTGATTGTGGAGGGAGCTGCACCAAGGGGTGGACCGAGGAAGACCTGGGATCGGACTATACGCGCCGATCTCAAATCCAAGAACTTGACAAGTGAAGCAGCCCTTAACAGGGTTGCCTGGAACTCCGCCATTAGGACAAGAGACTGAAACTGCACTTATGTGTGGAACACTCAGTCTTAAAATTTTATGTATGTATGTACTCACCTAATTGTACTCACCTAATTGTAGTATACAGGATTTGAGCCTAAGCTCGTGTTGTCCTGTCTCTCTCTCTACATTTATCCAATTTTGCTTTAAAAGTTTGGATATTTCTTGCTCCCACCACCTCCCCATCCAACTTATTCCAACACTCAATGCTTCTATACGGGAAGCTGAACTTTCTTACATCAGACTTACATATAACTTTCCTCAACTTACAATCATGACCCCTGGTTCTTCCCTCGTCCCTCACCACAAAATCTCCCTTGTCGATCTTCTCAAAACCTTTCACACACTTAAACATCATGATCATGTCACCTCTCTCTCTCCTCTCCCTCAGCGTTGGCAGCTTTAGCCTCTCCAATCTCTCCTCATAAGGCAGGTCTCTAAGGCTAGCTATCATCTTAGTGGCAACTCTCTGAACTCTTTCCAGTTTTTTATTATGTTTTATAAGGTGTGGAGACCACACCACTGCTGCATACTCCAGTCTTGGTCGTATTATTGTCCCTATTATTTTTGCTAACATCTCTTCATCTAAATAATTCAGAGCTATTCTCATGTTAGTCAACACTGCATAGGTTTCACCAGTTATTTTATTTATATGCTGTTCAGGTGACAAGCTGTCTGCCACAACTACCCCTAGGTCTTTTGCTTTCACAGCTTTACTAATTATTTCATCTCCTATTTTATATCCCCAAGAAGGTCTATATTTACTTTTTCCCATCTCAAGAACCTGACACTTACTCGTGTTGAATTCCATTTTCCAAGATTGACTCCACTCATATAACTTATCTAGGTCTCTCTGTAATTCTTCACAACTACTACTTGTAATATGCTTCATTAATTTTGCATCATCAGCAAACATAGATATATATGAGCCTATTCCCACTTGAAGGTCGTTGATGAAAACCAAAAACATGATTGGGGCCAACACCGATCCTTGAGGCACTCCGCTTTTTACCCTTTTCCACGAGGAGAACTTTCCTTTTATTACTGTTCGCATTTCCCTCCCAATTAAATAGTTTTCCATCCACTTTAATAATACTCCCTCAACCCGCCCCACAGTCCTGAGCTTCCACAACAATCTCTTATGAGGCACCTTATCAAATGCCTTCTTGAAATCTAAGTAAATACAATCTACCCACCCCTCCCTCCCTTGTACAATGTCAATTACCCTATCATAGTAACTCAACAAATTTGTGGTACACGAATGACCTTTTCTGAACCCGAACTGCTTGCTTGAAATTATTTCCCTCTCCTCCAACATACCCACCCATCTTTTTCTAATAATCTTTTCACAAAGCTTGCATATAACACTCGTTAAGGATACCGGTCGATAATTTAGCGGGTCTTCTTTATTTCCACTTTTATATATTGGAGTTATATTGGCTTGTTTCCATTCTAAGGGAAGTTCCCCCTTGTTTAATGAGTGTTGAACAATATTAAAAATAGGTCTCACTAGTTGTTCAGAACATTCTCTTAATACCCATCCAGCAATGTTATCTGGGCCCATAGATTTTCTCACGTCCAATTCTTCCAACAATGATTTTAGTTCATCCTTGTTGACTTCTATCGACTCTAGTCCCTGTATCTCGTTCAATTCCACCACAGGTTCTACATAGTCATCCTCCTCCACAAACACGGATGTTAATGTATCATTCATAATTTCACACATACCCACTGTGTCTTCATATAATTGACCCTCTACCCTAAGCTTTGTTATTTTGTCCTTTATTTTTGTTTTGCCGTTGATATAACTATAGAACAGTTTGGGTTCTTTATTACATTTGTTTACTATATCTTTTTCAAAGTTCTTTTTCTCCTCTCTTATAGTCTTGACATAGTTGTTTCTAGCATTCTTATACTCATTCCATTTTTCCTCAGTGTGTCTCCTTCTCACTTTATTCCATGCAGAGTCCTTTTTGTTCTGGGCAATGTGACATCGCATGTTAAACCACTCTTTCTCCTTAGCCAGCTTTCTATCCTTAAATGTTGGTACATATTTATCTACCCCCTCCCTATAAATGTCTAGTAACATGGTGTATTTTACCTGAATATTCTGTTCTTGCTCAATAAATGACCAATCTATATTTGCAAAGTATCCTCGTAATGATTCATAATCCGCCTTACTATAATTTAGTCTATATTCCCTATGTTCCTCCTCTCTGCCTTCCAGAAATTCCACTGTCAATTCAAATTCAATCACAGCATGATCGCTTTTTCCCATGGGACTCAAATATGTTAGGTTCTTTATTTCTTGGGGGTCTTTGGTGAATAATAAGTCGAGTCTTGATGGTTCATCACCTCCTCTAAATCTTATATTTTCCATAACGTGTTGTGTTAATAGATACCCCATTGTTAGTTCAAGAAATTTGCTACCCCAAGTATTTTCATTTGAACCCGCATCCAAACATTCCCAATCCACCTCCCCGCAATTAAAGTCCCCTGCAAGAATAAGCCTATTTTTCCTTTTACAAATAATTTCTAACATACGCAAGGTTTCCAAAATTAATTCATTATATTCATCGTTGCTCCAAGATTTAGTCTTAGGAGGTAAATAAACTGATACAATGTCCAATTTTGACCTATCATTATCCTCAATTTCAACTGCTACCACTTCAGCAATGCTATCACCAAGTTTTAATTCTTTAGCAGTAATTTTATTATCTACCATGATCAACACTCCTCCTCCTAGCCTTCCTAACCTGTCTCTTCTCCATGTACTGTATCCTGCACAACTAATTATATTCGTGTCTACCTCCTGGTTAAGCTTAGTTTCAGTCAAACATACTACCCCGGGCCTCTCTTTCTTTACATATTCGTCAAACTCAATCTTTTTGGAAATTAACCCATCAATATTTGTATACATGAACTTAGCGTTTCCAGTATTTTCCCTATTTTTCTCGTCCCTGCCCGTTCCTTTCTTTTTTGTACGTACCCCTCCCAATTTATTTCCTAGCTTGTCTCCTCTTCTCTTGTTTCCACCTGGACTGTTTCTCGCTCCGTTTCCACCTCCCCTCCCTCTGCCTCCACTTGGACTGTCTCTCTCTCTATCTCCACCTCCCCTCTCTCTGCCTTCTCCCCCGTCACCCGCACCATCTCCTTTTCCCTCCCTACTTCGTCCCTTCGCTTTATATACCATTTCTTGAGTTTTCCCTCCCACACTCTCCAGAAAAACTTCTTTTCGTCTTCTTTCGTCCTTTCTCCATTCTTTACATTTGCCTCGGTTTGCAATTCCTTTCTTATGTGTCGATCCTCAATACTCATGTCTTTTCTAATTGTAATTTTCTTAAACTTGCTAGTCAAGTTAAGTCTCCATGTTACGTTCATTATTGCATCCACTGTTACCCTAGACCTAAACTGCACTCTCATTGGCCTTGTGTTTCCCTTACTATATTTACCCATTCTCCTAACTTCTTCAATATCATCTCTCCAGTTGTTTCCTTCTTCATCGACATGCTTGATCAATGTTTTTACCTTATTAATTTCTTCCTTATCCCTAGCTTTCCTCTCAATAATGTGCTCCTCTATATCCCCAAATACTATAATACACTTATTTCTATCTATTGTTTCACGCAGGACCTGTTCATTTCTCCTCATAGCTTTTACTACCACTGATTCTAAATCTTTATTTTCCCTTTCTGATTGTTTCTTTTGTTCCTCCATGATTTCCTTCATTGCCACTTCCTTCACTTTTCCTCCTTCGTCATTAACCCATTTATTGTGTTTCTCCTTAATCTCCTCCACATGTGTTTTCATTTCCTTGGTTTGCCCTTTGTATTCTTCAAGTTGCAATCTTAAAGCTTCATTTTCGTCCCGGAGTTGCCCCATATGAGTTTGAATTTCTTTTAGGCTAGCCCGACTCAAATCTTGTCCAGGCTCGATGTCCCCAGCCTGAGCACCACATATTGAACATATAGCCTCAATCTGTGAACTAACACTCACCTTCCACTCCTGCATATCCTCCTTCCACCTTTTAATGTCATTCAGCTCACGTATAACTTTCCCTAGAATGCCCTCGGTCTCACCGACTTCAAATCCATCAAAGTCAGCCATATTTGTTTACATCCACTCGCATTCACAATCGCTTGAATTATTTTTATCACTCGAAATATCCTCACTTGATTTTAATCTCAAATTATTTTAATACTGCATTATAATACAGGACAACACAAAATATCCTTATACTCAAGTTTAGGTGAGTTTATTTGACGAGCGCTGTAAACAGCTTGCTAGATCAGCTGATTTTCGGGAGCGTGGGTGCGGAGGTGTTGTCTCGTCGGTGGTTCGTGTGTGTGTGTATGTATGTATGTATGTATTCATTAAAAGTTGGCCAAAGCTCTTAAATACTAACCTCTAGACCTGATCTCTTTGTAAGGAGAACTCCAAAGAAAAAATTAGCTACCGTATGCAGCGTTGGGAACTTCTCACCGAGACGCTATGAACTACATGTCATAGCGTCTCTGTGAGAAGTTCCCAACGCTGCATACGGTAGGTCATTTTTTCTTTGGAGTTCTCCTTAGAAAGTGATCAGGTCTAGAGGTTAGTATTGAAGATGTTTGGCCGACTTTTAATGAATACACTATAGCGTTTCCAGTATTTATTATCCGTGTTTTATGTTTATCGAAAGTCTGTACAGCCATTCTTGACTTAGTCGCCTGAATTTAATGTTTTTAATGATTACACTTCATAAATTAGTGAACAAAATTAACTCTGCTCAAAATTCCTCACTTGACCCCTTCACCGCCATGGTTATTTTCATCGTATTCTGGATTTATGTATGTACACTCGGTACAAAAAGTATCTGCACCCCTACGCTGATCATCAGGTGTGTACAGCTCGATAGGGTTGGTACATCTGCCTGCAACTATATCCGATCGTCTCCGACACACGGATATAGTTGCAGGCAGAGGTACCAACCCTATCAAGTTGTACACACCTGATGATCAGCGTAGGGGTGCAGATACTTTTTTGACCGAGTGTACATACATAAATCCAGAATACGATGAAAATAATAATGGCGGTGAAGGGGTTAAGTGAGGAATTTCTGTTTTGTGTATTATGTTTCATATTTTGTTTTGCTAAATATTTGTTTCCACATACCTGTACTGTATTGACTTTGATTAGTTGTCTTTTGTCTTTATATTGTGTCGTCCCAGTTTTGGATACTATTAAAATATGGCTACTGACTAACTTTAGGAATCAAATGCAAGTTGTTACATATATTTTCTTTTCTTTTCAGGTCAAGTGTTCCCATGATGTAGAAAGAATCTGGTGGTATGGCTGCCTGGTCCCGGCCTCTACTGCTTTAAGAAATGTAAGTACTGTATATTCATAATCGTTTTGTTTTTGGTTGCTTAGCTTATCATAATGTATGTTCCATGAATTGCGTCTATTCAATCAACTTCCAGTTACTTAAGCAGTTGACTTGTGTTGATTCTTTTAATAAACCAGTGAAGTCGCACCTATTTCTGAAGGCTTATGATACTGCGGATCATAGAGTTACTGTACTGATGACTATAAACATATATTTTTTTGTTTGAAAAATTGAAGTTAATGCGAGTGCTCGTGAATCATCTTTGAGAATTGGCGCTCGTACAATACAGTACCAGCCTATTATTATTATTAATATTATTATTATTATTATTATTATTATTATTATTATTATTATCTACAGTTGTTGGCTTTGTTGTACTTTGTTGTGTACGGTGGCACTAATAAGTCATGTCCCAGCTGTCATTACGTTTGGCTCGCTTTGTGCTGTATTAATGTCTGTCAGATGTTGTTGTTGTTGTTGTTGTTGTTGTTGTTGTTGTTCTTGTTCTTGTTGTTCCCGTTCCCCAAGCTGCCTGGCCGAACAGCCCCAAGTCCCCGAGCAAGGCCAAGGCCATAACCGAGTGCCCCCACAGAACCCTCCCTGCCGACCACAATAAAGTGGGTGACCAAAGCCACTCCATGGCGGGGAGCTGAGGAGGGTGCGGAAACGCCCGGGAAACCAAAGCCCCACCCAGGGCCCTGTGCCTCTCGGCAATTATGAAGAGAAAGTTGAGGGGCAAAGGAAAAATGTGATGCTTTGGCTTCCAATCTTGGTAGATTGGGAGGTCAATCCACGGAAGAGACGCCGTCACTTGAGATCTAGAAAATATATAAATAAAAGGAACAGTCAGAGTAAGCTATGGGTATGGCAGAGATTGCTCAGTTCTCACTCTGATAGACCAGCCCATCACCACATGACTAGATCCCAATCCTCTCAGCATCAGCTAGGAAAGGCTCTAGATAGCCACCTTTGGCGGGGGGATAGCTCCCCTATTCAACCCCTTTCGGGGTTGGGCACCCGCTTGTCTGTCAGATGTTGAATAGGGTGGGTAAGTGTAGGAACATGTTTGTATATATCACTCGATATGAAGAAATGAAGCCTGGGTATTGCTGATACCAATTATTGATCAAAATATACTTGGTGCCGAGACATGACTTATTAGCACCACTGTACTTTGTCGTGTACTATTATGCATTTCTATGGTTGATGTATACTTGTGAATATTTTGATTGTATTGTTCTTTGCTTGGGTACTTTATATAGTGGTTAGACACTTATGTTTTTCAGTATGGCTTGATTTGAGTGGTTTGCTGTATCATTGGAACTCTCCCAAAATCAGTACTGTATTTCCCTTTTCTTATGACTTGAATTGCTCCGTGTGTCCTGGCATTTTGGTTCGAACGTCCCTTGATTTTGGCCCTGTCACTCTTTCAACTCTGAGGAAGACACTCATTACAGGCAGTTTTGCTTTTTGTCTCCTTCACTCACATAGAAAAAAAATTAATAGATTTTGCTTGTGTATGGGTATATATTTGATGGGTTCTTGTTTGCGTAAATAGTTAACTTTGATATTTTCTCTACTTGTGAAATGCCTCCTGTTGTTGCTCCTTTTTCTTTGGTAGTCAGTCTGCTGTTGCTAGTTTTTTGTGCTTATATCAATTGTCTTGTTTGGATATGTTAGTTTCCCGAATGTTTAGCGTTATGTTGCTTTAGTTGTTTATCTTATATTGTTTGCTTAACCCCTTCATGATTGACACATTTTGACAGTACAGTAACTCGGCTATCATTTTACATTGTTTTTGTCCGTTAACCCTTTGAGTACCAGAAGTAACTTGGCTATCATTTGACATTGTTTTTGTCCGTTAACTCTTTGAGTACCAACGATGTGTGTTAGATTTGTATTGTGGCTATATTTTGACGATTGGTGGTTAAAAGGTTTGGTCGAGATATTATTGAAGCCTTATTTTTGGCTAGAGGTCCTTCCTAAGCTGAATAAAGTGGTTGAAAAGAGTTGGTTGAGATATATTGAAGTATTATTTTTTGCTAGAGGTCCTTCTTAACCCGTACAGCCCCAGCGACGCGTCTGACGCGTCGGCGATGTATGTAACGCACAGCCTCAGAGACGCACCTGACGCGTCACCCTAATTGCGCCGACCGTAACCTCAGGTGTAGCCACTCAAGAGGGCTCAGATTTGTATGGGAACTGTGTACGTATCCCACGCAACCGTGCCGATGGTTGAAAACTCTCAAAGTCCACGTGCGTGCGCGCGAGCGCACAATAACCTTGTTTTTTGGGATAATTGCCTTCAATTTTTTACTCTTGTAAAATCCGTTTTCGGGGGCTCTGTAGGACCATTTTTTAAGCTTTTTGAGCGGTTTTTCCTTCATTCCTAACCCATTCGCTATTGTTTCTGGAATAAAACCATTTTTTGAAAACCGGCCGGGTTCTGGTGCGCAAACATTACAAAACTAGCCGTGGGCTCCACGGGTTAAGCTGAATAAAGTGGTTAAAAGTTGGTTGAGATATATTGAAGCCTTATTTTTTGCTAGAGGTCCTTCCTAAGCTGAATAGTGATTGATTACAAAAATTGAATTGTTAAGAACTTTAAAATTATAATAAGCTCCCATTTCTACAAAAATGAATATATTTAAAAACGGATTGCGCCATTGGATTCAGCGCGTTCTGAGGAATCCAAACATATCCCCACATGTACAAATCTAATTTTTCCAAAAAAGATGTTCTATTTTAACTTGTGACCATATCGTTTGAATCCTCTCGAAGCGGAGAATTCCCCAAAAATAATTCCGGTGATTCCGACCTATTATAACCCCACATTTTTTTTTTTTTTTTTTTTTGTCAAATTCCTTGTAAAGTATTGTACAATCTTAAAACAGCTCCCAAGGCCACAAAAATGGGCGGAATTAAAATCGGTTTGCGCCATTGGATTTTTCGCGTTGAGAAGAATCCAAATATACCGCTAAAAATATGAAAATCGAAAATGTTCGGTCAACCTCCAAAAAACACCAAGGCAAATAAATCAGTGATTTTGGTCGAATTTTGACTTGTCAATATTATTACATATTTGGATTCGTCTCGCCGTTGCGGATTCAACGGTATAATTTGTTTTTAATTTTGATCCAGTTTTAGGCCCCCTAGGCCTATTTTAAAGTTTAAAAACTCCATAGACGAGTTATTTATGAACGGATTTTGTTTAAAGTTATACCATAAGTACAGTTTGGCAAGCTGAATCGAATGGCGCAAACAGAATTAAAATCGGACTATTAGTTTAGGATTTCGATTTTGACAGGGCCTTCCTGGAGGGCCCAGGGGACCGTTTTTTTGGACTTTAAAAGTCCTCTGTAGCCCAAACTATAAGTCCTAGGGAATTTTACTTGGTGCCATTCGATTTTTCTCGCCGAGCTGCTTCTAGACATGGTCTTAGATTTCATTTTCGCCCAGCCATTCGCCCAGAATCGAAAATATTTTCTCAAAAAAACTTCGGTTTAATTAAGCCCAGTCAAATCGGTGATTTTGGTCGAATTTTGACTTGTCAATATTATTACATATTTGGATTCGTCTCGCCGTTGCGGATTCAACGGTATAATTGTTTTTTAATTTTGATCTATTTTTTAGGCCCCCTAGGCCTATTTTAAAGTATAAAGACGCCATAGACGAGTTATTTATGAACGGATGTTGTTTAAATTTATACCATAAGTACATCGGTGATTTTGGTCGAATTTTGACTTGTCAATATTATTACATATTTGGCTTCGTCTCGCCGTTGCGGATTCAACGGTATATATATTTTTTTTTAAATTTTGACCGATTTTTAGGCCCCCTAGGCCTATTTTAAAGTTTAAAAACGCCATAGACGAGTTAATTATGAACGGATGTTGTTTAAATTTATACCATAAGTACACTTTGGCAAGCTGAATCGAATGGCGCAAACAGAATTAAAATCGGACTATTAGTTTAGGATTTAGATTTTGACGGGGCTTCCTGGAGGGCCCAGGGGACCGTTTTTTGGACTTTAACCCTTAATTAGCGGCGAGCAACATAAGTCGAGTTAAAAAAAGCTGGACTATGTGGCGGCGCTCGACATAACTCGAGTGGCAATTTCAGCACGTAATGTGGCTGAGAGAGAGAGACAAGTGGTGGCAGGAGACTAGCGAGCGTATGACTGCTCCAGACCACCGCGGCGAACCTACTGACACAAATCTCAGCTCCCTCCTCCCTCTCTCACTCGCTACATACTCAATTATGTACTGAAAGTACCGAATTACCTGCTTTTTGCACTCGCGTTGCACGGTTATTGCAAGAAAACTATCCATCATACAAGGATCGTTATGGTGTCATTCGAAAGCTCTGTTTATGCCCTTTCAGGGATAGGTACTTGTTTTACGTTCTGGGTCTTATTTAGGCATGAAAATGATCACGTAAACAGCCCTATTTTGGCTAAAAACACCCCGCTGTGCGGTACACATAAATAAACCGCATAGGCCGCTCGTAAGGTGTTAAAAGTCCTCTGTAGCCCAAACTATAAGTCCTAGGGAATTCTACTTGGTGCCATTCGATTTTTCTCGGCGAGCTGCTTCTAGGCATGGTCTTAGATTTCATTTTCGCCCAGCCATTCGCCCAGAATCGAAAATATTTTCTCAAAAAAACCCAGGCAAATCGGTGATTTTGGTCGAATTTTGACTTGTCAATATTATTACATATTTGGATTCGTCTCGCCGTTGCGGATTCAACGGTATATATTTTTTTTCTTTTGACCTATTTTTAGGCCCCCTAGGCCTATTTTAAAGTTTAAAAACGCCATAGACGAGTTATTTATGAACGGATGTTTAAATTTATACCATAAGTACACTTTGGCAAGCTGAATCGAATGGCGCAAACAGAATTAAAATCGGACTATTAGTTTAGGATTTCGATTTTGACGGGTCTTCCTGGAGGGCCCAGGGGACCGTTTTTTGGACTTTAAAAGTCCTCTGTAGCCCAAACTATAAGTCCTACATTACATTACATTAATGAAGTCAACGCACCAGGTGACAAAGGCCATATGGCACGAAATATGGAAAGACGGGAAGGAAGTTAACTAAATATCATCGAGAACTCGAACATGATGAAGGAAGGACATAATACGGGAGATAGAAAACGAGGGAGATTCAGAAAGAAAATCTGCAAGACATGGCGGCTGGCGGAGGAGAGCTAGAAAAGGGAAGAAACGCGTGCGGGCAACGGAAAATAAGGGGCAATCGAGGAAAAGATGGGAGACAGAAAGCAGAACGGTACAGTGCGAGCAAAGAGTCGGAGGAGAACGGGACATTAAAAACGAATGGGTAAGTCTGGTGTGGCCAATGCGGAGACGGGCCAAAGCCGTCTCCCAACGGCGATTACGGTGGGAGGGATCAGACCACCCAGAAACGGACGGTTTGACAGAACGAAGTTTATTAACGGAGATAGTGGACCACTGAGTCTGCCACCTCGACCAAAGAAACCTGGACAAGGCAGGGAAGAAATCAGAGGCCGGGACAGCAAGTGAGGAGCGGGTACCCCGCACGGCAGCAGAACGAGCAAGGCAATCAACCCGCTCATTACCGCAAACGCCAACGTGACTGGGAACCCAGCAAAAATGTACAAGCTTTTTGCGGACGGAAAGGCGGAAAAGCCATTCCTGAATGGAAAGAACTAAAGGGTGTAGAGCAGGGGAGGACTGTAAGAGAAGTAGAGCACTGAGAGAATCAGAGAACAAAGTAAAGGACGAGGAACACATAAAACGGAGGGCAATAAAAATAGCATAAAGTTCAGCAGTTAAAATACTGGCAACGGGAGGCAAAGAATATTGATACGAGCAAGTGGGAAAAAGGACGGCAAACCCCACGCCTACCGACGTCTTGGAGCCATCAGTAAACACAGGAGTGGTTGTAGCGTGAAGAGAGAGGTGATCTAAGAAACGAGACCGAAGAACGAGGGGAGAAGTAGAGGACTTGGAACAAGGGAGGATGGAAGGGCAAACCGAAGGACGAGGGAAAAGCCAGGGGGGAAAAGAGCAAAAGCGGAAAGGGAGGACGTTAGAAACAGGGAAAGAGCACGATGCGAGCAGCGAGAGCATGCGGACAGAAAACGGAGAACCAAGACGGGGGTGAGACGAAAAAGTAGCAACGACCGAAGGGGGAAGGGAAAGATGGGAAGATGGGAATTGTTGAAGGCGAGCGTAAGAACGAAGGGACAGGAGAGCCCGACGGCGATAAAGAGAAGGGAAACCAGACTCAGCATAGAGGCTTTCAACAGGAGAGGAACGAAAAGCACCAAGGGCAAGACGAAGACCAGAGTGATGAACAGAATCAAGAGCATGGAGAACAGAATCAGAGGCTGAAGAGTAAACTTGACAGCCATAATCCAACTTAGAGAGGACAAGAACCGTATGAAGCCGAAGAAGAAGCGCTCGATCAGCACCCCAAGTGAGGTGGGACAAGGACTGAAGAAGGCGGAGGCGGAGTAAGGCAGCAACCTTGAGAGAAGAAACATGAGCGGACCAATTAAGACGAGAATCAAAAGTAAGACCCAAAAAAGTAGTAGAGGAACGATAAGGGAGGGCAGTACCATAAAGAGTAAGAGGAGGATGAGGAATAGAATGGCAACGAGTAAAGGACATCGCGCAGGATTTGGAGGTGGAAAAACGGAACCCATGGCGGGTTGCCCATGAAGAAACAGCCAGAATAGCGGATTGGATAAGAAGATGTAAAGCGGCAATATCTGAGTCGGCTGCGTAAATCGCAAAGTCGTCGACATACAAGGAAGACCGAACCCCGACAGGAAGAGAAGAGACGATACCGTTGATAGCAATGAGAAAAAGGACGGTACTCAGGACACAACCCTGAGGGACACCTTCCAACTGAGACGAGATAAGTGGGAAGCGACTCTGACACGAAAGGACCGAGAAGAAAGAAAATTCTGAATAAAGACCCCCTAGATTACCGTAAATGCCACAAGAACGGAGCTGACGCAAAATGTGGTACTTCCAGGTAGAATCATAGGCTTTTTCGAGATCGAAAAAAACATCAATGACAGTTTGACGACGAGCAAAAGCCGTCCTGATATAAGATTCCAAGCGAATGAGGGGGTCAAGCGTACTACGAGCACGTCTGAACCCGAACTGGGAAGAAGACAACAAATGGCGCGACTCAAGAATCCACATGAGACGAGCGTTAATCATACGTTCAAAGAGTTTACACAGGCAACTGGTAAGGACAATAGGGCGATAGTCCTGTGGCGAGAACCCAGACTTGCCAGGTTTAAGAAAAGGTATGGTCAGGGCAGTACCCCAAGAGGGAGGGAAAACACCAGAAGACCAAATCGTGTTATAGAGAGCTAACAAGAAGACCAGAGCTTGCGAGGAAAGATGTTTGAGCATGAGATAATGGATACCATCAGGACCCTCAGAAGTGTTCTTACAGGCACGGAGAGCGGTGCGTAACTCAGTCGAGGAAAAAGGAGCATTATAGGATTCGTCAGAGGAAAGACTAAAAGTAATTGGAGTACTTTCCGCAACGACTTTAAGCGAGTGAAACTCAGCAGAGAGGTGAGAACCACTGCTAACTGAGCCAAAGTACGAGCCCAATCGATTAGCAATTGTTTCGGAGTCTGCCACAGAAACACCATCAATGCGGAGGACTGGAGCACGGAAGGGAAGATGTTTACCAGAGATCTTACGAATACGTTTCCAAACCGAAGCGACAGGAGTGCGAGACGTAATAGAAGAAACATAGGACTCCCAACTCCGGCGTTTAGCGGCTTTGGTAGTACGACGGAAACGAGCAGATGCACGGCGAAAGAGAAAAAACGACTCCTGAGAAGCAGGGGTGAGACGCTTACGGCGAAAGCTTTTCCAAGCCGCCCGTTTAACCCGGAGGGCCCTGGAACACTCAGGAGACCACCAAGGGACGCATTTAGACGAGAAAGGGCGAGACGTCCGGGGAATGGACGTCAAAGCAGCACCGAAAACCAGATCCAGAAAAAACGAGAGCATGACACGGACCGATGAGAAAGGAGGAGGAAGCAAAGAAGGAACAGTAAGGGAAGCGAAAGAAGACCAGTCCGCCCGCTGGAAGCACCAACGAGGGGAGTTAGGAGTAGGAGAGTAGGTAGTCAGAGAAAGGAGAATGGGAAAATGGTCGGAATTGTGAGAATTCTCGAGAACTGACCAATGAAAATCAAGGGAAACTGAAGGGGAACACAGGGAAAGATCGATACAGGAAAACGTACGAGTCCGAGCATCAAAATGAGTAGGAGCACCAGAATTAAGGAGAAAAAGATTACGGTCCGAGAGAAAAGGTTCAAGCCGACGACCCCGGGGTGAAATAACATTGTCACCCCACAAGGTGTGCCGACCATTAAAATCACCAAGGACTAAGAATGGAGTGGTCAACTTAGATAAAATCTCGGAGAATTCGGGAAAATCGATGGGAAGAGAAGGCGACAAATACACAGAAACCACTGTTAACCAGCGGTCAAGATAGACTCTAGCAAAGGTGCAAGGGAAATTAGTAGAAAAGGACAGCTCTTCAAAAGGGACAGAACGATGAATAAGAAGACAAGTATCATGGAGAGAGTGGGGAGAACTATAAAAAGAGTAATGAGGAAAGGGAACAGGAGGAGAGAAAAGACGAGTCTCCTGAAGACAAACGACCTTAGGGGAGTGAAGAGAAAGAAGAAAACGTAAGTCAATCCTTTGAGCATTAAGACTACGAAGATTCCACTGCAAAATGGACATAATAAAAGAAAAAGAAAAAAGAAACTAAGAGGAGACTAAAGGACGAAAAAACAACGAAAACAGACAAAAGAAAACCAGAAAAGGAGGCAAAAGCCACCGAAAATAAGAACGCACAGAAAAAGAGGAAGGACACACAAAGAAGGAAAGAAATATACACAAATAACAATAAAGGTAAAACACACACACTTATGTACAACTAAGAAAAGGTGAATGAGGAGAACGTGGAGAATTAAAAGGAGGCAAAAGCCAAAAAAAAAAAAAAAAAGGGAAGAATACACACTTATGCACAACAATGAAGAGGCGGATGGGCGAACGGGGAGACAGATAAATACAAATAATGATAAAGGGAAAAAATACACACTTATGTACAACAATGAAGAGGTGGATGGGTTAACGGGGAGACAGAAGAGAAGGAGGCAGAGGGGAGGACCGAAAACCGGGGGGCATAGGGAGGCTTGACAGCGAAAGAGAAGAAGAAAGAGGAGGGAAGGGCAGAGGACGAAAGAGAGACAGAAGGAAGAGAAGAAGGTTGGGAAGGGGTAGAGACGGAAGAGGGGGGGACAGGGGAAGGAGGAGGCGGTTGAGGGGTAAGGGGCAGTGTAGAGGGGACGGGATGAATGTCAGCAGAAACGGTAAGGGGCGGGGGACGAGAAGAATCGAGAAAGGCTCGAATCTTGGGAATGGACTCAAAGGACATGTTTAAGTCAGAGGGAGGGCGAAAGCAGGAAGAAGAAGAAGGAGATGGAGAGGAGGAGGAAGGAGGGGTGGAGGAAGGAGGCAACCTCATTTTCTTCTTCTCACCGGGACTCGGACTCCGGACATTACGGTGGAAGTCCCTGCGTTTAGAAGGGGAGAGGGAGAACGGGAGGTACGGGAAGGAATTTTGGAAATACGTTTGGTAGAGACAGGAGACCGGAAGGAAAGGGAACCACGAGACGAGGGAGGAGGAGAACTAGAGGAAGGCTTGGGATGGGACCGCTGGCGGGTGGGGCGTTGAGCCAAACCAGAAGAAGAGGGGCGAGGGCGAGGAGAGGAAGTGGAAGGAGAAGAAACGGAAGTAGGAGTAGAAGAGTCAAGCACAGAGAAAGAGTTAGACAAAGGGATAGAAGACGAAGAGACAGTAATAGGAGGAGTGGAGACAGAAGAAACCGAAGGCGTAGAAGTAAGGGAAGAAGGGACAGAGAGCGGAACAGAGGAAGAGGAGGACGAGGATAAGGGAAGCGGAACGGAGGGAGTGGAAGAAGAGACATGAGGGTGAGAGAGAAGTGCAGAAATCGGACGAGGAGAGAAGCCCAGGCGAAGAGCTTCCTTACGGGCAGCAGAGTGAGTAAGGCCTTGTTTTGCTTTAAGAATTGTAACTTCAGATTCAAATTTGTAAACGGGGCAATCATGGGAATAGGCAGGATGGGAGGCTTTACAGTTGAGGCAGCAGGGGGTCGTAGACGGGCATTCATCAGCAATATGGCCAGGTTGCGCACAGTACGGGCATGTAGGATAGTCGGGGTTGAGAGAGCGACAGTATTTCACGGGATGGCCAAAACGCCAGCAACCCCTGCACTGCTGAGGGCGGGGAAGGGATTCTAAGACGTCGATGCGAGTACCACCGACAATAACGTGAGAAGGGAGAATATTACCATCGAACGTTATTAGAGGGATAGCGGCGATTGTGGCGAGGTTGGATGGTGTAACAGACAATATTAATTACAACATGGTCTTGAGCAACAATGGCCTTCCCAATAAGGTCGGCACAATCTTTGAAGTCCCGATCACCGAGTTGGATATAAGAAGGGATCAGGACAGTACCTGTGCACGAGTTCATTCTTTGGTCTTTAAAAGCAGGGATGGGAGTACCGTTGGGATCTGCAAAGGCCGCCATAGCAGCAGCCTGACTCGTTTTGCACTGTAACTAGACGGGAATGAGCATGACGAGAGTGGAAAGTGACATCCTTGCCCACCCTCTGAAGGAGACTGAGGTGGAACAGAAGGTCATCCCCGGCAAGAGGGGCTGAGGCGGGGATAGAAAAGAATTTAACAAAATCGGCAGGGGCAAAGAGATCGGAGAGAGGAAGAATAGAAGAACGAGGGCGAGCAGAAGAAGAAACTGAAGTAGATGGAACCGAAGGCGAAGGAACTGAAGAAGAAGAAAAAGAAGGAGAATATGGTTCGAAAGTGACGATGTGAGATGAGGAAGCAATGGAGGAAGGAAGAGTGGCAGATGCAGTAGAAGGGATAGCAAACGACGGAAGAGAAGAGGGCTGAACTGGCGGAGCGGGGAGGGATAAGGAAGAGGAAGCTGTAGAAGAAAGAGCAGGCTGAACTAATGAAGAATCGGAAAGAGAGGTGACACACTCCACGCCTACCAAAGTCGAAGCTGAGGAAGGCGCCGGAGAGCGGTCAATGAGGAGAGAGTCAGAGGTTTGAGCTGGTACGGTACTAGTAGGTACGGATGCGTCGAGGGCGGAAGCCCCAGAGAGTTGAGAAAGGCCAGGTGGAGAGTCCGTGAGATCGCGTGGGACGGGGACAGGGTGCGCCTTAGCTTGGTCCGGGGTAGTGGGGTTGTATGGACGGACCATGATGACCCAAGTTGTTTTTACTATTCTAATTTCGGTTTGTCGGAAAATGAAAAAGGAAAGAAAAACTAACCAAGGGGAAGAAAAAGAAAGAAAAAGAAAAGAAAAACCAGAAACAAAGCAAAAATAAAGAGCGTACCATAAGAGCTAACAGAGCCCCCTGTCGCGAGGTAGGAAGCTCCGACCCCCACACCGACGGCACAAACAGGGGCAGGTCCTAGGGGGTTCATCCCCATACCCTAGCCCCCTAGACAAGGGGGGATAGCACCACTACGTACAGAGAGGCCTAGCTTAGGCAAAACCGCTATACTGGGACTGAGGGCAAAATGAATTGCAAACATCCCCAATCTGTACGTAATGGAGGGCAGCCGGACAGAAGCCAGGAAACCCACCAGGAAGGTAGACCGGACCCCCGGAAACCGAGACCGGGCCTCACTGATGGGCGGTCCATGGAGCGACAGCACGGGCGACCGTGCCGCCGCCCCCGGTACCAACCCCCACGTGCAGTGAGCTAGCTGCCACTGCCCCTGTAAACGGGGAGTCGTCAGAACTCCCCACTCAGCGAGGGAAGGCGTCTTGAGCCTAGCCGGCACAATTTAATGAAAAAGGAGGAGGAAACCCTCCGCAAAGCGAGGTCAAAATCGGGAACCAGAAAAACGCCGTCACCGGAAGGTTCCGCTTATCCCAAAGACGACGGGGGGGTACTTCGTCCACGACGCCGCTGTAATCCCTGCTCCGAAGAGTGGATGACAGCGACCCCGCTTCGAGCCCCGCCACCACGACAAGGGGGCTCCCCAACGGCGGGGCTATAAGTCCTAGGGAATTCTACTTGGTGCCATTCGATTTTTTTCGCCGAGCTGCTTCTAGACATGGTCTTAGATTTCATTTTCGCCCAGCCATTCGCCCAGAATCGAAAATATTTTCTCAAAAAACCTTGGATTTCGATGGGTTTTCCTAGAGGGCCCAGGGCAGTTTTTTTTAAATTTATTAGTCATTAGATACCGGTTGATGCTTGATTTCATTGCTCAAGCATAGTTTCCACAATGTTAATAAGTTATTTTGTCTTTATATAGTTTGTTTGTTTATTGTGCAAGTTTTAAATTATAATAATTAGTTTTGATTATGGTAATATTTGTCTGATGAATGATAGGCTATATATAATTGATGTTTTCACATAGCAATTTTGCCTTTGTCCCAGTTTTAAATTTTAATTTATTGATGAATCTTTGCTTAGCAATAATAGGTATGGCATATTTACTTAGGTCCTTACTATGTTTTATTTCTCAGTACCAATAATGGAAGCCTTCTTTTATTTGTATAATTAACTACCAGTATAATGCTTACTATGTTGTATTTCTAATTACCAATAATTGAAGACTTCTTTCATATAATTAACTCGGTATATGCTCAGGCACATTCACTTTTATTTAGTTATACTTTTATTAATCTTTACTCAGTTTGAAGAGAGAATGTACACTGATGCCAGTCTCTAAGCCACTCAGACATTTATATTCTTGTTAAGTCCATGATTATTTATATGAACCAGTTGTGCATTGTATCCATGAAGTTTGGAATGTTATTAAGTTATTGATTAGTTCCTTGTAGTCCAAGTTTTTGTTTAGTTTATTTTGAAAGTTTTAAATTATAATTTGGCAAAGCCAAATGTTACAAGGTTTATTGAGAAACCGAAGTATACCAAGTCAATTTTATTAGACAGAAATAACAAAAGTTTTAAAGGTTTATAATAGTTGTTCATTATAATCATTCATAAAACATTCACATAAGAAATTACAGTAACCGTTTAGTTTCCTAGTTATTTTGAATGTCCAATGACTTTAGTCAATGCTGCTTTATCATAAGTTGTATAGTTTGATTACTATACATCATTGTCACCGATGAATTAAAAATTATAATTGTTGTGATATTACTAAAGTATTTAAAGTTATCTATTTAAAACGGTAGACTTTAGTTGTTGATAATCCCAAAGTACAAATAACAGTCTTGTAATATTTGGAAATACAGTAAAAGTTTTGAATACCATAATATCTTTATTGTTTTATTATAATACATGTAATAGGATACAGTTCACCTTAGGTTCATACCAAAGGCTGGACTCTGAATATCTAAATCCCATTCAGTAAAGTAAGAGTATTTTGTTAAAGTAAAAATAAAAAGTCAAAACAATGAATGGAATTTAGAATTCAGTTAGCTGTCACTTAGCAAAATGTTGCCAGTCAGAGCTCCAAACATATTAGAACTAGACATGCAAAATTGTCCAAACCACCAAACTTTTTCAAAGTCCAGTCATAGCCTGGATTCAGGAAAAAATTTCATTGGTTTGGCCTTTGGAAAATTCAGTTCAGATATGTACGGCAACATTTTTCAAAGTGAAACTTAAAAAAATTTCAGTGGTGTAAACTTGGGAAAATTTCAAAAGTCCAGTCTGATTATGATCAGAACTAGACTTGTGAAATGTTCCAAAGTTTACACCACTGAAATTTTTCTAAGTTCCACTGGACTTTGAAAAATTTCAGTCACCCCCACAAGTCCAGCCTCAGAGGCTGGACTTGGCAAAATTCTGGGGGGGGGGGGAATCATTCAAAAGTCTATGGGGGGAAACCCAAACATTTCGTACCGCAAAAACTTTTCTATCAAGATTCTTGCTGGCAATTTGTGGAGATGGTTTCTACTTGACCAACCAGGATTGGCCCAGCAACTCTGTGAATTTCAAACCTAACCTCACATAGCCAGTCTAGTCATTGGCTCAATTAACCCTTGCAATACTTTCACTACTTATTCTGGCTAACTTCAAAAGATTTTAGTCAGCTGAGGTACTTTCTAAGCTGATTAAAATAATCTGATGCTAGCCAGATATAGTGACCGTACCAAAAGGGTTAATAGAGCTCATGACAAGCATGGGCTTAGAGGTTAAGTTTGAAATGCACTGAGACACATGCAACCCACAATAAACAGTACACACAACCAAAGACTTTGTCAGAAACATTACTTGCAATCTTAAGAGACTTTAAGACCAGACAAATAATGAAGGCTCTCAACTTTATCATTATGCTTCTAGAACATTCAACCACATTACTTAAAAAAAAACTTGGCTACCATAAATAGGCACTTTGGTTTACCTCTTTCAGTAAGTATGGTTGAACATATCCAGATTTCATAATAATCTTTGGTTGTCAAACTGTTCATTCTAGGTTGCTAAACTTTATATCTTGTGTGCAGTATATAAATATGGTCAACTATCACATAACAGCCAAAAACATTTAATGATTTATAAAAAGTCCATAAACAAATTTTAGTAAAATATCTGTATATGGTAACAAATTTATTACTTTTATTTATGCAGGTTATTTATGAAAATAATATTACTTTCTTTGCATGTTAAGTGATATTTTCACTTACCATGCAAACAAACTATGTATTTTCATAAATGGCATATGCATCATAAAATAATATATTTTTACCAATTTAAATACTTTACATCAACCAGGTATTTTGGCAGATTTTTTCAGTTAGTGATAGACAAACCAACATTTAAATATGCAAACCAAAGATAAAGTTTTAAACCTACATAAATGCAGCCAAACCATTGCTTACATGATACAGTACACTCTCAAGCAAAAATAAGTACACCAATGGAATCATGAACCTTTAACCCTCTCATAAAACAATAAGTCATGCTGGCTAAGGAGAAATTTTATGCACTCCAGGAAAACTTCTAGGAATAATAAAGTATAAAACTCCATTAGACCCAGATCCTTCCAAAGCTTAATAAAAATCATCCAATAGCCAGAATTAACAAGTCATGCTGGCTAAGAGAAATTCTATGCACTTAAGGAATAATTAAGAGCATAAATGCCAAAATAATTCCAAAGCAACATAAAATAATCAAATATCCAGAATTAACTTACTCATATTTATCAAGGGGCTGATAATCACTTTCAGTAATTATAGCAGTAAATATATAAAGGCCAAAATTCTAAACCAATTCAAATAGGATGCACTTTGGGAATATTGGCTAGCATTCAATTATATTCAGCTTAGGAAGTACCACATCAATCTCAAGGGTTAATACATTACTATTACCCCTCTCATTGCTAGTCTTCCTAAGCTGAATATAATAGTCAGGTAACCAAAATTAACTTAGTGATTCATATTCCTCAATGGGTTAACTAAAAAGGCTAAAGTAAATAAACTGTATTACCACACCTATTTCCTGGTAAACTCTTCCCAAGTTATAGAAATCTGTGATTACCCATTATTAATCTTAGTGGCAAAGATATCTGGCTTAATTGTAATAGAAGTCTTTTATAATTGCCCAATATTCTTTACCATTAACATCAATAAACGGGAATCAAGCATGGGATTTTCATAATTTGGGAAGAGTCAGCCAGGGAATAGGATAGAAAACTTTCAGCCCATTTCTTCTAGCCTTTTAGAGTTTCAAGAAGGTTGGCCTATCATATATTAAAATACAGAACCAGATTTGTAAGCAGCCCATTTTCTTTGCAATATCAATATAAATACCAACACAAAAATCAAGGGACATTAATATATCAAAATGCACAAGTACATTTCCATAAATATTTAATCTCAAACTTAGATTTCAGTGGGCATTTTCTATTAATATAACTAGTTACAACACTGCATACAAATCTTATGCTGTACCCTTAATTACTTTTTCTCCAATAGGTTCAATAGATTCCATAGCATTTACTTATTTATGGCTAAAGAGTATCTCAACAGAATAAATTTTAGAATGTGCAAACTTTTAGTGATGTCAAGTAGACAGTCCTTGACAACATCTAAAGTATATGGAGTAAAATAATTTCTACTTCATATATTTTAATTTTTGTATATTTATTAAAGATTATTTTAAGTATCGATTTGTTTAAGTCCCCGATCATCTCGGGAAACCCACCCTACCCCAGCTCTTGAGCAAGGAGTGTATGGTGGTGAAAACAATAATTTTGAAAGCATATATAATTTTCCTCTTAAATACAACAGGACTTATATTTTCAGAGGAAATTAAATTGCCTGCATAAATCAATACTGAATGTCTTCAAACATATACCAAATAATGCACATTCTAAATCATCATTCCATTAAAAATTTCATTACTGTATTATGCAGTTGTAGAAAAATATGCATAACTTCTATATCCAGTATTAATAAAGACAACTTTGAGTCGACATACTAGAAAAATGACAAAACTTTTAAATATTGCTAAATTTCTAGTACTTCTATTTTATTTTTATTTTTTTAGGAAAATTGCGATTGGGCCTGAGTATATAGACAGAATTTGTCCTGCTGTCTCAAGTTAGCCAACCCCACCTATGGGGTATGTGCCAGAGTATATACAAATTCCCAAATTAATTACTTTAAATGCAAAGTATTTTGACAAACTAAGATTTAATTAAATTTTAATTTCCATTTGGGCTCTGTCTCAAGTCTGCCAACCCCAGCTATGGGGTATGTGCCTGAGTATATACATAAATACCCAATTTCATTACTTTAAATTTTCAGTCTTTGGACAAATGCTCAAATATTCCAAAAATGATATTTATTTAAATGTTAAACTCCCTGTGCGGGCTCAGTCTCAAGTCGGCAAACCCAAACTATGGGGTATATACCAAAGTATAGATTTAATTACTTTAATTTCCAAGTCTATTTTGCAAGCAATATTTTGTTATGAATTTCTTTCTATTGAAGTCTCAAGTTGTCAATATTAAAACTCGATCAGAATAATTATGAATCATCTACAACTGCATCTCGAAAAAGTAAACTTTAATCATCTATACAAACAGAACTTGCACCTTTAACTTTCAGTATACAATTACTTCCTTTATTCTGGCTAATGGATATTTTATTCAGCTTAAGTAGGGGCTGTGAGAGTTAGAAGGTTGATCTAGTCATTGCCCTTTAGACTCTCAAAGGTCCCTCTTAAACTGCTCAAATTTGTCAAAAAGCCAGAATATGGACAAATATATTGCATTCCAAAAGGATTAACACCATGGGTTAGTGAATTTTTTAGCTCCATGTTAAACAGACAAAACAAATAAATATATAAATCATAAATATAACAAATAAGCCCTTTACAAATGTAATAATTTGATAAAACTATGTATAAACTAAACCTATACCAATTGTACTAATCATTCAATAAAACTATGAACTAACTAAAAGCCTATTAATTATACCTAATGTAGTAGTAATTCTATAAAAACTATGAACTAAAAGCCTATTGATTATACCTATAACTAAAATCTAACTTTCATACTGTACTATAGACCAAGGCATCACTATCTCCATCAGTCTTCCCTAGTACCATAAAAGATAATCCTTATTACCATATATACTGTAGGTGCAGTACAGTACTGTATTAATAACTACTCTTCTCATAACCTATAACAAAGTTTGAGCCATAAGCAAAACTAACACAAATGTAACCTTCCGATTAAAAGTATTTTAAGGATATATACCGTAACATTTATAACTAGTTTTCAATACTCACCCCTAAATGCAGCTATATATCCCATATATATATTCCCAATTAGAGTTTATGGAAATCTACAATAATCTGCCCACAAATTTACTTTCAGATAACTGGTACTGTACTAGAGTAATAAAGCTAATATTTCTAGCATTTGGGAAGAGTCAGTCAGGGTATCTTATTTTATAGGCAAATTTCTCAGAGCATCAAAGTAACATTTTCAGCCCCAATTATATAGATTACACTATTCTTAGACTTCACTAGACTTCATATAAATGACCAACAGTTACTTTCTTCAGGTTAACATTTGTTAAAGAATTCTTAGCCTTCCAGCCTATTAAACTACTTTTCAAACTGTATAGAGACCATTAATCCACTTTACTCAGCTTAGGAAGGATCTAAAGTTATAAATGGACAATTAAGGTTTGCTTCCATTCCCGTAGTATTTTTAATTATTTCAGGTAATTTACTCTTTACACGATTAGGTAAATCTTTTACTTATACATTTAATTTATAATTTACAAGTTCTATACCAACACTTCACTTAGGGATACTGCATTTGCAACTATAATATATAGTACTGTATATTCTTGAAGAGAGTACCGGATCAAATCAAAACCTTGACTGCAAACTTATTTCGGTTATTTGCCATTAGTCTCACAAACTAGAATAGAGTTTCACTTACGCCAAAATTGCTCTCGCTTTATACTATTTCAAACTTTATTGCTAATTGCTATTTTGACAAGTACTTAGTCTTTATATACTCATTTGTGTTTTGGTTTCTTTTGCAAGTTTTACCTTAAAATTTCTAACTAAGCTGCCAGACTAATTAATAAAAACATTAAAGACTACAGTATATAGAACCAATCATTATCAGATCTTTTACCAAACTTATTCCTAGCATATTTTACTATTTATAACTAGTCACTACTACAACTAGGTACTTCTATTTTCAACATAACCCTATCCATTGAACAATACAGCACATCAAAATGTATAATGGGCTTAGATGGTATATATACAATTCACATCTCATATTTTTCTGTATTTACCAATGGAGCAAACAATGTCAAAAACTTGCAATAGTGCAGTAAAATCAGCGTCGGTAAAATAAATTAGGTTAAAGCTTGGATACTGCACATAAATTCCTTTCCTTAACTTTGGAGAGTTAACGAGAGCAACTCTTAATCAGTAACCAAAGCTCTCCCATTCACTTTTACCTTGCCAAGTTCGATTTGTATAAATTTACTCCGTTAGCAATGTTTACAGAACCCTTACAAACTTAAAATATTTCCAAAACAACAGGATGGAAATTCTTTTAAGTTAATAAACACCTTCAGGATTAGGAAGCGTTCAGTTTATTCGATTAGATGCTTTTATTCACCTGAAGGATCTCTGGATTCATATTTTTTCACCAACCAACTCAATGAAAAATACATGGGACACTCCAAGGACTCGAACCAAGGATATTACTAAAGTAAATTTAATTAAAAATAATGTACATGTGGCACTCCAAGGACTCGAACCTAGGAGACAGAAATTCTGCACATTTATGCATTACGCTATAAAAACCGTTAAAGAATTATGCACAAGGCTACGATATATTGGGTAGATTTGAGTTGCCAAAGACCTTCCTAAACCACAGAAATTATATAAAGATCGAATAAACTTTATGCGCATCTTAATACCGAGGGAGCCAAGACTCTCCAAACATTGCTTCCGAAGGAATATAAATGATACCAGTGGAACAATTAATACCCCGAAGCTAAGCCTACATAAACAACCTCTCGCTCCCTCCGTTCATCCCTATATCCCGGGCACCTCGGGGGCAGGACCTGACGTTCGGAATCACTACTTATTGACAACCTTGTTGCGTACTAGCAGGAGACTGTTATGAATGACCTTACTAGTTTTCAGGCTGCAGTCGTGGGCCCGGAATATACTCAGAAAACAAATAAAATAAAAGTTCTACAGCTAAAAACATTAAATTTAAAGTTACCCTTCCTAGCATAATCCCACCCCCTTATCTCCCAGAATATACTAACAAAACAATAAAAATCAAAGTAATAAATCTAATAAGTATCACCCCATTTAAATAAATTATAAATCTGATAAGTAACACTCCATTCTTATCAATTACAAACTCAAATTTACTTTAATAAACTGATGAAAGCATATGGTCCTCCCGGGATTCGAACCCGGGACACCACAACCAGAATTTAATAAACTAATGGCATCATATGATCCTCCCGGGACACCACACCCAGAACATAAGAACCTTAAACCATTACACCAACAACTTTAATTCTAAACTCAATGGAAATCAACAAATACATGTGGCACTCCAAGGACTCTAACCTAGGATACTCACACCAAAATTATACTTTAATTTTGAAGTTTATCCCCCCACCCAAAACTATTCTCCCCCGTCCGACAGATATGCTCCGCGGTTCCAATATTAAATTTGTGACTAACTTACTGCATTCAATCCCCATTTCAGGGTAGCAGTACTGTAAAAGGGGCAGATCCCTTCTGGCACTCCTCCATTCACATTCCGGATAAGTAGATAGGTTACAGGATTCAATTTTTGGCAAGATTCGGATATCATCTCAAATAACTTTAATTTTACTTTCATCACAGCTACCCTTAGACACTTTTATTAAGCTTAGGAAACATCATTACAAATCAAATACGCTTTGATGCCATAGACCCTTCATAAACTGAATAAAATTGAAGGAAAACTATAATAAAGCAGGAATTACAGTCTGGATTTACATTTAGTGAACAATTTTCTATACATTTGTGATAACCATTCACTTAAGTCCCCGATCATTAGGGCACCCACCCTAACCCAGCTATACGTCAGCAGGGAGTACATGGTGGTAAAAACTGCATCAAATATAATACTTAGCCATTTTGATTAGTGGTCTTGTCTTTTTCCTGTGTTCCTTAGTTGTTGGTTTATTTTGCAAGTTTTACATTATAATTTAAGTTAAAAAGATCCTTCAACTTTCTTACATTTGCCCCATTTGTGTGGCATTTTTATAACTTTTTATGTAATTTAGAAGAAATCGGCCGAACCATTTTTCTACCGAAAAAGGCACCAATTTATTTTGAGTGTCTTTAGTATTTATTTAAACCTTTGAGGCCAAAGGATTTTTTTTATTAATTTATATTTTTTCACCAAAACTTTACTTCTAAACTCAATGAAATCAACAAATACACGAGACTCTCCAAGGACTCGAACCTAGGATACTCGCACCAATATTTCGCACATTTATGCATTATGCTATCAAGACAATTAACATGAAAGGTCATAGTTCAAGTATTACGCTATCAAATCATGCCAAAATATTACAATCCTTCGTAACCGTACCTATTCTTCCATCACTATCACACATCGTTAATAAAGTATCCTACTGGTTCCACCGGGATATCATTTTAAAGTTTACCCTGTAAGCATATCATTTGGCTACATTCATGTTTATAGAGGATATATCACGTTAGGCTGGATTTAGAGGTTGTAATAGAAATGGGGGAGGGGGAGGGGGGATTCAGGGCGCTACAGGACAGACCGTCACTTTCAACATCAATACTAATATTCGCCGCGCTCCCTTCAAAGTCCGGTACTAACGGTTAAAATAGTGCAAATGGCCGGGAGCGCAGCGGGCCAGACAGCCGACTCCCATGGCTTACCGCCACCCATTAACTCAAGTTCCCTGTGTTCTCGAGAGGCCGGCAGTGTAGCCAGTAGTGAGCATAGCTGGGAAAAATATACCAATATATGCTAAACTTCCATGTTCGTGGCACCACTGCAAGAGAACCACGAGTGCTACGTAGCTCGTTCTGGTCTCATTTTGAAGCTTTTAGTGCCTAGTTTTCTGCTAAATAAAAAAAAAATCATGCAGGAGGGCCTGAATATGCCCAAATGAGCCCAAAACACCCCGCTAGACAAGGGTTAATATGAACAGTACTTCGTTTCAAAGTTAGGCTATATATTTTAATTGCTGTACAAAGTATCCATACTTAAAGTTTGCTGGATTGCCCACTTTAGATAGAGATTAATTATATTGTTGACTTTTACTTTACCAGAAACAAGTCCAATTCTATACAAAACTATCCAGAGCACTTTTAATATTACTTTAGTGAACATTTACTCTTAATTTCATAGATTAATTTAGTTTTAATTTTCCATTTTATATTTGGCGTGATTTCTATAGCGATTTCTATTAATAATTTTTACTTTAATTTCAATTTGTCCCAGTTTTAGTTTGATTATTTTCAAAGTTTTAAAATTAATTATCTATATATTTATCTATACAGTATTACTACTTAGTTTATACTGGGGGAGGAGGGGAGGGGGGAGCGGATCATTCTTAACCAACAGACTAATTTCAACAAGGGACAAATTTACAACCAACAAATCCAACATAACAAATATATCCTATCTAACTTCACGAACCTTATTGAACAGAAGCGATGTGTGTGGAGAGTTGAAGTAGAGGATTGAAGATAGACGATTGGAGATCCTAGCGACGTTAATCTTCAGACGTTTAGCTTGAAATAATCTTGAGACGTTGGGAAGCTCTTGGTCGGCTGTACAATCCTTGTGCTGTAAAGCGTAGACAAAGGTTAGTGGATTCCATGCTATGCAGATGTGGATATACATGCATCAAATTTTAAGACCGAATGCTCCACACATACGTGCAGTTTCAGGCTCTTGTCCTAATGGCGGCGTTCCAGGCAACCCTGTTAAGGGCTGCTCCACTTTCATTTTTTTGGATTTGAGATCGGCACGTATAGTCTGATCACAAGTTTGTTTTAAAATAATAATTTCCGATCAATTTAAATGCATGTTTTTCACTTATTTTGTATAGAGTTTCGATAATTATTAATTTTAAAGTCTTAAAATTAACAGATAGCTAAAAAGTGACCGTTCAAATTAACAGATAGCTCAAAAGTTACCGTTCAAATTAAAGAAAAAAATAATCCTACCCAAAGCTTTTACCTGTACTCTAAAATAATGATTTTCATTAAAAGTGACTCCTAATTCTTTACCATCAACATCTATAGCTCCAAAACAATAAGTCAAATTATACCGGTAGCTATAATACCCTATTATTATGTTCTCTCCACCAACCAACTCTACTCCTACAATAATCGGTGATGGGCTGCTCTATCAGAGTGAGAACTGAGCGATCTCTGCCATACCCATAGCTTACTCTGACCGTTCCTTTTACTTATATATTTTCTAGATCTCAAGTGACTGCGTCTCTTCCGTGGATTGACCTCCCAATCTACCAAAATTGGAAGCCAAAGAGTCACATTTTTCCTTTGCCCCTCAACTTTCTCTTCATAATTGCTGAGGGGCACAGGGCCCTGGGTGGGGCTTTGGTTTCCTGGGCGTTTCCGCACCCTCCTCGGCTCCCAGCCATGGAGTGGCTTCGGTCACCCAGGCTTTATTGTGGTCGGCAGGGAGGGTTCTGTGAGGGCGCTCAGTTATGGCCTTGGCCTTGCTCAGGAGCAAGGCCGTTCGGCCAGGCAGCTTGGGGAACAACAACTCCTAATTTAGATTAATGAAATTAACAGACACATACCAGATTCCAAACAACTATGCAGAACATCTTTAACATTAACATCTATAATTATAGGCTACTATTTGGAAACCATCAGCCAGGGAATGGGTAGAAATTTAAAGCTCATTTGCTCTAGCCCTTTTTGAATTAAAATGTAAAACTTGCAAACTAAACAAACCAAAATTGGGACAAGGACAATATAAAGTCAAATTAAATTATCAAAATCGCTATGTGGAAACAACGTTTACTAAAATGAAAATTATTAAATAAAAGAACACAATCCACCACATAGGGTGTACATTACTACATGAGCAAGTTAATCTGTTTCCCAAGCAAACTAATCGCACATATAACAACGCACTATCGTCACGTTAAAGGAAGTAGTCAAGTTGAAGTCCGGGACGTTCTGGCAAATTTACTAAACTCTGCATGAATAAAGAAATATATGTTAAATGTCAAAATATTATTTAAAATCAAATTTGCCAAGACATTAAAATAGTACAAAATACAAATATTGATAGGATATCTATACTATTACAAAATAATATATAAAATACAGTACAGCACTCACTAACGATAGTGCTATCGGGTAGGTACCTGTAAGCATAGCATGCCTCAAGTGACCCTATCAAAACTACCTACAAATAACCTACATTTATAGCACAAATAAACTAAGGAAATCGCAAAAGTAAGCAATTGATACTATCGACAATGAATACATATAATATAAAGACAAATAATTACAAAATATGAAGTAACAACAGATTTAAACAAAGTACTCTTTTAGACCTTTTTGAATTACAGACAATACAACTCTCAATAAAACTAAAATAATTATAGAATAGATAGAAGGGGAATGGTACAGTAACTAGATAGATAAAACAATTTCTAGCATACCTATTATAACAGGGTACTGGTATACATTACTATAAGACTAAATACTATCTACTGAACTGTAAAAAAAAAAAAAAAAAAAATCCCAACTTTGGCATTTAGACTCTTTTCTCCCTCATGAATAGCCCCATTACTTTGGCAATTTTAAGACCTTTTACCCCATAGTCAATATTAAGACTCATTGTGCCATTTAGCCAGCTTCCCTGTCGGCCAATAGGGACTTTTAGGGGGAACCGGCCATATATACAGTCGGTTACCCGTATCCACGCCTTACTGGTACCGACTGCGGTCCGCGGAGTGTATTTAACATAGGTTTCAATGGGAAATAGGCTTAGCTCGTACCTGACCCGGCCATCTTGGATCCTCAAACCATTATTTTGACCTACATATTATTTGAAGAGAATACTTATTAATACATATTATGAAGAGATAACTTGCCACACAAACTTTATTTGAAATCAGTCATTAGGCCTAAGCTAGCCTTACGCATCGCCATAATTTGCCTGCTTTCGTCTGACAGCGTCGGTACGCTTGCTCTGTTTTGATGGTCCCGGGCATTTATTTCCATCATGATTACCATCAGGCCCACTGTCCCTATCACTGAATGCTCTAAAGGCCCTAATAAATGCGGGAGATAAGAGGTTCGTGCAGAAAAAAGCTTGTAAACAGGTGGTTTTCAACTTTTCCAACACTGGTCTGTGAACTGCTGCCTCAGCTGGGACGTGGTGTTGACTTCACGCAAGAATGCAAGATGGCCGACCAAAGCAAGAATCGGGATGCGCACCGACCCGCCCGATTCAAATCCGTGAATATCTGGGATTTTGCAGTTTTTTTGCGCAGATGACAAGTAATGGGATATTTAGGGGTGTCCGTGGATAAGCGGCATCGCGAATGTATGGAGCGCGGATACGGGGAACCGACTGTACATAGAAACTATTAAAACTTTTTTTTTTAGGAAGTCTTACGGTGTATTTTTAAGTTTCAAGGTCTAGGGAGCAAACTATATATATATTTTCTTAACCCTCTCCGACATGAGACGATTTTGAGCCTATTAGGGATACTTTAAACCCTTTATTACCATCAGGGGTATTTATAAACCTTTAGTTTAGTTACTTCACCCTCTGCAGTTGTCTTTGAGTTCGCTGTGGGCAGAACATTAATTTTGGAGAGGTAATTATAAGAGAGAACTATTTCTTATTGCTAATCTGGCAACGTCTGTGTCATGAGTCTCAAGGGGTTAATCAACATTTAAAACTACGATTAAGCCAAATATTAATCAAACTAATACTTTTACTTTCACTGAAACTTTCTATTTTACATTAAACGAACAACTCAATTTACAATACAGTTTGTACAGTTGCCCAAATAACTTCTGGTCCTATGTGATCTTATACATTGACATTTTATGTGCACATTTAGATTTATTATGCAGTACAGTAGTTCACTCTGAAGATTACTCAACTCTTTATTCATATTTTTCACCAACCAACTTGTGGCACTCCAAGGATTCAAACCTAGGATACTCTCACCAAAATTCCGCGTATTTATGCTATAAAGATGAATATTAAACCGATTTCTTTAATCATTCACTCAAACACCTCCCAAAGAAATTAATGAAACCAAGCATGTGATCCACCAGGATTCGAACCTACTGTAGGTTACCACAGATTTTAAACACTACCCATTACACCATCAAAACTCAAAAACATCACAAGGAATAACTTTGGACAACTGTACAAAGACTGCTAAACTTAAAATAAACAAAATACTAACCGTATAGTAGTATTGTAGGGAAGTAGTGGTAGTTTACTCCATTGAAGCTAATAGTAGTCCACTGCAGAGAATAGTCCAGTCCATTGAAGAAAATAGTAGTCTTGTCTAGTAGTAGTATTAGTACCGGGTAGTCCATAGAATATCATCTTCAATCTAGGTACGATCCTCCTAGGTCTTCTTGCGCTGTAATACAAGTAGAAAAAATATATTAGTTATATGGATTCAGTGCCATTTCCTTGCCTAAGATTTAATACTCCAATTTGTTGCTCATGTAGTAATGTACGGTCGCGCTAATAAGTCATGCCACAGCGGTCATTAACTTTAGCTTGCTCTGTACTGTATTAATGGGTCAGATGTTAAATAGGGTGGGTAAGTGTAGGAACATTTGTATATTTCACTCTTGCATGACAAAATGAAGCTTAGATATTGCCGATACCACTTTTTGATCAAAACATACCTGGTGCCGAGACATCACTTACTAGCGCGCGCTAGACTGTACTACGTGGTGGATTGTGTTTTTATTTATAAATTTTGCGCAAGCGTCTTTACATCGCGATTTAGTGAAGTGCTTTTGTCTATCCAAATAGGGTGTAAATTACTACTCAATGCACTTATTTTACAATCGTATACAAGATAATAACGAGGAACATAACTTATGTGGCCAACTGTATAAGGATCACCTAAGTTAACCCTCTCAGACATTACTCAATTTTGAGCCTATTGCGGATACTTTAAAGCCTTTGTTACCATCAGGGGTATTTAGAAACTATTAGTTACTTCAACCTCTGCAGTTGTCTTTGAGTTAGCTGTGGCCAGAAAACTAATTTTAGAGTTTATTAGAAGATTAAAATTTAACACTTGCAAACCAAACAAACCAAAACTGGGACAAGGACAATATAAAGTCAAATTAAAGAGTGAGAGAACTCTTATTTCTTATTGCTAATCTGGCAACCTCTGCGTCATATATGCGTGAAAGGGTTAAAATACCAAACATCAAAATACTAACCGATTAGTTGTCCTGTAGAGCAGTACATCAGGGGGTCCACATAGAGTCCGTATACCATGCATGCCCTACGCTGTATCCAAAACAAAGAGGCTCCTTCCGTAACTCTACCACCATTCCAGACGATCCATACAAAACATGTCAGGAGTCCGGCACCAACGCTCTGCCTCTTTATCAATTTAAGATACGATTCCCAAGGTCACTGTACTCTGCAAGAGTAACAAAAATAATTAAGTTACTTCCAAGGATTATGGCATTTGGATTTATATTTTAGAATTTAAAACTTTCAAAATAAACAAATCAAAACTTATACGAACACAGCAAAAAGACAAAACTAATCAAAATCGCTATGTGGAAACAACGCTTAAAATAATATTTTATAAATACGAGGAATAAGACTTTTGTGCAGTTTTGCAGATCGCTTACTTTTTTTTATCAATTTGGTCTACTTTTAAAGTACTGTACTGCTCAACATTATGGAATTTCGTATGCCAAGCTTTTACTGTGTATTATATTTGCCTATTCAGGCATTTTGAGCCACATTTCTTTACCACAAACTTCCAAAACTCAAAAATTGGTTAAACTTAAAACAAACACTTCAACATACTAACCGTATATTAGTCCTGTAGAGTGGTTCAACGGAAACGTTAGTCGCCATGACCGACGCTCCATCATCAGTCCAGAACTGCGTCCACCAGACACCAGGCCACAACTCTGCGTCCACCACACAACACTGCATCCACCACCAGGCCAAAAACCCTGTGTCCACCACACAACACTGCATCCACCACCAGGCCAAAACTCAGCGTCCACCACATAATATTTGTTTTTCTTTCCAGACTTCCTTATCCCTAATTATAATTTAAAAGTTTCAAAATAAAGACACCAAAACTTTGACAAACTCAGTAAAATTACAAAACTTTATCAAAATAGATGCGGAAACTATAATATTTAGCTCCATTAGTTTACAGATTTAAAAGTATCTGCCCCAGAACTACAGCGACTTTGAGACCTTTTGTGCAATAGCGACTGCAATTTAGGAGGAACCTGCCCTAAGATGGGGACTTTTCTAATGAAAATTTCACAAGTTCACCTCTAAGAGAGTCTTTGGAGAATTTTTAAAGCTTTATGGAGAGTTAGCAAAGAAAAATAAAGAACATTTATATACACAGAAATATCATTTTTTTCAACTGAATGTGGAAAATTACAAATTGAAAACTTACAACTTGAGGGCAGATTCAGACACAGGGGCAGAGTCCATCAACACAAGTCTCTGCCAACACACCACCGGAGAAGAGCCGACCGACAGGATCGGTATATTGAGGCGATTCATTCGTGGCCACCACCTCAGGGAATCTGGCAATAGATAGAAGTGGCGCACTTAAGCTGTTCCCCACATACACTTTTCAATAAAAATATAAACTAATTATATAAAAAATTTGGAATGGGCCGGAGTAAATAGAACAGACATATAATATTATTCAAGCAGACTTAAAAAATAATAGGATACTCTTATATGTCCGGGTTTTAAGCGACCAGAATAGGTTAGTTGCATTGTATACCACCTGTACCTTCCATTAAGTTTTATGCGGCAGATGCGTAATAAGCAATATATACATAAAAAAAAGGTTGGTTAGCTTTAGAGTTTTATCCTACATACTACAGATACATGGTAAGCGATACTACATGTTAAGCCAAGGTTAGTCTTTTCACACATGTACTGAATGCTAAAGATTACGTACCAGCTAATAAGGAAGAGTTAGTTGAGTATCCCATGTACGGTACCAGTACATGGGATACATACTAGCTGGTAGGTACGGGTTAGTTTTGTATCCAACGTACTGTACTAAAGTTCATTCCAGCCGACTAAATTGTTTTCAGTTTAATTTCCGATAAATTTAAATGCATTTTTCCAAATTTTGTTTAGGGTGTTATAGTTTCAATATTTTTTTAAATCTTTAGTTATTGATTTGAACAGCAACTTTTGAGTTTGTACTTTAATATTTTAATTACAATCTTAACCCTTTCACGCACATATGATGCAGAGGTTGCCAGATTAGCAATAAGAAATAGAGTTCTCTCATTCTTATACTTACCTCTCCAAAATTAGTTTTCTGCCCACAGCTAACTCAAAAACAACTGCAGAAGTTGAAGTAACCAAACTAAGGGTTTCTAAATACCCCTGATGGTAACAAAGGCTTTAAAGTATCCCCAATAGGCTCAAAATTGAGTCATATGTCGGAGAGGGTTAAATACTTTGCTATTATGAAGATTTGTTCAATTATATCATGAAAACTATGCAAGATCATATTTATCCATTAATTAAGTACTGTACAGTATCAAAATTATCTACTAAAAGATTATATTTGCCGTCAGCTGAAAAGAAACTAGGTCTAAGTTCGTTAGGTTAATGCCTTACATATACTGTACATACTATACTACTAATCTTAATACGCATCTACATTCTCAAACTTTGACGGGTAGTAAACAATGCAATGAATCTATTAAGATAGATAAAACACCGCTCAAAATTCAGACCTAATATATTTACCAATGAAAAAGTAAAAATTATACATCCAAATTAAAAATAAAATAATCATGGGAAAAGTGGTACATACCAATAATAATTAAAGTTTGTAGGCTCTCATATACTGTACACATACTAGCATTAAAAAAAATCTATATAGGCCTATACAAAAAAATAGGAAAAGTGGGGATTGGGCCTGAGCATAGATAGATATACAGTAGATAGCATAAATATTTTTACCAATGACAAAACAATACAAAAAATACAGTTTGTAGGCTTTTTCTTTACATACACAAACTAGCATAAATATATTACTGTACCAATGACAAAAATAAAATATAAATAAAAATGAATAAAAATAAAGTTTGTAGGCTTTTTCATTATATACACAATTCAACTAGCATTAAATATAACTCACCCAGTGGAAGTGTGAAGATTGTCCACTTTCATCAGCTTCTGAAGGATATCTCACAAGATTGTACCGGTACCGGGTTGTCCGACACATCCATGGTGTAGCATCGTCTCTCCTTCACTGCTGGGAGTAGGTAGTGGTAAATGACAATCTAATAAATTTTGTAATAATTTCACTACACCACCAAACACTTCCAATGAAATTAAAGGAAAGCACATGTGAAATAATAAATAATTAATAGAACAGTAATAAACTACTAGCAATTTCAGACTATAAAGTAGGAGCTGTAGACACCAAAGTTTAGTAAACAAAATTGTCAAAATACAGTTGTGGTGGAAAAATATATACCGGTAATTAACACCCCGTTCTTAACTTATCAATTACAAACCCCAATGTACTTTTAACTAATGAAAGCATATGGTCCTCCCCGAATTAGAACCCGGGACACCACACCCAGAACAAAACTACTAAACCATTACACCTTTTTGTGGAGTTGCTGTCCCTTTTCAAAGCCAGCTCACCTATGCACCGGTGAATTCTCCAGAAACAGCTAGATTTAAGAATTAGTTTAGAAAATATGTAGTCTTAGAAAGGATAGTTAAAGAAAAAGAATTGAAGTATATAGATTAAGCAGAACTCTCCTCTCCTTATTTTACCCCCTCCTCCACCCCCCAATATCTTGTGCTCTCCTTACCTTAATTTAACTTTCCCCTCTTACTATTTATAATCTCCTTTTTTATCCCTATTCTATTCCATTTCCTCTTCTGCCACACCTGCTCCAGGAATCTTTTCACTACCTTCATTCTTTTCCCACTAACCCAGATCAAAAGAAGTCAATTTAGCCATAATATCTTTTAGACTTAATTTCAATCTAGTCTCAATTACTGGTAAATCTACAGTTATACTACCCTTCCCCCACTACCCCTCACCACCTCCCCCCTTCAAAACACGTCTTTTAGCGTGTTTTTGGATGGTTCAGTAGACGCGGACACTGGAAAAAAAACTTATTTTGATAAAAATTTATCACCAACCAGATACAAGTTTTGGTTCAATGTTATTTTTTTTCATTTTAGTAAACGTTGTTTCCACATAGCGATTTTGATAATTTAATTTGACTTTATATTGTCCTTGTCCCAATTTTGGTTTGTTTAGTTTGCAAGTTTTACATTTTAATTTAATACCACGAATTTTATTGACATATTTGAAGATAAATATTGAATCTATATGCTCTAAAGATCATAAGAAAATTTGTTTTAACCCTCGGCAAAACCTAATAAAAAAGTATGGTACGAACATTTATTTTTCGTAACAAGGTTGTCAATACGGTACTTCCAGTTATCGACAGCTCTAAAGATCATATGAAAAGGTGTTAAACCCTCTGAAAAACCTAATATAAAAGTATGCTACTAAAATTTAACAAGGTTGTCAATACGGTACTTTCCCGTTATCAATGTACAATCAAAGCTGAACATTGCAGAGTAAACACCGTAGACTTCATCGACTTTCTTTCACCTTCGTATAATAGACAGCCAATTTTTTTTTTTTTTAATTTACTAATTTACTAAGGGATTAGTACTCAACCAGCGGGGGTGTGGGGGCGGCAGCCCCCACCCATAATACTAGGTTAGGTTAGGCTAATGTCTTTTCAAATCACTATGGGGAGCGAGCGTGTCTCAACATCGATCGATAGGCCTAATGGGGAAAATAGGTTTTCCCGAGATTTCTAATTAATTACAAACACTATATATTGATGCAAATGAACAATTTATTTTATAAAAAACACTCGGAAAATTCGTGGTATTAAAATAACATTTTTCCCAAGTTTTTCAGGTAATTTGTTGTTTTTTATGTTTTATACAGTGTTGTATAATACCGAGGACCTTCGCATTTTAGTATTTTTAAAATTAGCCTAACCTAACCGAAAACTAACCTGTCTCGCGACCGGTCTAAACCCAGCTCACGTTCCCTGTTTATGGGTTTGCGAAGGTTTGTAATACTTCAATGTATCTATTTCAAGTCAAATATACATTTCCGCGCATCATCAAACCATACTAAGTCTACTACTAATAATATTAAACTATTAGTACCAACAGAATAGCGACAAAATAGGGGTAGTATAACTGTAGATTTATCTATATTAATTTAGTAATTTTATATAGCAAGGATCATTGCATTAGTGTGTTGCTATTGGATACAGGATGAGTTGAGGGGGGCAAAACCCCCCACGACTTTTTGAATTTAGGTTTGGGGTAGGTCGCGCTAACAAGTCATGTCCCAGCTGTCATTAAGTCTGGCTTTCTGTGCTGTATTAATGTCAGTCAGTTGAATAGGGTGGTTAAGAGTTGGAAAAAGTTTGTATATTTCACTCTAGGCTATATGAAGAAATTAAGCTTACATATTGCGGATACCAATTATTGATCAAAACATACTGTGCCGAGAAATCACTTATTAGCGCGACTGTACACTAATGGCTATAAAGACAGTGGCGCGGGCCTAGGCTAGACTGAATTTTAGTGCGAAACATCTCCCGAAATTTGACGGCCCCTAAGCTAGGCTAAATTGGTTAAGTTGGCAATTTTTGTTTCTAGCCTTATTTAGGCTATAATATTTTGCTAAAGTATTTTTTTCACAGCGATTTTTATACGGTAAGTACTTAGTTTGTTTATTATGCAAGTTTTAAATAGGCCAAGCCATTCGCGACGGTCTACGCATATCCAACACTGAAGTAGGCTATATTAACTTTGTATAACAAAACTTGTAAATATTGGTGGCTCTGGAGGCCGGGTAAAATCTATCTATTGCCGGACGCCTTATTCCCCTTACGAGGGTGGCCATACACAGAATGCCCCCAAGCGGACCTATTCCCTGTGAGAGGGACAACCCGAGCCAGTTTAGTGAAGGACTTACAGGATTGGGTCAATATACAGGAGGCGCTACAATATAGGTAGCAAAATTCTAATGGTAGTTTTGGGTTCCTATCATCATATGCTTCATTTCTATATACTTTTTATCCCCGGGAAAAAAAAAATCTTGGGATTTTTCATTTATTTTCTTGGGATTTTTTGTTTTGGTCATTAACCTAACCTAACCTAATAGCCCCCAAATACATTTAGGTTAGGTTAGGTTAGGCCTAATAAAAATAATAACAAAATAAATCCAAGAAAAAAAAAAAAAAAAAAAATTGTTTTTTTCCCAGGGATAAAAATTATATAGAAATGAAGCATATGATGATAGGAACCCAAAACTACCATTAGAATTTTGCTACCTATATTGTAGCGCCTCCTGTATATTGACCCAAGATTGACCACTCAATTTAGGATCCGTCCGACTCAAGAGGTGAAGAGGCCCTCTGTGGATCTTGTTAGCACTATTTTTCTACAGTGGTGTTCGGCTATACACTTCGGCCAGGTAACACTGGACATAAAATACATAGGCTAGCTAGGCTATAAAACAATGAAATGCAATAAATAAAATAAATTAAATTAACTAGGCTAGGCCTAGCCAATAACTAAACCGGTTTGGCCAAAAAAAAAAAAAAAAGGCCTAGCCTAGCCTATTAAGAAGCCTCTTATCGTCTGACCTTTTATATGTTAATTAACGGGCTCTATAATAGTCTACATATAATTTAATTAATGGCCACCAGTGAATATATATAGACTTAGCTGGTTAGTGAAGCATTTTGATGAATGACAGGTGTTTGGATGGTAACAGGTGAATGTGATCGTAGGTGTTAGGGGCGAAGGTAAACTTTCAACTTCTCTAATGTTAATTCAAGAGTTCTTATAAAAGTATAAATTAATGGCCACCAGTGAATATAGATACACTTGGCTAGTTAATGGAGCATGTTGATGAAAGACAGGTGCTAGGATGGTAAAGATATGGCACAACAGGTAGAGGTGATGGTGGCGGCCATTGTTAGCCTATGGAGAAACTAATGTACCGTCTCGCCTTTTATGTAAATTCACAGGTTCTCATAATAGTTACATAAATTAATGGCCACCAGTGAATATATATACACTTGGCTAGTTAATGGAGCATGTTTATTAATGACAGGTGCTAGAATGATCAAGATGGAGACTGATAAATGTGGAGATACATACAGGTGGAGGTGATGGCGGCTGGGCTGGCGTTGGAGGAGCGAGGCCCTTTATAGGTAAGATTCTTCGAACCTTGCCTCGGTAAACAAATGAACCTTCGACATGCGCAATAATTCTTGATCCAGATTACATTAATTAACATGTCAAATAGTACTTTATACCCATTAAAAAACTAATTACCTTCTAGAAATTCGGATAGTTAGTAATTAAATTAAATTACAATAAGACTTCAGATGATCAATTATTTAAGCCAACACACCGCAAATCGAAAGTCAGGAATAGCCGTTTTCCGAAAAAAAAAAAATTATAAATTAACCATGTAAAGAATGCGTACATACGTTAAAATAGGCCTTCAGAAGTTATTATTATTTAGGATTATTAAGCCAGCACACCGTAAGTAAAGAATAGTCAAAAGATTAAAAATTCCCGAGTATAGGCCTAAAACAATTAAATAACTATAAAAATTGCACACAAGTTAAAATCGATATTATTTTAGATTATTAAATCAAAATAGTTAAACATTGCAAGTTAATATAAAATAGGACTTCAGTGTCAAAACTTACGATCGTATAGTGGATATGGGTATATTTCTATATATTTACCCAGGCACATTCCATTTTTGTTTTCTTAAGACAGTAAAGTTTCATTATTAGCCTAGGCCCTAAGGAGAAGCCTCGTATCGTCTGGCTTTTATGTTAATTCACAATCTCTCATAAGATTCTACAATAATTTTAATGCCCACCCAGAATATACAGAAGACTTCGCTGGATAATAGAGAATATTGATTAATGACAGGTGCTGGGATGATAAAGACAGAGCGATAATATGGCCCAAGCACAACAGGTGGAAGTGATGTCGGCGGCCATTATTAGCCTATGGAGAAACTATGTATCGTCTCACCTTTATGTAAATTCACAGGTTCATAATAACTTGCATATTTTAATGGCCACCAGTGAATATATATGGACTTCGCTGGTTAGTGAAGCATGTTGATTAATGACAGGTGCTAGGATGATGAAGATACCTACGATAATATGGACAGGTAGAGGTGATGGCGGCTGGGCTGGCGTTTAAAGACGGAGGCCCTTTATAGGTAGTGAGCTACGAACGTCAAGTCGGTAAACAAATGAAGCTTCGATATGCGCAATAATTCTTGATCCAGATTACATTAATTAAAATGTCAAATAGTACTTTATACCTATTCAAAAACTAATTAACTTTTAGAAATTCGGATAGTTACAGTAATCAAATTATATAAAATTACAAGAAGACTTCAGGTGATCAAACAATTATTTAAGCCAGCACACCGCAAATCGAAAGTCAGGAATAGCCGTTTTCCGAAAAAAATTAAAGAGTATAAATTAACCATGTAAAGAACACGTACAGAAGTTAAAATAGGCCTTCAGAGGCTATTATTATTTACGATTATTAAGCCAGCACACCGTAAGTAAAGAATAATCAGAAATAGAGGCCCCTTTAAAGATTAAAAATTCAGAGTATAAAATAATTAAATAACTATAAAAATCGCAGACACATACGTTAAAATCGGATATTATTTTGAATTATTAAATCAAAAGAGTTAAACATTGAAAGTTAATTTAAAATAAGACTTCAGAGTGTCAAGACTTACGATCGTATAGTGGATATTGGTATATTTCTATATATTTACCCAGGCACATTCCATTTTTGTTTTCTTAAGACAGTAAAGAGTTTCATTATTAGCCTAGGCCCTAAGGAGAAGCCTCGTATCGTCTGGCCTTTGTTTATGTTAATTCACAAGCTGTATGATAGCCTAAATCTATTTTAAATGACAACCAGTGAATATAGATAGACTTAGCTGGTTAATTGAGCACGTTCATGAATGACAAGGTGCTGGAATGGTGAAGATATAGCGCGCTAAATATGGCACAGGCACAACAGGTGAAACTGATGTCCCTCGAGTATAAAATAATTAAATAAACTCTATAAAAATCGCGGACACATACGAGAAGACTTCACGGGCTATTATGATCCTGGATTAACCCCTAACTATCGGCGCGCAACATAAGTAGAGTATAATAAATCTGAACTATCTGGCGGCGCGCGACATAGGTCGTGTGGCAATTTCAGCACGTAATGTTGCTGAGAGAGAGAGACAAGTGGTGGCAGGAGAGTAGCGAGCATATGACTGCTCCAGACCACCGCGGCGAACCTACTGACACGAATCCCACCTCCTCCCTCCCTCTCTACATACTGAATTGTATGGGGAAAGTACCGAATTACATGCTTTTTGCACTCGTGTTGCGCGGTTGTTGCAAGAAAAATAGCCGTCATAAAAGGATCGTTATGGTGTCATTGGAAAGCTCTGTTTATGCCCTTTCAGGGATAGATACTTGTTTTATGCTCTGGGTCTTATTTAGGCATGAAAATGATCACGTAAACAGCCCTATTTTGGCTAAAAACACCCCGCTGGGCGGTACATATAAATAAACCGCTAGCCCGCTAATAAGGTGTTAAGCAAGCACACCGTAAATACAGAATACCGATAATAAAAAGATAAGAAGTCCCTCGAGTATAAAATCATAAAATATATCCTTATCAGGAACAAAAACAATTACGTCACCTCGTTATGGAGTCCAGCTAGAAAAGAACCCCCTCACCTGGCCCGTCCTGGTAGATGGGTCGGTGAGCTGCTGATGGGCGATGACGTGGTGCTCTCTCATTGGTCGAGCTCCTCCCCACCTCCCGCCTCCACCCCCCCTCCCCGCCCAACAGGATACTCGATTTAGCGGGCGCTTGTTTAAATCACCCCACCCCACCATCCCCTCCCCTTTTAAGTACGACCCCCGATAATCCCCCACCCCCTTCCCGACAGGATACTCTCTCTTTGTTCAGTCGCTCTCCCCCCCCCCCCCTACCCTACCCTCCCCCCCTCCCATAAGTACTCAGTCCCCCCTGTCCCTTTAATACTCGCTTTTCTGGACCCCCTTCTCCCTCATGTTTAGCATATTATCACCACCCCACCAATTAACTTACACATAATACAGTAGGCTACCTAATTAAGACTTTCTGTACCAGTGACGTCTGCTATATTTTGGTCTAGCTATAATTAGACAATTAGCCTATCTGCACCTTAGGAAATATCTGTGGTAGTTAAAAGAGTCGACTGAGATAGTTCGAAGCCTTATAATTGCTAGAGATCCTTCCTTCCTAAACTGAGAAAAAATTACTAGTAGTCGCCACAATAAAATTTAAAAGACGTCGCCGGTACAGTACGGGTTAATGAAAGCAATCACATTAATTAATACATGTGGTACTCCATGGATTCGAACCTAGGATACTCACACCAAAATTCAGCGCACTAATCATTAACCCCTTCTGTACTGTACCGGTGACGGCCCTTTCACATTATTATGGACCCTATTACACGATTATATTCAGTTTAAAAAGGTCCGCTAGCAATTAACAGGCTTTGAACTATCGCATTTAACCCTTCTTACTACCACAGATCCTTCTTAAACTGCACAAAATCTTCTCAATATGGCTAGAATTAATTGAGATAGACGTCACCGGTACAGTCGCGCTAATAAGTGATGTCTCGGCACCAAGTATATTTTGATCAATAATTGGTATCAACAATATCTAAGCTTCATTTCTTCATATGGAGTGAGATATACAAACATGTTCCTACACTTACCCACCCTTTTCAACATCTGAGACATTAATACAGCACAGAGCAAGCCAAACGTAATGCCAGCTGAGACATGATTTATTAGCGCGATCGTACAGGAGTTAAGTTATCAAGACAAGGTTATGTAAGATTTACCTATATATGGTTATATAAGATTATTAGGCCATGCATTAGCGAAATATTTAATTTCAGTCATGGTTAGATACTTTTATGCAGCTTAGGAAGGTTGTATGGGCGTCAGAGAGCTATAGTTGTGTTAGTTTACATTAATTTAACCCCTTCTGTACCGGCGACGTCTTTTTAACTTTTTTTCTAGCTATATTTAGACGATTTTATGCAGTTTAAAAGTAATCTGTGGTAGTAAAAAGGGTTAAGTGAGATAGTTCGAAGCATTTTAATTGCTGGAGGCCCTTTGTAAACTGAATAAAATCGTCTAATCTAGCTATATATTTAGACGATTTTGTGCGGTTTAAGAAGGATCTGTAGTAATAGAAAGGGTTAAGTGAGATAGTTCGAAACCTGTTAATTGCTGGAGGCCCTTTGTAAACTGAATAAAATCGTCAAATCTAGCTATATTTAGACGATTTTATGCAGTTTAAGAAGGATTGATGATGATGATGTTGAGGGATAGCCTTAACCCGGGAGCTGCGGGGAGACTCTTAAGAGTTCCCCCGGCGCACTGCGGGGAGACTCTTAAGAGTCAGAGAAAAAAAAAATCAACTTTTGACATCGAAAAAAATTTTTTTTTTTTTTTTTTTTTTTTTTTTTTTTTTTTTTTTGGCCCCTGGGCCATGCAAAATCTCAGTCCTCTACCTCCCCTCCTTCCCCACTTTCCTCCTCTCCTTCAGTTATCACCTATTTTCCCTGTTATTCCCTTATTCTGAGGTATATTTTCGTGCTAACATTAGAAATCCGATTGGAGGGTGTGGTCATCACTGATAGCAAGCGAGTGCAAGAGAGAGAGAGAGTATCGATCGACTGTGTCTCAGTGGCCTTGGGGGAAATTGGCGGGAAAGCAGATTGCCTCACCCATACATTATACAACTCGCGGGCTATATCTCCGATTTTGACCATCCAAACGCTGTTTTCACTCGTTTTATTGTTGTTTCAGGTTAATACCTTTATAATCAACCCATAATAGGCGCATATGGATAAGTATTAATGCTATTATTGGCACAATGAATATTTTAGTGACGGAAACACCTCAAATACGTCAGCACAGGGGGACGTTTCCAATTACCCCCATGCGCACTTCAGAGGTTAAGTATGGATTTGTGGTAGTACAAAGGGTTAAGTGAGATACTTCGAAGCCTGTTCATTGCTGGAGGTCCTTTGTAAACTGAATAAAATCGTCTAATAGTAGCCACCATAAAATTTAAAAGACGTCCTTTTCATTTTATGGTGGCTGCTATTAGACTATTTTATTCAGCTTAAAAAGGGCCTCCAGCAATTCACAGGCTTCGAACTATCTCACTTAACCCTTCTTACTACTACAGAGGGCGGGTGCCCAACCCCGAAAGGGGTTGAAATAGGGGAGCTATCCCCCCGCCAAAGGCGGCTTTCTAGGGCCTTTCCTAGCTGATGCTGAGAGGATTGGGTTCTAGTCATGTGGTGATGGGCTGGTCTATCAGAGTGAGAACTGAGCGATCTCTGCCATACCCATAGCTTACTCTGACTGTTCCTTTTACTTATATTTTCTAGATCTCAAGTGACGGCGTCTCTTCCGTGGATTGACCTCCCAATCTACCAAGATTGGAAGCCAAAGCGTCACATTTTTCCTTTGCCCCTCAACTTTCTCTTCATAATTGCTGAGGGGCACAGGGCCCTGGGTGGGTCTTTGGTTTCCCGGGCGTTTCCGCACCCTCCTCAGCTCCCCGCCATGGAGTGGCTTCGGTTACCCAGGCTTTATTGTGGTTGGCAGGGAGGGTTCTGTGGGGGCGCTCGGTTATGGCCTTGGCCTTGCTCGGGGTCTTGGGGCTGTTCGGCCAGGCAGCTTGGGGAACAACAACAACAACTACTACAGATCCTTCTTAGGCTGCATAAAATCGTCTAAATGTAGCTAGATTTGACGATTTTATTCAGTTTACAAAGGCCCTCCAGCAATGAACAGACTTCGAACTATCTCACTTAACCCGTTTGACCACATGGAACACATACAATCGTACATACAGTATAATACAGTAAACACAAGCAAGGGTAGAAAAGCTGTCACTGCCTATCTTAAATGTGTGATAAGTAAAGCTGGTATCACACGAGAGATTTTATAGTCAACATTCGATGGTCAACATTTTTCTGGCAACATTTCTGGATTATTTTACACTGGTATTGGAAACTAGGCTGATGATGGATGAATTTAGGTAGCATAAATATTGCAAATGTTGACCTCATAAGCTGCCAGACCAGTGTTGAGGGAAAAAGCGCTCGTGTGGTGACTTAGTGAAATGGCTGGTGTTATAACGAGAGCGCTACCTCTCCATATATTCTCCATCTTTGTCTTGCCTTGCAAGAAAGGATGGAGATGTGGAGAGAGAGGTTCAATTTCTCAGAGATGAAAACCTTGCCTTGAAGTTAACTCTGCAAGAGTTGTGTTATCGGGCGTATCACCTACCTCTGACCGGGTATATCTTAGTGTTTACTAGCCTATACTCCTTTGAAAGGACATTAGCCTAACCTAAAAAAAATTTATTGGATGACAAATATAGCTGCAAGCCTGCAACGCGTTCCGTTGACAGCGAGCAAAAAAATGCTTCGTGCGAGCGCTTTGCTAGGCTAGCGGAACGACATTGCTTCTTCACTCTGTCCGCTCTGCTAGGCTAGCAAAGCGAGCAGCCAAAAGAGGTTGCTAGGTCGACCTAGCAGAGCGAGCAATGAAGGTGTAAATGATTGCGTTTGCCCTATTTCCACACTAACTGGCCTAGGCCTACTTCATGATTTTTTTTTTTTTTTTTTTTTTTTTTTTTTAAACCCGTACAGCCCCAGCGACGCGTCTGACGAGTCACCCTAATTGCTCCGACCGTAACCTCAGGTGTAGCCACTCGAGAGGGCTCAGATTTGTATGGGAACTGTGTACGTATCCCACGCAACCGTGCCGATGGTTGAAAACTCTCAAAGTCCACGTGTGTGCGTGTGAGCACGCAATAACCTGGTTTTTTGGGGTAATTGCCTTCAATTTTTTACTCTTGTAAAATACGTTTTCGGGGGCTCTGTAGGACCATTCTTTAAGCTTTTTGAGCGGTTTTTCGTGGTTTTTCCTTCATTCCTAACCCATTCGCTATTGTTTCTGGAATAAAACCATTTTTTGAAAACCGGCCGGGTTCTGGTGAACAAACATTACAAAACTAGCCGGGGCTCCACGGGTTAAAGAGACAATGAACGGAGGAAGGAAAAACACAGATAAAACAAAAAGCTCCATGTGCCTAAAGGCATCCTCCATTCATCAAATGTTTGTAACAACTGGATTTAAACTTTTGTAGATTGTAAGTTTGTGGAAAGCAACTCGAGGGAAGTGAATTCCAAAGAGTAGTAGTTCTAGGGATAAATGAATTTTGATAAGCAGAAGTTCTGCATTGTGGAGGAGAAAGTGTAAATTCATGGGCGCTCTCAGCTGCCCTAGTTCTACGGGGAAAGATGTGGAGAGGCGGCACAATTGAAGCAAGTTCCTCGGAACAATTGCTGCGAAAATATCTGTAGAATAATGCAAGGGATGCAACGTTTCTTCGTATGGATAATGTAGGAAGGTCCTGTGTGATTGCAGGGTTATTGATTAATCTAATAGCTTTATTTTGAATTTTGTCCAACTGCCTCAATGCAACCACTCCACTTCCACTCCACAGAGGTGAACAGTAATCCATCTGAGAACGCACATGACTTTTATATATTACGGCCAAACTGCTCGTCAGTGAAGAATTCTCGAACTCTGTACAGGAGTCCCAGTTTTTTAGAGGCATTCTTAGCAATGCTTCTAACATAATGTGTCCAGCTCAAGTTAGTAGTTAATGTTACACCGAGAATGTCAATACTAGGGGAAGTGGGAATATTTACATCATTAAAAAATATATGGGAGTCAGTGAGATTCTGTCGGTTAGAAAATTGAATGTACTTGGTTTTCTGTGCATTAAAGGAAACTAGATTCTTTTGTCCCCATTCATTAATTCTAGAAAGGTCCTGGTTCAGAGAAATTGCAGTGTTTATTTTTGAATTTATAAGATCGGGTTGGGTGAAAGAATTGGTAAATGTGAAGGAACTGTGGAGCGTTGAGTCATCTGCGTAGGAATGTATTGGATTATGAGTGGTAGATATGAGATCATTGATATGAATGAGGAACAGAGTTGGGGCCAAAACTGATCCCTGGGGAACACCAGCATTTATTGAGTGAAATTGAGAATAAAGGCCATCTAACATTACACATATTTTTCTGTTATGAAGATAAGAAGAAATTAGTGGAACTAATGATGCAAGGCAAGCAGAGTGTGACATCTTCGACAATAAGGATTGATGCCAGACTCTATCAAATGCCTTTGATATATCCAGTGCTATTGTATGTGTTTCACCATGTTGGTCTGTAGCTTGGTTGATTTGATGCGTAAGAAGGCAAAGAATGTCTGCAGTTGATCGACATCGTCTAAAACCATATTACCTATCACTGATTATTTTATTATTCTCAAGATGCTTAATTCTGTGATTATTTAATATAATTTCAAAGACTTTACCAAGAGTGGAAGTTATAGCTATTGGTCTGTAGTTTGATGGATCTGAAGAGGCACCTTTTTTAGGAACTGGATGGATGTTTGCTTCTTTCCAGGGTACTGGGAAGCATGAGGTATGAGTACACAGACGGAAAAATTTTGCCAATACAGGAGTGAGCACCAAGGAGCAATTCCTAAGTGCTATTGGAGGAATTTCATCTGGACCAGGAGCCTTATCTACTGAGAGATTCTGCAAAATAGTTTTGACATGTCTGGTGTGGATCTTAAGTGAGGGAATTTCAGGCGAATCAAAATTAAGTACAGGGACATCTTGATTTATTTCATCTAAGGTTGAGTTGGTGGAGAAAATATCCGGCAAGGTTAGCTTTACCTCGTGGGTCACTTACAAGATTGCCAGTCAGAGATTTTAATGGTGGAATGGATGAAGCAGTAGTGAAGTTGGATTTGAATGAGTTAAGAGTAGACCAAAATATTTTGTTATCATTTGGATTATTTAGAAGTTTATTTGCCTGCTTGTGGAGAAAGTTTGATTTAGTTAGGTTTAATACAGTTTTGACACGATTTCTGATGTTTCTAAAGTAATTAAAGGCTTCATGTGTTTTTTATCTTGTGTATGCATTGTAGGCTATTGCTTTTTGTTCAGTTACTCTAGCACAATTATGGTCAAACCATTTAGGTGAATTAGATCTTTTACTGTACTTTTGATGAGGAATAAAAGTTTCCATTCCAATTTTTACAAAATCTTGTATGTGGCTCAAGGTGGAGTGTGCATCATTAGAAAAGAAAGAGGTCCAGGGAATATCAATAAAGAAACCTTGAAGACCCTCCCAGTCTGCCCTATCGTAATGCCATTTAGTCACCAAAACAGGTTCAGAGTGGGAAGGTGTGGTAGGTGATAGACAGGTGGCCTGTATCAGACAGTGATCAGAAGATCCAAGCGGGGACCTCACTGTAACATCATAATTTTCTGAATTGGTTGTTAAAAATAAGTCCAGTAGGTGGGAATTATGATTAGGATTATCTGGTACACGGGTGGGTTGGTTGACTAGTTGAGTGAGATTAAATGAGTCTGCAAATAGCTCACATTCAAGACCAGCATCATCAGTCCTGGCTGAATGAGTGAGCCATTCAACATTATGGACATTAAAATCACCCAACACAGTGATTTCAGAAGAAGCATTTAAGTTGAGGACACTGAGTTGTGAGGACAGAGAATCAAAAAGACTTTGCTCTGGAGGAGTATTTGGGGAACGGTAGATGCAACATATGTATTTAAATTTACCAGCAGAAATTAATTTGTATATAGAATAATCAAAATAGGGACAATTGAAACTAGTAACCTCCTCCAGGGCAATTTCAGATTTTGCGAAGCAACATACACCTCCTTTAGGTCTGAAATTTTGGAGCAGTTGATAACCTGGAAAATTAAATCTAGACGTGTCAGATGTGGATGTTACTTGAGTCTCTGTCAAAAAAAGGAGAGTAGGGGATTCTGATTGAAGAAATTGGTGTACAGAATTGATGTTAGAGTGAAGTCCCCTTATATTGCTAAAGAAAAAGCTGCACCGACGAGCAGCTTTGGGACGTTGCAATGCTCTTGACACAGTCGCATGATGACGACCGGGAGGCCCTGTGTCAATGACCCAACCCTGCCGGGGGTGGATATCCGAGGGACCACCAGGTTTGCTCTTAACAATTGTACTGCCATGTTTATTGGGTAAGGTGTATGGTGTTACATGTATGATATGTAGTGGGAAGAGTAGTGTTTTATGGATAGAGGATAGCAATGTAGGGCAATGTCGTGAAGTTGGATGTGTATGTTATATAAAGAGGGTTTTCCTGATACCCCTGATGTGTGAGGCAGAAAGATATATACTTGTTGAGCCGAGGACAGATCTGCGTCCTCCGGCTCCCCTGTTAGTTCAATCACCTCCGGCGTTCGTTGCCAGGTTTCAGGTACCTGATTATCTAGTGGCCAAACTAGATCTGGGACAGACGAGGGGATTGTATCTAGGTTCACACTGTCTCTAGCCGTGTCCTGGTTAATACATGTCTGTGAGGGCTCTGACTGTCTCCAGACCCCCCGGCCCTGCCCCGCAGGTGGTTGGGAGTCCGGTATCACCTGAGAGTTATCATAAGTCTGGTGTGAACAAGTCTGAGCACCTCTATAGTTGTCGGCTAATACCCTATTCGACACAATCGGCGGAGCCCTACGTGGTGTATAATTTAACTTAGGTATAGCAAAGGTAAAATCTTGCAGTTCACTCAAAGATTGGCTATGCCCATCTCTGGGACCCCCCCACCCCCATCCCTACCTCCGGGTTGCCTGATTGGACATTAGGCAACACGGAAGTAGAGGTGGAGGGGAGTGGCCGCGACTCCGGCAGAGGCTGGTGGCGCGGCTGCGTGAAATCCGTGCGGGCACTTCTATGTCCTGAACTAGATTGCTGTGTCGAAGAATCGGAGTCCTCCCTACGTCGTTTAGTCGACCTAGATGACTCTACTGACGAATGACGAGATTGTTTCCGTGGGGACCTCGATCTGGACCGGGACTTAGCCCTCGACGAAGGTGACCGCCTCCTCTTCGACCGGTCGGGGGGGGGGGGGGGGGAGATTCTTTAGAAAGGACTTTAGGTTTCGCTTTTAGTTTTGTTGACTTGGCCGGGGTTGATTTAACTAAAGGAGATTTGATTACCAGATGATCCCAAAGGGCCTCATCGTCACAGTGTACAGTAATGCCTTATGGGCCACGTCTTTTGCGTATCCATTATAAAGTTTTTTTTATCTCTTTTAGTGCTGCTAAGCATGAAAGGTCTCTCTTGTCGAACAGTGCCGTCCTGAATTCAGAACACACGGCGCACTTCTTCGACACCCATAAGCCCCGTGAACGATCAAGGCACTTAACGCATTTAATACAAAGTTTATGTGCAAATACTGGTAAAAGTGAGCAGGTAGGAGTAGCACATAAGTCAAACCGAGGCATGATGGAGCTGAAGGACCCCCCCCTAAAAACCCACATCATCAGGACGTCTCCTGATTCCCTGTAACATGTAAAACTCACATGCAAAACACAGGGAAACACTTAGGCTAGAACATATAGAGTAATTTTATTCATAAAATAATAAACCCCTAGCCTTACCAGGAGACCCCTACTTGAGGCTGGCCACGAGGCTCGTAGAAATCCGCAACTCGGCAGCTACCCATCCTCCCGAAGACCCAGCAACAGCAACACATGGTGAAGAGGCCCACGAAAGGGGCCCACACGCAGACACGGACTCCAGAAGATTTCACACCACGTGTGGCAATCCTTAAACTAGAGCGTCTGCTAATAACAATAATGCAACTGCCTCATAGAGACGGCCTGAAGCATAATCCTGCATAGAAGTAGCCTCATAACTAATAGATAAGCAACAACTAAGGCGCAGATAAACAACACTTAAAAATACATGATGCGCAGATCCTGGGGGACACGTAGGCGCCTGTACAATAGTACCCTATATTAACACTTCCTGCGGGCGTACCAATGGGGTAGCCAGTGCTAGCTAATCTAAACCTTGTTCAATACAACTCAGATACATACAAATGAGTAAGGACTCACGAGCAAAGGAGAGAACGACGAATGAAGCGGAGCACACTAGCACCCCAACCCCTCGGTACGACCGCGGGAAGAGGAAGGAAGAATGGCGGCTCAGGGAGCAGCGTCAAGGAAGCCCACACAAGAAATCCACGAGATGGAAAGCTATAGTATAACAATTATTAAGTATATTTTCTTTTTTATTATTTACGAAGTTTTTTCGTAGCGAGTACCCAATCATAAGACGATTCCATAAGAGAATAAGCGTTACCCTTATGAAGCGTACTCCATTCTCCCCGCAGCGGTAGATTCAAACTGGCTACCGCGGGCGCTTGAATGGAGACTATTATACTAATAGGCATATCGTCAATGATGGAGGGGCCACTAATAAATTTAAAACACTTTATCATCTATCTATCTATCTATCTATCTATTGCCTGACGCCGTGATCCCCGAAGGGGTGGCCACGAACGAACCGCCCCCATGCACCTCTGTCCCCAGTCAGTCGACGCCCCTCCCCCCAACCAGCACCGCCTTCGTTCATGTACTTCCTCACTCCATCCTTCCACCTCTCATTCGGTCTACCTCTCCCTCTCTGTCCCTCCACCTCACTCTCGTACACCCTCTTAGTCATTCTCTCGCTTTCCATACGTTCTATATGGCCGAACCATCTCAAGTTGTTCCTTTTCACACTTTCCAGCAAACATCTACCTCCACACCACACCTCCTTCTTACTTCCTCATTAGTCTGTCTATCCCTCCATGTAACTCCGCAAGCACTCCTTAAGTAATTCATTTCCACTGCTCTCACTCTTGGTCTGAGTCTCTCAACCAACGTCCATGCTTCGCTTCCGTAAGTCAGTGTCGGGATTACCACACTGTCATGCAAGGACTTCTTCACTTCCATACTGACCACCCTATTTCTTGTTACTGCTTTTAGCATTCCTACAACCCTCTTCCCCTGTTGTACCCTCTCCCGCACTTCTTCATCCATAGTCCCATCTTTGCTCAACACACTGCCCAGATACTTAAAAGAGTTGACGATCTCCATAGCCTGACCGTTCAGCTTCACCTCACACTCTGTGACTTCACCCCTTTCGAAGACCATAACCTTGCTCTTCCCCGCATTACCTTCAAATTCCGTTTTTCGCACACTGTTCCAAACTCATTTACCAGACCCTGCAACTCCCATTCATTATCACTCATCAGAACTGTATCATCCGCAAACAGCACTATAGGTAGCTTTCACTCAATTTCCTCCCTTGTCAGCGATACACCAACATCCACTGCTCTTGATAGTATTTCTTTCATGACTCCATCCATATATACAGTAAACAACCACAGGGACATCACACACCCCTGTTTCAAACCAACATTCAGGTCAAAGAACTCGCTCTGCTCACTCTCCACACGTACCTGTACTGCCGCCTTTGCACCCTCATACATGCTCTTCACTGCTTTCAGCAACTTGCCCTCTACTCCGTATATTCTAAGTACTTTCCACAAACCTTCTCTATCCACTCTGTCATAGGCCTTCTCCAAGTCCATAAAGGCAACATACACCTTTTGTTTCTTCTCCAGATATTTCTCCACAACACAATTCAGGGTAAAAATCTGATCTACACATCCTCTTCCCTTCCTAAAAACCTCCCTGCTCGTCGCCTATCCATTTCTCCGTTCTCACTCTCACTCTCTCAATCACTACCCTACTGTATACCTTTCCTAATACGCTTAGAAGACATATTCCTCAGTGGTTACCACACACTCCTCTTTCCCCTTTGCCCTTATATAGGGGGACTTCACTTCTAAACTCAATTAATGAAATCAACAAATACATGTGGCACTCCAAGGACTCGAACAACCATGCAGACATCACACACCCCTGCTTGAATCCAACATTCGGATAAAATAATTTGCTCTGTTCATAAATAATTTGCTGTTCTTCCTCTATATACACTGCCTACCTTGTACCCTCATACTGTATATGCTCTTCACTCCTTCCAGCAAATTACCATTTACCGTACTCTATAATTATATTCTCAGTACTTTCCATCAATCTTTCCTATCAATTATATTCTCAGTGCTGTATTTTCCATCGGTCTTTCCTATAAATTCAGTCATAGGCTTTATCAATTATATTCTCAGTACTGTATTTTCCATTGATCTTTCAGAAAAAAAAATCCTCTCCACAACTTACCTAGTGGAAGAGTGGAGCCCTGGCCTGGTAGGCGTGGTGGAGCCAGAGTGTGGCCGTGTGGAAGACCAGTTCCTCTCTCTCCACCTCCAGCTCCTCTCCACTCAGGACCTCCACAATTTTCTCCACCGGCAGACCACCGACTCCTATCCACCCATCACCTCTATGAAGTGCCTGCGGGAGGAGAGAGAAAAGATGAAGCGTCTGATAGAGAAATTAATTTTTGTTTTGTCTATTTTTTTTTCACTAACCCACCAAATACTTACAAATAAACCTAATTAATGAATTCAATGAAAGTAATGAATACATGTGGCGCTCCAAGGACTTGAAACTAGGATACTCACACCAAAATTCTGCACACTAAGCATTACGCTATCAATACAGTTAAAAAGAAAAGAGAAGAGAAGAGGAAAAGATAGGAGAGGAGCACAACACCGTAGCCATGGCCTTCCTTAGGGACTCAGGGCTGTTCGGCCAGGCAGCTTAGGGAACGCCAACGCCAACAACAACAACAAAACCAAACATAACTATACTCTATTTTTTTCCAGCTGATGGTAAATTGAATCCCTTAGTAGCTGATTTCTCGATACTTAATGGAAATATATGAAACTACTATGGCTGTGTCGTATTAATGTCAAGTTTTCATAATTAACATAATATTTGGCTACAAAATCTACCTTATAGCTGAGTAACAAAGATAGAAACATGACAATTTACCCTCAACTGGAAAAAAATAGACTATAAAGGGACACTCGGTAGAGCGCATACCTCCATCTACGCTGGCTTGATATCATAAGCCTAAATTTTCTTCTAGATACTGTATGATCGGGATTGCCTCCTTCATTAAATAATTTCTTCCTTGGCACATATCCTACTGTACTTGCCCACTAAATTATGTGGTAATCAGTTCATAACTTTGTGAGAGACTGTATTTTGCTTACAGACAGACAAACAAACGGAGTTGAAAATATAAATAACAACTGCTTCTGCACCAAGTGGCTTATTTTGTTAATACCTATACATTATATTTTGAAAACTAATGCCACAAAAAAAAAAAAAAAAAAAAAATACTGTATACTGTATACAGTAAATATATGGAGGATGGAGTGAGGAAGTACAGTATATGAACGAAGGCGGTGCTGGTTGGGGGGAGGGGCGTCGACTGACTGGGGACAGAGGTGCATCGGGACGGTTCGTTCGTGGCCACCCCTTCGGGGATCACGGCGTCAGGCAATAGATAGATAGATAGTAAATATATATATACAGTATATATATATATATAATAATAATATATATATTATATATATATATATATAATATATATATATATATATATATATATATATATATATATATGTTGGTAAAGCCAGGTAATAAATTTTCTTTAATACATACGAGGTTGAAAGAAATGGCAATTTCTGCGTTGGAAATTTTATTATTCAAAGTTTCCAGGTCTCTGATGAGTTTTCGCTGGGTGGCAGGAAGTAGATGAAGGAGATGAGCAAAATTCATGGTGGTACAGGGTTACATTAAAGTACATGAAGATACAGGATATACGACGCATTTCACTGGACAACCAGCATTATCAAGTAAGGAAGGAATGATATAAAAGGTAAACAGGAAGGGTATATATAGAGGGTGGAGGATCAGAGGAGGCGGAAAACAGGGGGCAAAAGTCTGCTATTGGTGGAAGGGTAAACTAGGAGAGAGAAAGGGGGTAACCGCTTCACGCATGAGCACTGGATGCGGGATGGTGGTCGATAGGTGGGGTCGAAGCTGATTGGCTGCGTGTCGAGGGGCGTGGCCTAAGTTGTGTGGCGCCTGCAGAAGACGAAGCTGAAGGAGGTAGCGCGGGGGGCTGCGTCAAGGGCACCGGGGGGCGAGGAGGGGTGTTAGGTCCTGTAGGGTAGTGCCTTTTGGCAGAAGGAAGGATCTGAAGGTCCAGAGTTTGGTTGTTGATGTTGGGATGTAAGGCTTGGATATATAAAGCTTCGAGTATAGGTAATCTCCTTGGGTCATTTTCTTTATCGAGTATGGTGGTGTGTTTCTCTAACTCGTTGCGTGTGAGGTGAGGGTGGTTAGGGGTGAGATAGTGGTCTTTGATGGCTCCAGCCTGAAGGTGAAGAGTTAACCGACGTGAAAGACGAGTCTGCATCATACCAATATAGGAATGAGGTCCACAGTCCTCATAATTACAGGTATGTTGGTAAATGACGTGATCGTCGGTCATCGGGCTCTTTATCTTGGTGGAGGCTGGTTTGTTGCGGAGAACGAGGTTGGAGGTCTTGGGGGATTTGTAATAAATTATTAATTTGATTTTGTTTTCCGGGTTGGTTGGGTGGACATGCTTGGAGATTATTTCTTTTAAGACGGCCTCGTCATTTTTGTGTTCAGAGGACATGTAATTGCGGTAGAAGATCTTAATTTCATTGGGGGGGTCAATGTTGGGAGGGCTTTGGGTGTACCATTTTTCAAGATGGTGGTTGATGGTGCTGGAGATGTCGGAGTTGGAGTATCCGTTATTTACTAAAACTTGGGATAGTCTTTCTAGTTCCTGGTGGGTGTCGGCCCAGGTAGAGCAGTGCGTGAGGGCTCTCCTAACATAGGCGGAGATGGAGGATAGAAGATAACGGCGGGGGCATTCACTATCACCGTTGAGGCATTGTCCTGTGTTAGTTGGTTTAATGTAGACGGTGGTTTTGAACCCATGGTCGTTCAGAGCTACGAGGATGTCGAGGAAGGGGAGTTGTCCATTGTTAGATTTTTCAAAGGTGAAGTTAAGTCCGGAGGAGGTCATGAAGCGACGCTGGAGTTCCTGTAGTTCGTGGAGATACTTGATTTGCACGAAGATGTCATCCACGTATCTACAGTAGACGGCGGGTCGTTGGGCAGCTAGGAGCTCTTCCTCGATGGTACCCATGAAAAAGTACCCATGAAAAACGTTCCGGAACGCATAGGCAATTTACAGCAATTTCCAGGCTTTAAAAACCTGTAAAAGCCGTAGAAATCGAGTGTCAGTGGGCGGGAGTGTGAGGGACCCACCTCCGACCCGCAGAGCAGCCAGCCGCTCACTGAGGAAGACTGTGTCTCGCGCGGGTGTCTCACAACAGTGTTGCTGAGCGAGCGAGAGCTAATAATTAGCGAGTTTTCCCGAATGTCTATGGCAACGCTGCGGGTGAACCCCGCCACCTACGAAGCTCATTCTGGTCTCATTTTGAAGCTATTTTCACCTAGTTTTTGGCAGAATACAGTTCATCTAATGCAGATGCTTGATTAATCATTCAGGAGTGCCTGAATATGCCCTAAATAGTGCAAATATAGATGCAGCCAAGGTGTTAATTGAGTTTAGGAGTAAAGTCGGTTGGTGGAGGGAACATAATAATATACAGTACATATACTGTATATATATATATATATATATATATATATATATATATATATACCGGTATATATATATATATATATATATATACAGTATATATAATATTTTATATATTACTAATAGCAAGGTTCCACTGTATTTTGTATAGGCTATACATGTACAGTACAGTACTTAGAACCGAAAATACAATTGATCACATTAATTTGTATCCATATCATGATTTTATGTGTGGAAGAAAACCTACTATATTTGACATACCTGAATAACTTGCTATACAAATTATAATTGATCACATTATTTAACTACTGCATAGGAGAGGAGAGCAGAGAAAAGGAGAGGAGAGGAGAGGCAAGGAGAGAGGAGAGGAGAGGAGAGGAGAGAAGAGAAAAGGAGAGGAGAGGAGAGGAGAGGAGAGGAGAGGAGAGAAGAGGATAGGAGAGGAGAGGAGAGGAGAGGAGAGGAGAGGAGAGGAGAGGAGAGGAGAGGAGAGAAAAGGAGAGGAGAGGAGAGGAGAGAAAAGAGAGGAGAGAAAAGGAGAGGAGAGAAAAGGAGAGGAGAGGAGAGATGAGGAGAGGAGACAAAGGAGAGGAGAGAAGAGAAAAGGCGAGGAGAGAAGAGAAAAAGAGAGAAGAGAAAAGGAGAGGAGAGGAGAGAAGAGAAGGGAGAGGAGAAAAGAGAAGGGAGAGGAGAGAAGAGAAGGGAGAGGAGATAAGAGAAAAGGAGAGGAGAGGAGAGGAGAGGAGAGGAGAGGAGAGGAGAGAAGAGAAAAGGAGAGAAGAGAAAAGGAGATGAGATGAGAGAAAAGGAGATGAGATGAGAGAAAAGGAGATGAGATGAGAGAAAAGGAGAGGAGAGGAGAGAAAATGAGAGGAGAGGAGAGAAAATGAGAGGAGAGGAGAGGAGAGAAAAGGAGAGGAGAATTAGGTAAATACAGTATAGAGATACTGTAGTAGAGTTTATTAATTTAGCATGTTTTTTGTTTGAGTCCTTGGAGTACCACATACTGTATATTCATTAGTTTCATTTGTTTCATTAACTAGGTTTATTTGTAAGTTAATTGGTGTGTTGGTGAATATATATTAAATTATTTTAATAATTATTATCATTCAACACCTTGCTTCCACCTGAGAAAACCCCGCTAAGGAACGCCATGGCAGAATTCCTCCAGGCTATTACAGGTCTACCTCAATTTACGATTGGGTTACATTCCTGAAAACCCGATCGTAAATAGACAAATTGTATAACGAACCCTAAAATTAATGGGGTTGTTGTTGCTGTTCCCCAGGCTGCCTGGCCGAACAGCCCCAAGACCCCGAGCAAGGCCAAGGCCATAACCGAGTGCCCCACAGAACCCTCCCTGCCTACCACAATAAAACCTGGGTGACCGAAGCCACTCCAAGGCAGGGAACTGAGGAGGGTGCGGAAACGCCCGGGAGACCAAAGCCCCACCCAGGGCCCTGGGGTAAATGGGGATGCATTCTGGGACAAACCAAAACCCAAACACCTAAAAACCTATAATATTATCGTAAATCAGGGCATCGGATAGTGAGGGAGAGCTGTATTATCTCCAGAAATGCTCCCTATGCTCGTACCACAATGCTTCTTCCACTATTTGCAAGTTTATCTTCAATATTATATTCCACTTTCTTCTTCCGTACCAGGGTGTCAAACAAAAGCCGAGTCCATCATTTTTAGTCTTCATTATTGTATATGTGAAGATAATATGATTGTGTATAGTTAAAATTATGTGTTTGAAAGTGATAAAATATTCAAAACAATGCTAGTTCATGTCCATGTTCTTGTATTCCTTCTCAAAATCATTAAAGTCATCAAACAAAATGGCTTCGGTTTGACACCGTTCCATACCATAGGGTGGATGTCTACTACCAGCTGTTTCTCTATGACTCTATCCTTTCTTTCATGTATCCTTCTTGGTATTCTGTCCTCATCCATTTTTTTAACATGACCGATCCACCTCAAAGTACTGGTACTTCTCTGTATTCACTTTACCACTCCACATTCAATACTGCATTATTTTAAGTAATTATACTGCATATACGATGTAAATAGCCAATGGAACTTTCTTAAGTTCTTTTCAGCCTTATCGCTGCCACTGACAAAGTCTGTGGGAAAACAAAGGGTCACCCCAGGAATAAGACCTCTTGGTGGTGGAACGATGAGGTAGAACATGCTGTGAAAGAGAAAAGGAGATGCTTCAAAGCATGGAAGAAAGGAGGCAGCAGGGAGGAATACCAGGCAGCTAAACGAACTGCCAAAAGTTATTTACAATGCTAAAAATCGCATTAAGGACCTGGTCCTCGAACAAGTGTGTAACACTGACAATCCCAATGGGATCTTCAACCTAGCTAGGCGAGTTAAAAATGACAGTAGGGATATTATAGGTGAACAGTGTGTTAGAGATGATAATGGGAAGATTGTGTATGCAGAAAATGAAATCAGAGAAGCATGGAAGGTACACTATGAACGATTGCTAAATGTAGAGTTTGAATGGGATAAGGAACAGCTTAGTATCGAAAAACCAATATCTGGGCCCCCTCCTTTGATAGCACCAGCTGTAGTGAGCGACGCAATCAATAAAATGAAGGACGGTAAAGCTCCAGGTTGCTCCGACATTGTCGCTGAGATGATAAAAGCCTCAGGGGAGATTGGTGTAAACTTAGTCACTGAGTTGATAAACACCATTATTAAAGATGAGAAAATCCCAGAGGATTGGCTCAAAAGTGTAATAGTAAATATATACAAAGGAAAAGGGGATGCGCTAGATAGAGGAAATTATAGGGGCCTGAAAATGCTTGACCAAATCATGAAGGTCTGTGAGAGAGTCCTTGAGGGTTTGATCAGGCAAAGCATCTCTATTGATGATATGCAGTTTGGTTTTATGCCAGGACGTGGTACAACCGATGCTATCTTCATAGTCAGGCAGATACAGGAAAGATACTTACTAAAAGGCAGGGATCTTTACTTTGTGTTTGTGGACCTGGAGAAGGCCTTTGATAGGGTACCTAGAGATGTTGTACAGTGGGCTATGAGGAAACTTGGTGTGGAAGAGTGGCTGGTGCGTGTGATAATGAAGATGTATGAGGATTCGCGAAGTTCGGTGAGGGTGAAGGGTGTACTGAGTGATGAGTTCGCAGTCCGTGTTGGAGTCCATCAGGGTTCAGTGTTAAGCCCCCTCCTCTTTATTATGGTCTTGGAGGCGCTGTCTAGAGTTTTTAGAGGCGGACTCCCGTTGGAAATGTTTTATGCAGACGATTTAGTCCTAATAGCTGACAGTATGCAGGATGCTGAGGCCAAATTCAGAGAGTGGAGAGAGGGCATGGCGAGCAAGGGTTTGAGGGTTAATATTAACAAAACCAAGGTTATGCATTGTAGTTTGAGACGAGGCAATGTGGAAAAGAGCGGTGCATACCCATGTGCAGTGTGTGTGGAAAGGGAGTGGGGGTTAACTCAATTCAATGTAGCATCTGTCGATGTTGGGTACACCATGGGAGTAAGCGCTGTAGTAGAATAAAGGGGCCCCTGCCGAAGGATAAGTCAGAAATAGAGAAATTTGAGTGCGTAGTGTGCAAAGGCGAGCTTGTGTTAAGTGATGATCCTGTGGCTGTGAATTTTGGAAATGAGTCTTTGGAGCTGGTGAACAAGTTTTGTTACCTAGGAGATACCATCTCTGCCGGTGGTGGGGCCGAGGCTGCCACTGTTGCTAGAATTAGGTGTGGCTGGGGGAAGTTCAGAGAATTGATGCCAATCCTGACCATGAAAAGAATGCCTCTCCCCCTGAAGGGAAAGGTGTATGCCTCATGTGTTAGAAGTGCAATGACGTATGCCTCAGAAACATGGGCCGTTAAAGTAGAGGATGTCAACAGAATGGAGCGTAATGAGATGAGAATGGTGAGATGGATGTGTGGGGCCAGGCTACAGGATAAAATAACAAATGTTGAGCTGAGGAGACGTTTAGGTATAAAGAGTATTAGCGAGGTGATGCGTACAAGTAGACTGGGATGGTATGGACATGTGGAGAGAATGGATGAACAAAATTGGGTGAAAAAATGCAGGTTTGTGATTGTGGAGGGAGCTGCACCAAGGGGTGGACCGAGGAAGACCTGGGATCGGACTATACGCGCCGATCTCAAATCCAAGAACTTGACAAGTGAAGCAGCCCTTAACAGGGTTGCCTGGAACGCCGCCATTAGGACAAGAGACTGAAACTGCACTTATGTGTGGAACACTCGGTCTTAAAATTTTATGTATGTATGTGTGTATATACAGTATACTGAATAAATAATAACATTGTTTTGTAGGTAATAAAATAAAAATAACAGTTACCAGACAACTCAACAGTGCCCATTTCAACCAGTGAATTTCAACAAGTGCCAACTCTACCAAGAGTAACTAAATGAGTTTGCACTAACTGATATGTAATCTTAATCATTGCTCGAAATGGCTTAGTGGTTGAAATGGTCTACCAATTCAAATGGTCTACTACTCTACTGGTTGGAATGGTCTACTGGTTGAATTGGTTGATTCAAATGGTCTACTGGTGGGGCTGTCCGGCCAACAAACAGAACAGAGTAACTTACACGGTCCGGGTGTGAAGGATTGACAAACTTGTGGTAATCACTGGGAGAGGCTGCCAGTGCTTCCGCTCCCTCCGCCCCCACCCGACTACCCCCGGGGCCACCACCCCCTCGACCCCCCGGTATGACCCGGACTCCTTTAGGCGTGACATCACACTTCATAGGCAGTTAATTCTACTCCTTCCATTTTCTCCTGTAAAAAGAAAAACATATCCAGATAAAAATTGAAGAGACCCCAGACAGCCTTCTCACTAGTTAATTTTTGTGTTTGTTGTATTTTTCTTTGATATACAGTGTTCTTTAATACCGAGGACCGTCGCATTTTAGTATTTTCAACATTAGCCTAACCTAACATAATGCTAAATCCATTAAATCCGAGCCAAGAACCTAACCTAACCTATCACAACTACTATCACAACGACTGTTATAACGTGTGAACAGTAGGATAAAACTAACCTGTCTCGCGACGGACTTCTTAGTTTAGTGGCCAAAGGTGAGCTTATGTGCATGTTATTTCCCATATGGCGGACTACTGTACATAGTTTGCTCAGAATGAGTTTCGGACTTGATAGATGATATGCCTCAATTGGGCATATAGACATGTTATATATCATTAGGCGGACTTGATAGTCTTGTTCAGAGTGAGAGGCGGACTTAAGTTTCATCCATGCCAAAACTTTTTAGGTAACATGGTGAGATTCACTAGGTAACATTCTCACAAATCTCACATTGGGTGTCCACCTCAGATAGGTGAGCACTAAAATGTTACCTAACACTTTATAATCAGGTAGGGCGGACTAAAGGTTGCTCACTTTGTTACCTAAAAGGTGAGCCAGTGAAATCTCACATAAACAAAAGTCCGTCTACGATCTGGCAAGTCGGCCCTATGGAATATATTCATGTAAACACAAAAACATTTTCACATCAATATATACACTAAGTACAAGGCAATATAAGCCAGAAAATGGTTAACATATGTATTTTGAGCTGCTGATTCCATATTTACTATTATAAAATGTCTAAATCCTTAAATAAGTAGAATAAACCAAAGTTATTATTTTTTTTTAAAGAAAAAGTGTCTGTCAATTGCTGAATTTCATTGTTAGAAGAAATCTAAGGGTATATTTGGACTCCCCATGACATATTACTTAAGTAAATGTTACTTTCAGCGATCTATGGGCAAATTGGTAAAAAAATCACCGAGAGCCCATATTCAGCTAAGAAAAGTGAGCAGGGTTTAGTCCAAGGTTAAAGTGAGACTAAACTTTGTTACCTAAACATGCTCACATTCAGTCCGACATGAATTGTGTACTAAATGTGAGCACATTTAGGTAACATAATGAAGTCTCACTATAAGACCGGACTAAACCTTGCTCACAAAACTTAGCTGAATGTGGGCTCTTAGAGAAATGTTCTACAAGATGTCCAGATTGGCCATATAATATAAAAATCATATGTATTTTGAGCTGGGAATTCCAAAAATGTAATTATCAATTGTCTAACTTCTTAATTAATTAAAATAGAGGAAAAATAATTATTAAAGTATACAGTATGAGCATTGTTTGTAAGTTGCTTAATTTCAATGTTATAAAATAACTAGGGCTCTTTTTGGACTTCCCAGGTCAAATTGGTTAAAAGATATTACTTTAAGCCATCTAGGCACACTTTTGTCAAAGTATCACTGACAGCCCCCATTCAGCTAAGAAAAGTGAGCAGGGTTTAGTCCACGGTTAAAGTGAGACTAATCTTTGTTACCTAAACATGCTCACATTCAGGCAGGCATGAATTGTGTACTAAATGTGAGCTCATTTAGGTAACACAATGAAGTCTCACTTTCAGCAGGGACTAAACTTTGCTCACCAATTTTTTTTTAGTGAGCAGGATTTAGTCCGAAGTAAAAGTGAGACTAATCTTTGTTACCTAAACATGCTCACATTCAGTTCGACAAAAATTGTGTGCTAAATGTGAGTACATTTAGGTAACACAATGAAGTCTCACTTTATGACCGAACTAAACCTTTCTCACAAAACTTAGCTGAATGTGAGCTCTCAGAAATGTTTTCTCCAAGTTGTCCATATTTGCCCTAGAATATTATAATCATATGTATTTTGAACTGGTAATTCCAAAAATGACATTAAAGAAAGATTGAGAGTATCGTTTCACTCTTGAGTTGGAGAGTTGTACAGAGTAGGGGTGGGATTGTGTTGCAAGATGGGTACTACGTAACCTACGTAGAGGAGGTGGTTCGTTGTTGTTGTTGTTTTTGTTCCCTAAGCTGCCTGGCCGAACAGCCCCGAGTCCCTGAGAAAGGCCATGGCCACGATCGGGCTTTCCCACAGAGCTCTCATTGAGTGTAGATTGTGTTGTTGGCGTAAGTGGTTGTGTGAAATGCAGTCTTCTATGATGTGTTTAATGGTATGGGGTGCTGTGTTACATCCCGGGCAGGCGTCGACAACGGAGTCATCCAGTCTCTTCTGATAGCTCAGGAGAGCTGGATGGTGTCCGCATCTCAGCCTGGCCAGGTGGACTCTGTCCTCGCGAGGAAGGGAGGATTCGGAAGGATGGATTTCGGGAGGTCGTGCATGCAGCTGCGTGTTGTCTGTGAGTGAGTGGATGGATCGGTGAGAGATATGAGTATGGATGTGCTTCTGGAAGTTGGTTCGGGGTGGGCAGGGAGGGAGAGAGGACAATAATTGTGTGTGATACCGTGTGCTGGGTGTTGTTTTGATATTTCTTGGTGTCTGTGGGTGTGTTGCCATGTAGTTTAGTGGGTGGTCTTGGTTCGTGGAGGCTGCTGCCAGGAATTGAGTGCCTCTCATGTCCAGATGGTCTTTGACTTTGAGGATTTTGGTTTCTTGATGTAGGTGATCTGTGGGTGAAGTAGCTGTGCAGCCTGTAATGATCTTCAGGGCTTTGTTTTGAATAGTCTGTAAGGTCTTATGATGTGTTTCAGCTAGGTTAGAAGCCCAGGCTGGGCTTGCGTATTCCATCACTGATCTTATGTATTGTTTATATACTGTGGTGGTAGTTTCTTTGTTGTGTCCAAATTTTGTGTGAGCAAGTGACCTGAGGGCGTTAAGTCTGGGTGTCAGTTTCTTTTTAATGTTTGTGGTGTGCTGTTTGAATGTCATATGAGTATCATATGTTACTCCTAGGATTTTGGGTGTGTGTGTATGTGTTAGGGGTGTGTTGTTTATGGTGAGTTGAGGGATGTATTCGTGTTCTCCTGTCCAACTTGTGAGCAGGGTTGCGGTGGATTTGGCTGGGGCTAGATTAAGTCTGTTTGTAGTGCACCAGCCATGTAGTGTGTTGAGATAGGGTTGAAGGAGATCTGTTGCTCTTTTTGGGTCATGGTGTGTGCATGTGAGTGTTATGTCATCTGCATAGGAGGCTAAGTTTATTTGGGGCGTATTGGGTGTAGTTATATCGTGCATGTACAGATTGAAGAGTGCGGGCGATAGGACGGATCCTTGTGGGACTCCGTTTGGAAAGTTTCTGATTTTAGATGACTGACCGGCAAAAGATACGTGTGCACATCTGCCTGCTAGGAAGTTGGCCAGCCACCTTTTTGTGTTGTTGTGCATGTTTGTGTTGTAGATTTTGTTTGTTAGGTTGTGGCGGGGGATGGCATCGAAGGCTTTACTAATGTCGAGTGTGGCTAATAGTGATCTGTGTGGTCTAGCTGAGTTGATGCCGTCGAGAGCTCTTTGTGTAAGGTCTGTGAGAAGAGTGTTTGTGGAGTGCAGTGGCCTAAAGCCATGTTGTGTTGGAGCTAGGGGTAGGTCAGGTGTAATTAGTTGTAATACTAGGCGTTCCATGACTTTGGAGGGGGAGCAAAGGAGTGTGATGGGGCGGTGCGAGGGGTCTTTGTTGGGTTTGGGGAATGTGATGATGATACCATGCTTCCAAATGTCTGGTATTGTGTTGTGTGAATAGCTGTAGTTTGATATGTTAGTGAGTACTTGTATGCCTTGTATACCCCCAGGGGGTAAGGGGGCCTTCATCTAATGGTGGAGGAAAAAAAGAATATGCCTCACGCATCCTACTGCGTGTCGTACAAGGCGACTAATAGGGGGGATGGCGATAGACTTATGGACCAACAGCCATTACTAGACAATAATGTCTTTATCTTAGCACTGTCTTGGTATGGCACTGCCGAGGCTGGTGGGGTGCGGATAGGTGCCACAGGAGACTGAATCTTACCTGGGCGCCGTTTGGCACCACACCTGTGTCGGCAACAGTGTTTGCATGTTGGAGCAGTGTTGGGGCAGGACTTTATTGTTCTATAGTCCAATTGCCTAATATACAGTAGAGTCTTGTTATGGTGCTGTCTTTTTGTAACACTGTTAAGGCTGGTGTGGTTGCAGATACTGCAGGTGCAAGTGCTGCAGTGGGACTCTGTTGAGTCTTGCTGAGGCATGGTTAGCACTATACCAACATCAACCACAGTGATGACTTGTTGGGGCAGTGTTGTGGCAGGACTTTATTGTACTACAGTACACTCCAACTACTGAAAGGCAACCCCGTCTGAGCCGTTACAATGCATGTAATGGAAAAATGACGTTAAACCAATGTATGTATGTATGTATTGTGGTCCCAGGTGTCTGAGATGTATGTTGCTTATGTTGTCTAGGCCACAGGCGGGTGAGTGCTTGAGATTGTTGATGATATGCTTTGTCTGGTGATTGGTGAAGGGTGTAGAGTCAGGGTCTGTGGGGAATTGTCTCTTACGTCGGATGACACGTCGGTCGTCTTTGTGAGGTTTTAGGTGGCTGACATGTGAAAAGTGATTGGTGAGAGTGTTTGCTTGTTGTTTACATGAAGGAGTAGAGTCTGTTATTGTGATTGCAGCATGTGATTGTGATTGTTGGAAAGTGTGATGCTGTTTAGTGTTTTGTATAGTTTTTTGGGGTTTGTTTTGTGATCAAGTGTTTGTAGGAAGTTATTCCAATTTAGTTTTTGTTGTTCTTGTATTTTGTTGTTAGTTTGGGTGTTGAGTGCTTGAATTTGTTGTGTTATGTCTTGTGTGTGGGGTGCTGGGGAGTGTTTCAGTATGTCGCGTTGTCTGATGAGGTTTTGAATTTCTGGTGTGAAGTTGGGGTTGTGTCTTTTTCTGTTACCTCTTGGAATGTGTTTCTTGTCAGCGTTTTGGATAGTTTTATTGAGTATGTGTACAGCATTGTTGATGTTAGTGATGGGTGTACTGTTTAGAGTTGCGAAGTGTTGTTCTGTCTCATTTGTGAATGCTTCCCAGTTAGCTCTTTTATAATTGGTGTATGTGTGTTTGTGGCTAGCTGGGGTGAGTCTGGTTTTGGTGGTGATAATGATCGGGAGGTGGTCAGAGCCTAAGGTTCTGACCACCCTCCAGGATGTTGTGGGGGCGAGTTCTGGGGAGCAAAAGGTGATGTCTGGAGATGATGGGTTATAGAGGGCTTGGTGAGGAATATGGGTATGTTGATGGATGTCGTTAAGGATGATGAGGTTATCTGTTTGGTTTTGTAGTACCAGCCCTCTGTCTGTGTCGGGGTTGTCGACAAACCCCGTCGACCCCCGTGGTTCGTTCTTAATTATTAGTTAATTTTCTCTCATTTGGATCGTTGCTTAGGCCTACCTAGTCGGTTACTTTTTCTCTTTTCTAATAGTTCCTACTTATTTCAATGTTCCTTACTTTCTGAAGCTTTCCATAGTTTAATTGTCTTTCCTTTGTGTTTCACCGTCAACCTTGCCTCGCCAATTAACCCGGCAAGCGCGATAGGCCTCACGGAAGGCTTCCTATAGGGAACGCGATAGGCCTCACGGAAGCAGGACCATAAAAAAAGCCTTCCATAAAAAAAAAGGGCCTATCAAAACAAAGGAATTTGTCTCTAGGTGAGATAATTCCCCTCCAGTACTCATCCATGTAAATCTCACCCACCCCCCTCCCCTCCTTCCCCACCTTATTCCCCCCTCCCTCCCCTCCTCAATTATCACCTATTTTTCCTCTTATTATCATTTATCGGTTATTTTTCTCTCCCGCGATAATGTAGCACAAGTGGGTTGCATAAAAGATCGTTATGCAACACCCAGACACCGGCACACACCGCCCCCCGCTCGTCTCAGTTGACTCCCAGACAGCGAGAGGGGAAGGCTGCCTGTCTCTCTCTCTCGCCTGAGATTATGACCGGGTGGCCAATATCTTCGTTTTTCACCACCCAAATGCTTTTCCCACTTATTTTAGCACTCTTGAAGGTTCATATATACATCATATATGTAAAATAAAAGCATACCGAAAACAAATAATGGTTTATATTGTAAATATAACGAATTCTGTCAGAATCCAGGGCTAGAAATGCACAAATAACTACCCTAGCACCTACGTCTATATCGCGCTTGTCAGGTTAAGGGGAGAGTTGTACTGTATATACTGTACTTCTTTATTTACTTAGTATTATAATTATATATATATATATATATATATATATATATATATATATATATATATATATATATATATATATATATATATATATATATATATATATGCTGTATATACATATATATATATATATATATATATATATATAATAATAATAATAATAATAATAATACAAAACATTATTATTATTATTATTATAACCGAAGTCAGGCAATATGATAAATGTTGTGCGTAAATAAATAAATAAATAAATGTCATAAGGCGGAAGGGTATATAGTTCCATAAAACTATTTAGGGGTGGAGAGACGACTGAAAAGTTAAACATTAAGTAATATTAAGAATAAATAATGCTAATGAATAACAAACAAACAATAAAACAATTTAAGTCGCATGATCTAAGCGAATCTCTTGTCTGGCTACATATTTATGTAAGTTGTGCACACAACATAATTAGCAGATTAAAAAAAATAATAATAATAATAATGATAACAATAATATTAATAATTATAAAAATAAATTATGTTTTATGAAGTGCAGTTCCGAAGGACACAGACAAATATATACATAAATAAATACAGATACTAGTGATCTTTATATTGTTGTATACATACCACAAATGTAACACATATATAGTATCTTTAAAATATGCAATTTGAATTGTATTTTTATATTTAGACAAACAAAATATATAAACCTTTCAATAACATAATACGTAAGATAACACAACCATATCTGGCTTAGCCTTGTAAATTCATATGTTTAGAGGTTAACACACAATTCTATGAATACATATGTCTATGTAAATGCAACACACACGGTACAGTCGTGGCCAGGAATACTTGAACATCTCCTTATGACACTGACACACACACACACACACACACACACAAACGGGGAACATTAACTATTGTAAATTTTGAAATGGTCCTTATGGTTCAAACAGTTAACGGGGAGGTGGTTGATTTTTTGGAACCCCTTCTCCCTCATGTTTAGCCACATTATTTTTGAGATATTATGAAGTTCACCCAATTAGTTTAGCGATTTTAAAACATTTCGCCCCATTTCGTTGTCAATTTTAAGACCTTTCGTGCCACTTAGGTGTCAATTATTTCCTGGCGAGCGATAGCAAGCCTGTAAATTTAAGAGGAACCGGCCTTCGGCCGTGATTTTTTTCTATCGCAAAATTGATAAATTCATCTTGAAGGGGGATCTAGGGGGTGTTTTAATATGCTTCATAGAGGTCACCTATGCGGGTATGGAGATAAGGTTGAAAAGACCTATTAGGATGCTTAATGAATCCTAATCATAATTAATCTGGCACCCACAATTCCTTCTTACTCTGATTAAAATTGTCTACTAATAACCATTATAAAAGTAAGAAACGCGTCCTCATCTTGAAATGGTTAAGTACACAAATACATTAATAAAACTTAATTAACCAAGACCAAGTATATGTGCAGTCCCCTAAAGAATATTATAGGGGTAGACAAAAGGGTGGGAGAACCAGTGATGTTATAGTGCGAGGATAAAAGAGGCGGTGATGCAATCTAACCTGTGTACAAAATATATATATAAACATGGTACACTCGTGGAAAAAACAATCTTTACACTGGTGAGCTGAATATATATTTGACTGAACAGAATTAACCGGGTGAGATGTACGTTTGAACTAAATTATCACAAGATTTCGATCCACTTCCAGAATGTTTAGATCGTAGTGTAAAGATTGTGTTATACCCCATAAACAGATACATATACAATGAAGCCAGAAAAACGAAAAACAAAAGTTTGGTCCCTAAAAGGATGTAGGGGCGGAGAGAAGGCGGGAATATTTGAGGGTCACCCGTCTATTATGGTGCTAAATGAGACGTTGACGCAAGTAGCTGCTTGGTATTGTGGGGGCGGGGGAGAGCTGGAAGGGTGGAGGGAAGAAGGTTGTAAGAGGAGGGGGAGAGAATGATGGAGGGAGGAAGGGTGTAAAGGCCCCCATACACGTAGGGTTTGGCCTTCCGGCCACCGGAATGAGGGCGGAGCTTCAAGTACTGAAGAAGCGCACACACTGTTCAGGCGGCCTGTGTAAAAAGAGTCAGTCCTGCTCCAGCTGTCGTTGAGATATGAGTGTGATCGGCCGAGACATAGAGCTGCAGACATTGGCTATGTGTTATGTTGTTATGTAGCATGTGTTGAATTAAAGATAAAGAATATGCATAAACAGTGAAGGGTTTGAAGGAAAACCTGACTCACACACACACACACAATTTATTGAATACTGTGCTTATAATTTAATTGTCAGGGGAGCCAGATGGCTGGTACAATTACCTGAGAATGAGTGAAGCTACATTTTTGGAATTACTTGGAAGGGTAACCTCATTAATCCAAAAAGAGGAAACATTAATGAGGCCATCAATTACACTCTTTGAGTGGTTAGCAGCCACGTTAAGATTCCTGGTAACTGGAAGGAGCCATGAGGAATTGAAATTCAGCGTGATATTTCCTCAGGCACTAGGGGAAATAATACCAGAAAAATGTCACACCATCTGCAATGTCCTTCGGGAGAAGTACATGCAGGTATGGCAAAACAACAAATTAAATTACAGTCTTTATTTAATTAATCAATGCATTATAGTAAAGTAGTGGTTATAAGTACATTTTAAACAAATGCCACTGTTATTCTTCAATAAACTCTGCATTGAACTTAATATATTCTCAGTTGTTGTGTAAAATATATCATAATTTGTAGTTAAGCTGTACACTACTGAGCCGGCCTGAAGGCCCCATCCACTTCATCTCACACACATGCAGTTTGTGAAGCCTGGCGGGGCCTGATCAGGGCCTCAAATACGGTGAGGTTGGAAGGCCTGGCCTGGTGGCAAACAGCCCCATACACACGCAGGTACGATAAACCACGCCCTCAATACGTCCGCCGGATAGGTTTGGCCGTTAGGTGTGTGGGGGCCCTAAGAGGAGGGGAGAGGAAGGCTGGAAGGGTGTAAGAGGAAGGGGAGAGGAATGCTGGAAGGGTGTAAGACGAGGGGGATAGGATGGTGGGGGAGGTGGAGGGAGGAAGGTTGGAAAGATCTAAGAGAAGAGGGAGAGGATGGTGGAGGAGAGCAAGGGTGGAAGGGTGTAAGGGGGGAGGGTGTAAGAGGAGGGGGAGAGGATGGTGGAGGAGGAGAGCAAGGGTGGAGGGAGGAAGATTGGAAGGATGTAAGAGGAGAGGGAGAGGATGGATGGAGGTGGTGGGGGAGAGGAAGGGTGGAAGTGGTGGGAGAGAGGTGGTGGAGGTAAAACAATCAAGCACACTACCAGGAAGGTAGGTGTACAACTGCAAAAACAAATAGTAAACAAAGGGAAGGATTAAAGTGTGTAGTAAATAAAATAATTTCCTGTAAGCATCCATGACTTTAAAATAATAGTTGTAATACAAAATAATGTATTTTTGCACAACAAAAGCTACGTATTGCCGTTTTTCATTTTTGGTATTCCAAGTATTTAATACAAATATAAATATTATTAACCTTCATGATTATTTACAGCCCAAAAAAAAAAAAAAAACAGTGACGATTGTGTTCCTCTTTTACCACGCACCTTCAATAATGAATTAAGAAAGTGAAACTACAAAAAATAATATGAAAATCAAAAATCTTATATACTAAACAAAATGGTGATTCAAGGTTCCACTGGTAATGAAGAACGTGACATAATATATGTTAAATAAGGAACGGAGGAGAATGAAGCTGACTTACAGTAAATAAAAATAAAATATTAACTAAAAGAGAAAATATAATATAATAAATAGATAAATATGGGGGAAATTATACAAGAAGAGAAACTGAAGGAGGGGAAACTAAAAAGGGTTAAAACTCAGTACGAATTTAAATATAATGTGTACAAACGGTGTTCCTCCTGTTGTACTCAAAAACTGTGCTTCCGTGCTGACTCCCAGCCTAGGCAAACTCTTTCGTCTCTGTCTCTCCTCTAACGTCTTCCCTTCTTGCTAGAAGTTTGCTCTCATTCAACATGTCCCAAAGAAGGGCGACTGCTCTCAGTATATACCACCTCCTCTACGTAGGGTATGTAGTACCCGTCTTGCCTCACAATCCCATCCCTACTCTGTGCAACTCTCCAACCCAAGAGTGAAACGCTATTCTAAGTCTTTCTTCTATTCAACTGCTGAGCTCTGGAACTCTCTCCCAGAATCAGTCTTTCCCTCTCCCTATGACTTAAATTGCTTCAAACTCTGTGTGTCCATACATTTTGGCTCGAACGTCCCTTTTGGTGCTGTCACTCTTTCAACTCTGCGGGAGGCACTCGCTACAAGCAGTTCTGCCTTTTGCCTCCCTCACTCACATAGAAAAACAAAATTGAAATGGATTATCTCTGCAACTACATTATTAAGGGTTAAGGGTAAATATTTATGTATTTACGTACTAAATTTATATATTTTTTTGTTATGCTCCTACGGGTAGGCCTATCTCATTATTTTGGGACTACATATTCTCTGTGTCAGTGGAAATTTGTCAGGTGCCGAATTTATATATTAATGTTTGTTTTCTGAATCTACATTTGTTTTTTCTTTTTACTACAAGGGGTAAATATGCGTCTCTATTTCTGCGGCTGCTATTCGATTTCCAAGTTTCTTTTATTGTTTCAGTTATCTAACCTCTCAACCAACTAGGATCACAAATATATATTGATAATGCCGGACAGGCTAGGAGATAGATATCTTGACCAGGATTCGAGCCCAGTCACCCTAGGTAGATTTGGGAGAGTTGGACACCGTAACAACTCGACCATGAGCGAATATAAGGGAACCAACCTTAGTTCTTATTTGAAGAACCAGGTTATAGTTCCTTATATCCGCTCCTGGGCTAGTGGTTACGGTGCCCAACTCTCCCAATTATACCTGGGGTGAGTGGGTTCGAATCTTGGTCAGGATACCTCTCTCTCAACTAGGATCACCTTTATAAAATTCCTAACTAATCGTCCTGATAGAACATTTAATTCACGATTCCCTTCACTTTCACTATATATTATGTATACCGGTATATATATAATAAATTATATTTCTAGAGTTGACATTATCGTTGCTTTATCCCCCCAATATATCTCACTCTCTCTCTTATATCTATATATATATATATATATATATATATATATATATATATATATATATATATATATATACCGGTATATATATATATATATATATATATATATATATATATATATATATATAGTGTGTTTTAATCTCTCAGTGGGGTTCGAACCGTCGACCGTCAGGACGATAGCCAACCCTTTAACCAACTCCACCGTCGGCTATCGTCCTGACGGTCGACGGTTCGAACCCCACAAAGATTAAAACATTAAGTGGCTCACGTGTATTTGTGATATATACTAACTCACTCTTACTCTCTCTCTCTCTCTCTCTATATATATATATATATATATATATATATATATATATACTCCGCGTTGTTTCTTACACCAAGCAAACTTCCGGCCGGCCATATCCTGTTTATACACCACACTAAACCTGCAGTTCACCCAGGACACATCCTTATTGGCCTTACCAAACCTGCAGTTCACCCAGGACACATCCTTATTGGCCTTACCAAACCTGCAGTTCACCCAGGACACATCCTTATTGGCCTTACCAAACCTGCAGTTCACCCAGGACACATCCTTATTGGCCTTACCAAACCTGCAGTTCACCCAGGACACATCCTTATTGGCCTTACTAAACCTGCAGTTCACCCAGGACACATCCTTATTGGCCTTACCAAACCTGCAGTTCACCCAGGACACATCCTTATTGGCCTTACTAAACCTGCAGTTCACCCAGGACACATCCTTATTGGCCTTACCAAACCTGCAGTTCACCCAGGACACATCCTTATTGGCCTTACCAAACCTGCAGTTCACCCAGGACACATCCTTATTGGCCTTACCAAACCTTTACCCTTCCTTAACTATTGCGATCATCCTTCCCTTCATGCTTATCCTTTATTATCTATTTATATTATTCTTATTATCTTTCCTTACATATTTACCCTAACTTAACTACTTCTATTAACACTATTCTCCTTTCCTCCATACTTACCCTATAACTTAACTACTTCTATTAACACTATTCTCCTTTCCTCCATACTTACCCTATAACTTAACTACTTCTATTAACACTATTCTCCTTTCCTCCATACTTACCCTATAACTAACTACTTCTATTAACACTATTCTCCTTTCCTCCATACTTACCCTATAACTTAACTACTTCTATTAACACTATTCTCCTTTCCTCCATACTTACCCTATAACTTAACTACTTCTATTAACACTATTCTCCTTTCCTCCATACTTACCCTATAACTTAACTACTTCTATTATCTTTATTCTCCTTTCGTTCATACTTACTCTTCCATAACTACACAATTATCCTTATTATCCATCTTTTCATACTTACCTTTCCTTAACTACTTCTATTTATCCTTATTCTCCTTTCCTTCCTTAACTACTTGTATTATCCCTTATTGTCCTTTCCTTCATACATATCCTTCCTTATCTAGTTGTATTATCCCTATTCTTCTTTTGTCTATCTATCCTAGTGCTAGATACTTGTCCATTCCGTCCTGTTTAATATTCCCAATCTTTAAATACATCATTATTTTTCTTCCCCTCCTGTGTATCCTTCCTTACCTTGTCTACTTCAGTCACCCCTCTCATGGCCTTCTCCACTTTTACTTTTTATCTTAAGGGGAGGCTTGTAATTTGCTCCCTAGACCTTCATCAAGATCAAAAAGATGAATTTGTACATTATTCGGTAGAAAAATGCCCCTTTCGGCCGGTTTCTCTTACATTATAGGCTCGCTATCGCTCAACAAGAAAAAATCGACACCTATTTGGCACGAAAAATCTTTAAATTTACAAAGAAATAGGGACAAAAATCTTAAAATCGCCTAACTAATGGAACGAACTTCTTAAAATCTCAAAATTATTGGGCCTAAACATGAGGGAGAAGGGTATACAAAAAAAAAAAAAAAAAAAAAAAAAAAAAAAAAAAAAAAAAAAAAAATCCTCCCCTTAAACATGTCTTCTTATCTACTCCAGTTATCCTTCTTAGCTTCTCTTTCTTCTTTTTTGCATTATTTTGTCCTCGCCTACTTTAATAGTCTTGTCAGGTCCTGGTGTCCTGCCTCTATTATCCATTCTTCTTTTATGGGGGAGGTTGTGCCTTTTTCTCCCTTATGCTTAGCCCCATTAACTTTGAGATTTTAAGACGTTCAATATCAATACCTTTGCCAATAAAAATACCTTTCGTGTACCTTTCGTGCCATCTAGGTGTCGATTTTTTTCCTGGCGAACGATAGCGGCCTTCGGAAATTTGTCTACGAAAAAAAAAAAAAAAAAAATCTTGAAGGGGGGGGGGGTATATTTTAAAGCTTGATAGAGGTTACTATAACATAAATACATACATAATTAAATAGAGCAAAAAATAACCACTACCCCCGTAAGTGATGCTTGTTTAATTCAATAGTATTTTTATGGTCTGCACTGTAAACAAATAATAATAATAATAATATTAATAAATAATAATGATATGCAAAGAGTAATCTGAGTGTCCATAGCAATCTCCCCATTTGAAGGTAAAATTATAGCAATAAACCCATCTAACACAAGGATAGAAAAGGTAAATCACTATCAATGTGCCCAATGTTATTATATACCTTTGTCATAGTGTGTGCTCATCCTCTCTCTTTCTCTCTCTTGTATTTATACTTTTTTCTTCTATTTCGCCTACTTCAATAACTTTTCTCGCCGCTTGTCCAACCTCTTCGTTTCTCTTTTAAAGTGTCTTCGTGTTTCCTTATACATTATATCTTTAATATCACCGTTTGTCTTACCTTGTCCTTCTCCATATATTTATTCTATTTTTATCTTATTTCCCCCCTTCATCGTCAAGTCCTTCTTTACTTGCGTCATCTTCTTATCCCTTGAGTGCGCAGGGATTTATTTACATTATATAGTTTTCTATTGTTTTTTAGTATGTAAAATTTTATATATGTTATTTGCCTGTATCGATTTTATTACTACCTTTCTTTCTCATTCATTTGTGCTCTCCTACAAACATTTTTGCCACATTTCTTTTCCATCAAAATTATATTGTATATTACCTAATCAACTGGGACGAGTTGATAACATACCCAAAAATTTATCATATTACTATTATTATTATTATTTATATATGTATTTATTAGGTGTGTGTTTTTAATGTCTTATTCTTTTTTCAGCCTTATTTATGTTATTGTTCTTATCCTTCCTCTCCTTCACCTGTCATCCATCACGTGTGTCCCTCTCCTCCCTCGGTGTGACCTTCCCCCTTCCTTCAGACTCTCCTCCATCAATTCCTTCCCTCTATCTTACCTCTACCCCTATCATCCCCCCTCCCTCACTCCCTACCACTATCATCCCCCCCTACCCGAAAACCACTTACCTAAAAGCAGTGCAAGACTGCATACCATCGAAAATACGGCGTCCAGGCCATAATAATAAGCCCAAATGGTGGAATAAAGATATTTCAAACTGCCTGCTTGCTAAAAAATTTGCTAATGATAGATTAAAATCCTCACAAAATGACGAAGAACGGCTGAAATTTGTAGAGCTACGACGCAAAGCCAAAAAGTTAATTAAGCAAAGTAAAAAGACCTTAGAGTTACATATTGCGAATCAAAGTAAAACAAACCCGAAAGAATTCTATAGTTATATCAGAAAGAAAAAAGTAGTTACTTCAACTGTTGGACCGTTAGTCGATGAAAAAGGAGAATACACCAAAGACGAAGTACAAATGAGTAATGCCCTCAATACCTTCTTTGCATCAGTTTTTACAACAGAAGACCTCAGTGATATCCCTACACCATCGCCGATTCAGATTGATAATTCAGATGTTCTAAGCAATATCACCGTTACAGAGAGAGAAGTATTGAATTGTTTAGATAAACTCAAGGTAAATAAAACGCCAGGACCTGATACAATCTCGCCTAGAGTTCTAAAGGAAGCTAAGAATGAGCTCTCCAAACCACTGACATTACTATTCAATAAATCCTTGCAGTCTGGAACTATGCCTGATCAGTGGAAGCTAGCCAACGTAACACCGATATTCAAAAAAGGCAGCAAATCCCTACCCAGTAACTATCGTCCAATTAGCTTAACCTCAGTTGTATGTAAAATGCTAGAAACGGTCATACGAGACAGACTCGTAAATCACTTAGAGGAAAATAACATACTTAAAGATACTCAACACGGCTTTCGTAAAAAACGTTCCTGTTTAACAAACCTCTTAGACTTCTTCCACGATATCTTCAACCTCTACGATGAGAGTAAAGCTGTAGATATTATATACCTTGATTTTCAAAAGGCCTTTGACAAAGTTCCCCACAAACGTTTACTGCTAAAACTAAAAGCGCATGGAATACAAGACGGTGTGTTGAAATGGATAGAAAATTGGCTCAGCAACAGAAAGCAAAGGGTAGTCATAAACGGTAAGGCATCTAAATGGACCAATGTAAGTAGCGGGGTACCCCAGGGATCCGTACTAGGACCAATTCTCTTTCTAATTTACATCAACGACATAGATGAGGGTCTCACCTGCACAATCTCAAAATTTGCTGACGATACAAAAATTGCAAATAGCGTACTCTCAAAAGAACAAGTTGACGATATGCAACACAATCTAGATAAATTGTCATGTTGGGCCCAAATTTGGCAAATGAGTTTCAATGCGGATAAATGTAAAGTACTACATGTCGGATACCTAAATGAGAAAGCAAACTATTCGATGAATGGCACTCAGCTTAAGAATGTAAACAGAGAAACTGATCTGGGAGTAACAATATCGAGTAACCTAAAACCGAGTCAACAATGTTCAGAAGTTGTTAAGAAGGCAAACAAAATAATTGGCTTTATAGGCAGGTCATTTGAGCATAAATCCAAAGAAGTTATCCTAACCCTTTACAATTCCTTAGTCCGCCCTCTTCTGGAATACTGCGTTCAATCCTGGTGCCCTTATTACCAAAAAGATATAAACAAGCTAGAACGAGTTCAACGTAGAGTTACCAAAATTATTCCTAGCCTAAAGAACAAACCATACGAAGAGCGTCTTAGAGAATTAAATCTATTTCCTTTAACCCAGCGCAGATTAAGAGGCGACTTAATTCAAGTGTTCAAAATCATCAAAGGCATCGACAATATGAACTGTAGTAAGTACTTCACTATCGACCAATCTAATTACACGGGGGAAACGGTTGCAAAATTATTGGTAAATCTTTTAACTTGCACGAATCTAAGAATTTCTTCTTCAATCGAGTTGTCAACTTGTGGAATGGGCTTCCCCGAGACGTTATAGACTGCAGCACCGTTGATTCATTTAAATTCCGCCTAGACAAATATCTCGCATCAAACCCGCGACTGACTGCGTTTGTAAATGAATAACTTTATCCTCCCCTCAGTTACTAACCCATATGTCCCCTACTAACTTCCTAGTCCTGCCACGTTAGTGGCAGGGCAGTAGTTCCCTTTCCAATGTTCCCTTACCCACTCTAAACCACTGTTTGGACACGATCCTCAGTGTTTTGGAGGACAAGCAACCTAGAAGGGTCACTAGACCTGTTGTTGCTTGATTTCCTTTGTACTCCTTTGTACTTTGTACCCTTCCCTCTACCGCACCATATTACCCTCTCTCTGCCCCTACCCATACCATCTCCCCCATCCTCCCTACTCTCCTCACCTCCCTTCCTCCCTACCCCAATCACCTCCCCCTTCGTCGCTACTCCCATCACATCCCCCTCCCTCCCCATCCTTCCTACCCCCATCACCCCTCCTCCCTCCCTATCCATACTTTCTCCCCTGCCTCCCTACCCCCATCATCCACCCTTTCCTCCCTACCCCCATCACCTCCCCATTCCTCCCTACCCCCACCACCTCCCCCTTCCTCCCTACCCCCATCATCCACCCTTTCCTCCCTACCCCCATCACCTCCCCCTTCCTCCCTACCCCCACCACCTCCCCCTTCCTCCCTACCCCCACCATCTCACCCTCCCTCTCTCCATACCCCTATATATGTTACCATTTCCCCATACTTCTCTTTCACTCCCCCTTCCCACTCCTAATCCTCTCGTTTTCACCTTGGTATTCCGGTTCTCCAGCCAGTCTCTCGTTATATATATTATCTGCAGCCAGTCTCTCGTTATATATATTATCTGCAGCCAGTCTCTCGTTATATATATTATCTGCAGCCAGTCTCTCGTTATATATATTATCTGCAGCCAGTCTCTCGTTATATATATTATCTGCAGCCAGTCTCTCGTTATATATATTATCTGCAGCCAGTCTCTCCTTATATATATTATCTCCCATGATATACTCACGGGTTTATGGTAATACAATCCAGGGTTATTTCCTTCTTACTCCATTAACACACACACACTCTCTATCTCACACACACACACTCACAAACTCTATCTCACACACACACACACACACACTCTATCTCACACACACACACACACAAACTCTATCTCACACACACACACACACTCACAAACTCTATCTCACACACACACACACTCACACACTCTATCTCACACACACACACACTCACAAACTCTATCTCACACACACACACTCACAAACTCTATCTCACTCACACACACTCACAAACTCTATCTCACACACACACTCACAAACTCTATCTCACACACACACACTCACAAACTCTATCTCATACACACACACTCACAAACTCTACCTCACACACACACACACACACACACAAACTCTATCTCACACACACACACTCACAAACTCTATCTCACACACACACACTCACAAACTCTATCTCACACACACACACTCACAAACTCTATCTCACACACACACTCACAAACTCTATCTCACACACACACTCACACACTGCCTGGTGAGTTATCTGCTCAACAGGTGGCGTTGTGTGTGTGTAAGTGTGAGAGTCCGAGTGTAGGGGATGAGACAGTGAAGCACGGGAATGAGGTGGCTTCAGAGATGGGGTCGTTTCGGGCCATGAGTGAGCACCGTGCCTCATGTGAAGGCAAGATGGCAGGTGCTCGTTGTACTCTACGTGCTTCACATGTCTCACTCCCTAGACTGGAACAAGACCTCACGGGCTTCACTGTTCATTGTAAAGCGGTGAATGTTAAGGCTCCCAGCCTATGCCCGAGAGGAAGTAAGTTGGAATATAGAAAAAAAACAAAAAAAAAAACAAAAAAAAAATCTCACACACACACACACTCTATCTCACACTCACACACTCTATCTCACACACACACACACAAACTCTATCTCACTCATACACACACACACTCACAAACTCTATCTCACACACACACACTCAAACTCTCTCACACACACACACACAAACTCTATCTCACACACACACTCACAAACTCTATCTCACACACACACACTCACAAACTCTATCACACACACACACAAACTCTATCTCACACACACACACAAACTCTATCTCACACACACACACACACAAACTCTATCTCACACACACACACTCACAAACTCTATCTCACACACACAAACTCTATCTCACACACACACACACTCACAAACTCTATCTCACACACACACACTCACAAACTCTATCTCACACACACACACACACACACTCTCTCTCTCTCTATTATATCATAAGAATCATGAACCGGATGACTAAAAGCCACGACTGATCCTATCTTTAAAAATCAAAACTATATATTTCCCGATTCTATGGATAATCTATAAACTGTTCGTTTTCCTTATTTTATTCACCCTAGACTCTTCTCTCTCTCTCTCTCTCTCTCTCACCTACTCGCTGTTTATCTTTAATTTTAGGATGTGGTGAGACTGAAACCGTACTTCTGTAAAATATTTAAAGTATATGTACAGTATATACTGCATGTACGTATGTACTGTGTGTAAATGTGTAGTATTCCCTACCTACTAGTTTAACCTCTGCAGGATTTTTTGTCCATGTCTACCTTCCACTTTTTATCCCCTCCCTCAATCTTGATCTCCCTGTCTCTACCCCCCCCCCCCCCCTTCCCTCTCTCTCTCTCTCTCTCCCTCTCTCTCTCCTGGACATTAGTTTCGTCTGTTTCCTTCTTGCATGTCTTCCCTTCCCCTTTCACTTTCTCTCCTCTATCTCACTATCACCACACTCCCCCCCCCCCAATCTGTATCCCTCAACCACCTCCACCTGCCCCCCATTCCCCCGCCCCCAATAGGTCACTGATGGACCTTGACAGAAGAGGCTCTCCCAGTGGCTGCCAGACAGATACAACGACATCTGAACCGATTCGCCACATATCTTTGATGCCCTCTTAACAAATAATAACAAAACATTATAATCAAAACAATATACTTCTAAACACCTCACATCCTCACAATGTATGAGTAAACCAAGAATGAGTAAGAAAAAATCGAACTAAATGGCAAAATATGGGCAGGTGTCGAGGTATTCCAGGCGCCGAAGAGTCCTGCCATCGACCTTGGTGCCAGGGTGCCCCAAGGTCTCTCACTGGTTCCTTCTGTGTTTCTTAACATTTTTATTGTGACGCGCTAATGATGGTTGACTAGGGGGTGACTGGCAGGGGTGCGTGGGGTGACGGGCGGGGGCGTGGGTGCGTGGGAGCCTGGTGGAGATAGGTAGAGTGGTTGAAAGGGTCTGTTGGAGAGGGAGAGAGGTAGAGTGGTTGAAAGGGTGCGTGGGAGTCTGGTGGAGAGAGGTAGAGTGGGTGAAAGGGTGTGTTGGAGAGTGAGAGGGATTGTGTGAAAGAGGAGGGTGTGAAAGTATGTGTGAATTGGAGAGTGAATGAGTGAGAAAGTTGCTGAGAGAGAGAGAGAGTGTGTGTGTGTGTGTGTGTGTGTGTGTGTGTGTGTGTGTGTGTGTGTGTGTGTGTGTGTGAGAGAGAGAGAGAGAGAGACTTGGCTAAGAGGGAGAGTGTTAGCATGAGAACCTGGGTGAGAGAGAGAGAGTGATCTGACAGGATGATTGAGTAAGAGTATATACGTGAGGTACCGTTGACATCCTTTTTATTGTAGCCTGGCTACTACTAATCGATTTTATTCAGTTTATGAAGGATCTCTAGCAATTATAAGGCTTCGAACTATCTCAATCAACCCTTTTAACTACCACAGATCCTTCCCAAGCTGCATAAAATCGTCTAAATATAACTAGAATAATATAAAATAGACATCGCTGGTACAGAATGGGTTAAGAGGGAGATTGAGTGAGTGAGGCTGGTTGAGAGTGACAATGGTTGAAAAGGGTGATTGATAAATAAAGTATACAAGTGAGGTAAAGTGAGAGTGGGTAAAATGGAGATTGAGTTTGTGTGAGGTTGCTTGAGAAGAAGAGTGATAGTGTAAGAGTACCTGTAGGATAAAGTTAGAGTGGTTGAGTAGGAGAGTGATTTTATAAGAGCACCTGTATGATAGAGTGAGAGTGGTTGTGAAGGAGAGTGATTTTATAAGAGCACCTGTATGATAGAGTGAGTGATTAAGTAGAAGAGTGATTTTGTAAGAGCACCCGTAGGCAGGATGTCAAACCGGAGCAATTTTGTTTGAAGACTTGGATGAATATGAGAAGGAATACAAGACAATCAGCATAAAATAGCATGGTTTTGACCATGTTACCACTTCCAAAGACAATAATTGAACTATAAACAATATCTTTATCTTTTCATATGCGACAATAAAGACTACAAATAATAGACTTGGCTTTCGTTTGACACCCTGCCCGTAGGATAGAGTGAGAGTGGTTGTGAAGGTGTGTGTGTGTGTGTGTGTGTGTGTGTGTGTGTGTGTGTGTGTGTGTGTGTGTGTGTGTGTGTGTGTGTGTGTGTGTGTGTGAGAGAGAGAGAGAGAGTGTGGTGTTAAAGGGGTACTGAGTGTATATTTTATTATTTCTTTGTGAGTGAGGAGACAAAAGGGACAACTGCCTGTGAAGAGTGCCTCCCCAGAGTTGAAAGTGACAGGGCCAAAATCAAGGGACGTTCGAGCCAAAATGCCAGGACACACGAAGTTTGAAGTAATTTAAGTCATAGGATGAGCGATAGACTGATTCTGGGAGAGAGTTCCAGAGCTCAGCTGTTGAATAGAAGAAAGATTGAGAATAACGTTTCTCTCTTGGGTTGGAGAGTTGCAAAGAGTAGACACCTAAAAGGCACGAAAGATCTTAATATTTTCAAAGAAATGGGGAGAAAGATCTAAAAATCGCTAAACTAATGGAAGGAACATCTTAAAATTTCAAAACTATTGGGGGTAAACATGAGGGAGGAGGAGGTCTAAAAAAGCAACAACCTGCCCCTTAACCCTTACAGTACCGGTGACGTCTTTTTGTTTTGATTTCAGCTGCATTTAGATGTTTTGATGAAGTTTAGGAATGATATATGGTAGGTAAAAGGATTAATTGAGATAGTCTGTAGCATTTCAATGGATATTGAAATGCTACAGACTATCTCAATTAATCAACAGGACCTTCCTACATTATCCATACGAAGAAACGTTACATCCCTTGCATTATTCTACAGATATTTTCACAGCAATTGTTCCGAGGAACTTGCTTCAATTGTGCCGCCTCTCCACATCTTTCCCCGTAGAACTAGGGCAGCTGAGAGCGCCCATGAATTTACACTTTCTCCTCTACAATGCAGAACTTCTGCTTATCAAAATTAATTATCCCTAGAACTACTACTCTTTGGAATTCACTTCCTTCGAGTTGCTTTCCACAAACTTACAATCTACAAAAGTTTAAATCCAGTTGTTACAAACATTTTATGAATGTAGGATGCCTTTAGGCACATGGACCTTTTTGTTTTATCTGTGTTTTTCCTTCCTCCGTTCATTGTTTCTTACAAAAAAAAAAAAAAAAAAAGTTCTTCTTAAGCTGTATAAAATCGTCTAATAGTAATAGTCCATAACAATCTACCAATTCCCTTTTTTTACCCTTGATTTTTTACAGCGTAACACAAAAGTGTAGATAAGTTTTGAAAGATATTGGATAGTGAGATAATGGTGAGATAATAGTGAGATAATGGTGAGATAATAGTGAGATAATGGTGAGATAATAGTGAGATAATAGTGAGATAATGGTGAGATAATAGTGAGAGATAATAGTGAGATAATGGTGAGATAATAGTGAGATAAGAGATAATGGTGAAATAATGGTGAGATAATAGTGAGATAATGGTGAGATAATAGTGAGATAATGGTGAGATAATAGTGAGATAATGGTGAGATAATACAGTAGTGGGATAATAATGAACGAAACTCGCAGGTGGTTAATTGTGCTTCCATTTGTTTTCCAGAATGTTCTTACCACGACTGTATCATTTTAAAATTTCAGATGGAAATGTAGAAATCAAGTGTCAACAATACGTATACAGTACAATTCAATTTATATAAAGAGAAATGCCCAAAATGTCAACATTAATGTATTAACAGTCGAGTATTAATGTCCACAGTGTGACGAAAGTGTCGTGATAAGGCAAGGCTTCACTTCAGTGGACAAAGTTTTAGATTTATAAGCTTGTGACATTCCATAAAACAAATTAAATTAACAAATATGAGCACTATATTTAGGGGGGATGGGCGTTTTGTATTGTTCATTTATTAATCTTTAAATGATTTCTTTAGTTTCCGCCATAGACATCCATCAAGCTACATCCCCCCCAAAAAAAAAAAAAAAAATCCTTCAATATAATTTTGTACATTTTTCGATAGAAAAATGTCCCGGCTGATGGCCGGTACCTTTTAAATTAAAGGCCCGCTATCGCTCGTCAAGAAAAAAATATACACCTAAATGGCACGAACAGTCCTAGGCTAATATTGACAAATAAATGAGGCGAAAGTCTTAAAATCACCAAACTAATGGGCCGTACGTTTTAAAATCTGAAACTAATGGGGCTAAACATGAGGAAGAAGGGGGACCAGAAAAACGACCAATCTCCCCTTAAAGGCTAATATTTGTTTGTCTTTGCAATACTTGTCTCCATTTTCATATAGACTTGCATATTGTCCGCAATACCCCGAGGCTGTTGCCCATGACTGTCAGGGCACTGCCAAAATGCTATAATTCTAGCCATTTTCAAGGACAACTTTACCTGCCAGGACTTTTCAAGGCTATCCAGGACCCGTGGGAAACAGTAAGACAGGAGGGAATGAGTGATAGCAGGTTGAAAGGATAGGAACAAAATATTTAGCACTCCGGCTAAAAAGCTGAGAGAGAGAGAGAGAGAGAGAGAGAGAGAGAGAGAGAGAGAGAGAGAGAGAGAGAGAGAGAGAGAGAGAGAGAGAGAGAGAGAGAGAGAGAGAGAGAGAGAGAGAGAGAGAGAGAGAGAGAGAGAGAGAGAGAGAGAGCGAGAGCGAGAGAGAGAGAGAGAGAGCTACATATAGCTACATAGAGCTACATAGATACACAGACCACACAGACCTCAAGGTCCTTACTAGGCAGTCTGGCCTTACAAACTATATATATATATATGCATAGGCCTATATATATATATATATTTTTTTTTTTTTTTTTTTTTTTTTTTTTCATATCACCCCAGCCCTCTGCAGATAGAGGTCAAGCCTTCCTTAAAAGCGTTTATTGTGTCGCTCTCCACCACTCTCGCTGGTAGTTTATTCCACTCTGTCGCCACACTGTAGGTGAAGAAACTCTTTGTGACATCTAGGTTTGCCTAGAGAGAGAGAGAGAGAGAGAGAGAGAGAGAGAGAGAGAGAGTGGGGGGGGGGGAGGAGAGGAGAGGGGAGAGAGAGAAGGGTAAAACTAATTATCGACCTGTTAATGAAAAATACCTGTTTACTGGAGGTACCCTTAATATAAGATTAGTCTCTACTAAAATAATAATAATACAAATAATTAAACGTTACAAGACAGGCAGCACATTTGCCAAAATAATAGTCATTTTAAAGGTCACGAATTTTATTAACCGTCGATAATACTAATTATTTGTGGTCTCATTATCGTAAATCCAAGAAGAAATATAAATAAGGAACCAAAAAAGATGTTCGAAACTGGAAAATTAAGGTCTTCTACTATTAATTGCCCAGATACTTTCTACAGTGTAATTAGTGATAGTGAGTTACCATATTTATTGTATATATAGTTAATGAATGTTAAAGTGATGGTAGTTAGAGATAGATTAGTTAATGTTTAGTTAATGAATGTTAAAGTGATGGTAGTTAGAGATAGATTAGTTAATGTTTAGTTAATGAATGTTAAAGTGATGGTAGTTAGAGATAGATTAGTATATGTTTAGTTAATGAATGTTAAAGTGATGGTAGTTAGAGATAGATTAGTTAATGTTTAGTTAATGAATGTTAAAGTGATGGTAGTTAGAGATAGATTAGTTAATGTTTAGTTAATGAATGTTAAAGTGATGGTAGTTAGAGATAGATTAGTTCATGTTTAGTTAATGAATGTTAAAGTGATGGTAGTTAGAGATAGATTAGTTAAGGTTTAGTTAATGAATGTTAAAGTGATGGTAGTTAGAGATAGATTAGTTAATGTTTAGTTAATGAATGTTAAAGTGATGGTAGTTAGAGATAGATTAGTTAATGTTTAGTTAATGAATGTTAAAGTGATGGTAGTTAGAGATAGATTAAGTTAATGTTTAGTTAATGAATGTTAAAGTGATGGTAGTTAGAGATAGATTAGTTAATGTTTAGTTAATGAATGTTAAAGTGATGGTAGTTAGAGATAGATTAGTTAATGTTTAGTGAATGAATGTTTAAGTGATGGTAGTTTAGAGATAGATTAGTTAATGTTGAGTTAATGAATGTTAAAGTGATGGTAGTTAGAGATAGATTAGTTAATGTTTAGTTAATGAATGTTAAAGTGATGGTAGTTAGAGATAGATTAGTTAATGTTTAGTTAATGAATGTTAAAGTGATGGTAGTTAGAGATAGATTAGTTAATGTTTAGTTAATGAATGTTAAAGTGATGGTAGTTAGAGATAGATTAGTTAATGTTTAGTTAATGAATGTTAAAGTGATGGTAGTTAGAGATAGATTAGTTTAATGTTTAGTTAATGAATGTTAAAGTGATGGTAGTTAGAGATAGATTAGTTAATGTTTAGTTAATGAATGTTAAAGTGATGGTATTTAGAGATAGATTACGTTAATGTTTAGTTAATGAACTGTTAAAGTGATGGTAGTTAGAGATAGATTAGTTAATGTTTAGTTAATGAATTGTTAAAGTGATGGTAGTTAGAGATAGATTAGTTAATGTTTAGTTAATGAATGTTAAAGTGATGGTAGTTAGAGATAGATTAGTTAATGTTTAGTTAATGAATGTTAAAGTGAGGTAGTTAGAGATAGAGTAGTTAATGTTTAGTTAATGAATGTTAAAGTGATGGTATTAGAGATAGATTAGTTTCATGTTAGTTAATGAATGTTTCATTGAATGCTGGTAGTTGAGATAGATTATTAATGTTTAGTTAATGAAGGTTAAAGTGATGGTAGTTAGAGATAGATTAGTTAATGTTTAGTTAATGAATGTTAAAAGTGATGGTATTTAGAGATAGATTAGTTAATGTTTAGTTAATGAATGTTAAAGTGATGGTAGTTAGAGATAAGATTAGTTAATGTTTAGTTAATGAATGTTAAAGTGATGGTAGTTAGAGATAGATTAGTTAATGTTTAGTTAATGAATGTTAAAGTGATGGTCGTTAGAGATAGATTAGTTAATGTTTAGTTAATGACATGTTAAAGTGATGGTAGTTAGAGGATAGATTAGGTAATGTTTAGTTAATGAATGTTAAGTGGATGGTAGTTAGAGATAGATTAGTTAATGTTTAGTTAATGAATGTTAAAGTGATGGTAGTTAGAGATAGATTAGTTAATGTTTAGTTAATGAATGTTAAAGTGATGGTATTTAGAGATAGATTAGTTAATGTTTAGTTAATGAATGTTAAAGTGATGGTATTTAGAGATAGATTAGTTAATGTTTAGTTAATGAATGTTAAAGTGATGGTAGTTAGAGATAGATTAGTTAATGTTTAGTTAATGAATGTTAAAGTGATGGTAGTTAGAGATAGATTAGTTAATGTTTAGTTAATGAATGTTAAAGTGATGGTAGTTAGAGATAGATTAGTTAATGTTTAGTTAATGAATGTTAAAGTGATGGTAGTTAGAGATAGATTAGTAATGTTTAGTTAATGAAGTTAAAGTGATGGTAGTTAGAGATAGATTAGTTAATGTTTAGTTAATGAATGTTAAAGTGCTGGTAGTTTAGAGCTAGATTAGTTAATGTTTAGTTAATGAATGTTAAAGTGATGGTAGTTAGAGATAGATTAGTTAATGTTTAGTTAATGAATGTTAAAGTGATGGTAGTTAGAGATAGATTAGTTAATGTTTAGTTAATGAATGTTAAAGTGATGGTAGTTAGAGATAGATTAGTTAATGTTTAGTTAATGAATGTTTAAAGTGATGGTAGTTAGAGATAGATTAGTTAATGTTTAGTTAATGAATGTTAAAGTTGCTGGTAGTTAGAGATAGATTCGTTAATGTTTAGTTAATGAATGTTAAAGTGATGGTAGTTAGAGATAGATTAGTTAATGTTTAGTTAATGAATGTTAAAGTGATGGTAGTTAGAGATAGATTAGTTAATGTTTAGTTAATGAATGTTAAAGTGATGGTAGTTAGAGATAGATTAGTTACGGTTTAGTTAATGAATGTTAAAGTGCTGTAGTTAGAGATAGATTAGTTAATTGGTTAGTTAATGAATGTTAAAGTGATGGTAGTTAGAGATAGATTAGTTAAGTTTAGTTAATGAATGTTAAAGTGATGGTAGTTAGAGATAGATTAGTTAATGTTTAGTTAATGAATGTTAAAGTGATGGTAGTTAGAGATAGATTAGTTAATGTTTAGTTAATGAATGTGCAGTGATGGTATTTAGTGAAAGCATTAGGGAGTTACCTTATTCATTGTATAGTTAACCCCTTCTGTACCGACGTCTTTTTTAATTCATCATAGCTATATTTAGACGATTTTGTGCAGTTTAAGAAGGATCTGTGGTAGTAAAAAGGGTTAAGTGAGGTAGGTCGAAGCCTGATAATTGCTGGAGGCCCTTTTAAAACTTATTAAAATCGTCTAATAGTAGCCAGAACAAAGTCAAAAAGACGTCGCCGGTACAGAGGTGGTTAATGAATGTGAAAGTGATGGTAGTTATAGACAGTGATAGTGAGTGAGGGTGGGATAGTGATAGTGATGGTAGTTATAGATAGTGATAGTGAGTGAGGGTGGGATAGTGATAGTGATGGTAGTTATAGACAGTGATAGTGAGTGAGGGTGGGATAGTGATAGTGATGGTAGTTATAGACAGTGATAGTGAGTGAGGGTGGGATAGTGATAGTGATGGTAGTTATAGATAGTGATAGTGAGTGAGGGTGGGATAGTGATAGTGATGGTAGTTATAGACAGTGCTCGTGAGTGAGGGTGGGATAGTGATAGTGATGGTAGTTATAGATAGTGATAGTAAGTGAGGGTGGGATAGTGATAGTGATGGTAGTTATAGATAGTGATAGTGAGTGAGGGGTGGGCTCGTGCTAGTGATGGTAGTTATAGATAGTGATAGTGAGTGAGGGTGGGATAGTGATAGTGATGGTAGTTATAGATAGTGATAGTGAGTGAGGGTGGGATAGTGATAGTGATGGTAGTTATAGATCGTGCATCGTGCGTGCGTGTGGGCTAGGGCTAGTGATGGTAGTTATAGATAGTGATAGTGAGTGAGGGTGGGATAGTGATAGTGATGGTAGTTATAGACAGTGATAGTGAGTGAGGGTGGGATAGTGATAGTGATGGTAGTTATAGATAGTGATAGTGAGTGAGGGTGGGATAGTGATAGTGATGGGATTTATAGACTGTGATAGTGAGTGAGGGTGGGATTTATCTCATGCGAGTGAGGCCACTTATTGGGCATTTTATAAATGCCAAAGTGACGGTAGTTGGTAAAATGATAGAGAAAAACGCTATAGTCTATTTATTTCCAGCTGATGGTAAATTGAAGCCCTTAGCAACTGATTTATGAAGACTTAATGGACATAATTATGTCAAACTACTATGTCTCTGCGTCATGTAGGCCTAATTACCAAACATTTATTATTACCAACATATTTCGGTAAACAAATAATCTCTGTTATAGCCGAGGAATCATGATGAGGACATGTCAATTTATCCTCAGCTGGAAATAAACAGACTATAGTTACGGGACAGTAAGTGATAGTGAGTACGAATGATAGTGATGTGTGGTAAGATATGGTATTGAAATTCAGAGAATGAAATAGTAAGGTTACTAAAAGAAACATGTATGTATGTATGTATGTACAGTATATACCCCAAAGCTGGGGGTGGCCGACACGAGACAGAGCCCGAACAGAAACAACGCTTAAAGTTCCAATTCTTAGGATCCGGGACCACTTTTGCGGGTCCTCGTCTCCCTCTCTGTCTCGTGGAGTAGGAGAACTTCACAAGGGGAGAAGGATTCCTAGCTACAAAATGTAAATTATTGTATAAGTGTTAAACTAATAAGACGAATATCAATATAATGAATCAACAATACATTGAATAAACATACGGTAATTAACAAGAGTGTGAATATAATAAATATATACGCATGAATAAATTGTTTTTATGAGATTATTTAAAGTAACACGGAATGAAATATAAAACATTGTACGAAATATCTCTTCCCCGAAATGCATGTTGATATTTGTAAGTACGCACGATTTGAATAAAACACATGTAATGTGTATAAGAGGCAGCCATTGCAGACAGGAATATTACTGTTTTAAGAGGGTAATCCCTGTAATTGCCCACCAGTTGAGGCTATCATTACATGGCAACTCACCATGATGTGCAGGAAACAATCCCCATGCCTTCCAAAATGGCTATATACAAAAATATACCTTTAAAATCCGAGACTAAAGCAAGGACAATGGTGTTTTTTTTTGTTAACAATTCTTATGTCTAGGAATATTATATATATATATATATATATATATATATATATATATATATATATATATATATATATACACAGAGAGAGAGAGAGAGAGGAAAAAGAAATGTTAATTAATATATATTTATGTACCTCTATATATGTATTTATGTACTGTATGTATACTCCCTTTCTGTTGTAGTTCCTTCATAAATACCATACTCAGACAACAAACTAGGAAAGTGTTGATCGAAAGCTGACCACTATCATCCTCCTCCTCCTCCTCCTCCCCCACGTCAAATTACATCCACGCTTCACGGAACACAAAATTAAAAGGGGATGGTTGTTGTTTTTCTCGACCCCCTTTCTCCCTCATGTTTAGCTCCATTAGAATTAAAATTGTATGACGTTCGCCCCATTATTTTGGCGATTATTCAACCGTTTGTGCAATTTAGGTGTCGATGTTTTCCTGGCAAGCGACAGCAAGCCTACAATTTAGAAGAAACCAGCCTTCGGCCGGGGCATTTCTCTACCCCAAAAAATCACTAATTTATACCGAAGGGGTGTCTTGGGGGGTATTGTTAAAGCCCGACGGAGGTCTAGGAGGAAACTAAAACAAAAACACATATGGAATATATATAAGTAAATAAATGACTTATTAAATAAATCATACAAATTTATCCCACAACAGTTGGAAGTGTATTAAATAGATAAACATAACTGCGTGCCCATATATTAAGCCTTTCAATACCATCAAGCCTCTCTTCATATCATCATTACACTATTTCAGTCAGCTTAGGAAGAACCTGTGCGAGTAAGAGTTAATTGGGTATTTCTTAGCCCTTTGATTCCTAGAGGTTCATCTAAACCTGAAGCAAATCATCTAATGCATCATTCTCACTCTCTCTTACACACACACACACACACACACACACACACACACACACACACACACACACACACACACACACAAATACACACACACACACACAAATACACACACACACACACACACGGGTCGGTTTGGTCTAGTGGTATAAGACGCCATACCGTGGTCCAGTGTTCGAGCCCTCATATCAGTACGGTATCCTAAAGGTTTTCTCGGCTATCCTGATGGAGAGGATTGTATCGTGGTCCCTCCCTAGCCAAGCTGCTCAACTATCAGCTTGCATTAGCCTACACGTACTCTCACCAGTGCATCTGTGTATGTACTATGGTAGGACCTGAAAATAAGCATTGAACTGTACCTAGGTTAAGATAAACCCCGTAGATTTTCAGCCTAAGGACTGCAAGTGAACAATAATCCATCAAATATTTGTTTATTAATTCTAAACACACACACACATACACACATTATATTTCTCAGTTATAATAACGTAAATGCATCATCGACTCACGAAATTCTGACATTCTTCAGCAGAAAGTATTGTATTTTTACAGTGAACGGTTATTGCCCAACATAACTGTCTTTCCCATATAAAGGTCACAACGATTTATTAACCATTACGTCAACGATTAATTCAATATTCAATCCATCGCCGCACAGAAGACATTTGGCAGTAACCGCCGAGCCATTCAACTTGATGGATAAGATTGGTTAATAGCGAGGTAATGGTTGATCAATCTTCGGTCTGACCTTTTAATATATTGGCATGCAGGTATATTGGCCAAAACGTTTTCATTGTGGGAATGCCAATCCTTCAGCTGTTGACGTTTGTGGAGTCTATTAGTCTAATGTGCATGATAATTATGTTGGCAATTAAAAACAATGCGTGCGTGCGTGCGTGCGTGCGTGTGCGTGTGTGTGTGCGTGTGTGTGGACTAATCTGGAGTTGTTGTCCCCTTGGTTCTTAACACCTTATTGAAAGTTCAGTAAGTCTAGTCACCAGAATCTTCAGGTAAAGTTTAGTAAAGGTTTAAACTACATTTCAGAAGGTTATACAGAAGTACAGAATGTTGTAACATGTTTGGTGGGAAGATAGTTTACGAATGCATAGAGATTGTATAGACTGCCTCCTGCATACTGTTCTAACCAAACCCGTTCTATACCGGCGACGTCTTATAATTCTATTGTAGCTACTATCAGACGATGTTATTCAGTTTAAAAAGGGCATCCAGCAATTAAAAGGCTTCAAACTATCACACTTAATCCTTTTTACTACCACAGATCCCTCTAAAACTGCACACAATTGCTTAAATATTGCTAGCAGACAATTAAAAAGACGTCGTCGGTACAGAAAGGGCTAATCTACTCTTCCTCGTCCCTTTATATTTTCTTTACCAATACCACTTTCTGACTTCCTATGTGAGTGTTCTGATGAGCATGGTGGAGAGGGTGTAAATAATGAGACAGTGCGAGCAGAGGTGATAAGGATAATGTTGTAGGTAGATAAGGTTGTGAAGATAGCGAGGGCATAATTATAGTAGAATATATAGCGAATATATAGCGAATATATAGCGAATATATAGCGAATAGAGAAGACTGGCGGTGATAAGAGACGTGACTCAAGAAAGTTTAGGAGGTGGGGGAGGGAAGGTGGACAATCTATGGCTTGGGTATATGGGTATGTGGCTCTACAAGATACGGCAATTGTGGGACTTGAGGAATAATGTGATGGCAAAGTAGATAGAGAGGTACCGTACACAAATTTCTAAAACTAGGATAATAATGGGACTTGAGGGATAATATGATGGTAATGTTATCAATGGCTTGGATTTATGACTATGTTAACTCTAAAGCTAGGATAATGATGGGACTTGAGGGATAATATGATGGTAATGTTTTCTATAGCTTGGATTTATGACTATGTTAACTCTAAAGCTAGGATAATGATGGGACTTGAGGGATAATATGATGGTAATGTTTTCAATGGCTTGGATTTATGACTATGTGAACTCTAAAGCTAGGATAATGCTGGGACTTGAGGGATAATATGGTGCAGTATTCTATAGCTTGGATTTATGACTATGTGGACGCTAAAGTTAGGATAATAGGAGACTTGAGTATATAATGTCATACTATGTAGATAACTAGGTACCGTACCAATGGGCAGTTTGATGGACAGTATGGAGAAGGGAGTGAGGATGGGTAGAGCAGGAGTATTGGACACGGAACAGAAGAGGTGTAAGAGGAAAATATAATTAATTGATTATATAACTTTGACCAGGGGTATCCTTTCCTTAGCAAAACATATTGTCTAGCGTTAGACAAAATACATGGTATCAATGCATAACATAACTAATTTAATTACACAAGGTAGCTAAATACTTTGGAATATGTTTTTTTTTTGGGGGGGGGAGGGGGCACCAGATTGTGTCAGAAAGTTAATATTCTGTTACCAAATGAAGGTATTGACGTAGATTCAAGCAAATCCGTTAATTAGTTTTTGAGAAATCCCGTTTACAATCAGGCAGATATACAAGCAGACAGCGAAGATCACTTAATCTCCGGAAACTTCGTATGATGGACATAAAAAGTGTATATAATAGTGATAATAATAAAGACAATAACCAAATTAAGACCCGTGTGGATAATGGTGACGGTGTTAGCGTGGCCCTGGAGGTTACCTTGAGTGCCTGGTGAGGATACCACCGGAACACATACAAAAAACCTGACCCTCACACTCCTTACCTGACACTCAACCATTCACCCACCCACCCCTCTTACCACCACCCCCTCCACCCACATACACTCAACCATTCACCCACCCACCCCTCTTACCACCACCCCTCTCCACCCACATACACTCAACCATTCCTCCTCCTCTAACCCCTCTCACCCCCCACCCCTCCAAATACATACACTCCTTACCAGACACTCAATCATTCACCCCCTCTTTCCCCTCTCACCCCCACCCCTCAACCCACGTCCACTCCTCTCTTCCTCCTCCTCTAACCCCTCTCACCCCCATCCCTCCACCCACATAAACCGCCTAGACAAACACCTTGCCTTAAATCAACGACTGACTAACAACTGTTCCTTACTAACATCTCCTAATCCTGCCACGGATATTTGTCCCAGGACAGTCTTCCCTTTCCATTTTTCCCTTACCCACTCTAAACTACTGTTTGGACACTTGACCATCAGTGTTTTGGAGGGCAAGCAACCTTGAGGGGTCGCTGGATTTGATTTCCTTTGTACATACACTCAACCCTTCCCCCTCTTCTAACCCATCTTTATTTACCCTCTCATTCACCCAGCCACCTTGTTATTTACTCAGGACTCCCATCAATGTTACCCCCCCCCCCCCCTCCCCTCTCTTCCCCAACCATCTACCATGCTTCTTACTTAAAATAACCTTCTATTTTACCCTGCTACTCTCTCTTTCATATCTTAGTTTAACCCTTTGACCCCCTCCCCCCTTCTATCTCACCTGACATTCACATCCTTCCCTTCCCAACCTTCCTTTACCCCCTCCTCTCTCCCTCCATCTTACCTGACTCTCACCCCTTCCCCTCTCCATCTTCATTTACCCTTTAGCCCCTTCCCACCCACACACAGGCCTTACAAGAAAAAAACACTGCATTTATCCCTCTCCCCCTATATTTAACCCTTTATCCCCTTATCTGACACTTCCTTCTCCTACCCTACCCCTTCCCCTCCCCACTGTCCTATACCTTCTGTACTTCTTCGGTTACCCTCACAACCCATCACATTATCACCACCTCCTCCTCTTCCTATTCTTCCTCAAGCCCTTCAGTTGATGGCTGTGGCCTTTTTTTTTTAACAAGTAGATTAGTAAGGACTAGTAGGTCTGTTGTTGCTTGCCTTCCTTTGTATTCTTTCATTCTCCCTTCTTCGTTTATCGTCTCCCCCCCCCCCCCCACGTTTCCCTCACCGCCATTCCCTCTCTCTATTTTACCCACCGGGGTAAACCGCCTTATCTTAGGCGGGATCCCGACAAAATTCCCCTCGACACACCTCCCAAAATGTGCTGTAACTTAACTTTAGGTAGGATGGTCGGTCCCTCATTTATTACAGGTTTGCTATCGCTCGTCAGGAAAAAATCGACCCCTAAATGGCACGACAGGTCCTTAAACTGACAAAGAAGTGGGGCAAAAGGTCTGCAAATCGCCAATCTAATGGAGCGAACGTCTTTAAAGCTCAACACTAATGGGACTAAACATGCGGCAGAAGGGGTTAATAAAAAACACCCCTTAACCAATTCATAGAAAAACAAAATTTGAACATCTTACTTCTCTACCACTCTTACCTCCTCTAATTCTTTACTTCACCCTGACACCTATTTCACCATTTACTCCCTTATATGCCTTTCTTTAACACTATTTGGTGCGAGACGGGGATTCTTGGACCCTCCCAGTTTTAATTGACTAGTTAGTGATTTTTAAACGCTTCACCTCATTTTGTTGGCGATTAACAGCTGCCTCCCAAACAACAAATCCCCCCCCCCCCCCCCTTCTTACCTCACTTTCATATTATACTCCAGAACCCTCTTTTCCTGTCCTATTCCATTTTTGTTTCATACTAACTTCGCCTTCCACAATTATACTTGTCTTACTCTTTCAACTTCGTTCATCCTCTTACTTGGCCCAACCAATAACTCGAAGCTCGACTCACTACTTCCTCAACTCCTTTATCAATAAATATCTTAGGAATGGCCCCTTTCTTATTTTACTTAATCACTTAATTGAAACTCTAAATTTGTCCACGTCTCAACAATACTCCAGTACTTACTCTTCGTACTTGAAGTCGGCATCTCATATGTTTCCCAGTGCACGTACCTTATTAGAAACCCAGTTTCATCCTTCATACACATAGACAAAAAGAAAAGAAATACTCACCTGTCATCAATCCATTTTTTTTAACTTCCGCCCCTCTCCTATTTTTACATTAAACATCCTCTTACACTATGGCGACGTGTTCTGTGTACCTAATCACCTCTTACACTAAGGTGACCTATTTTGTGTACCTAATCACTACTACAAGTTTAAATTTTTACTTAACTCAATATAAAAAACACTCTCCAAACCCCCTTGACAAATAACACAGATCCATTTTATTTGTCATGCCTGGAAGTTGAAATGTGTACATGCAGTGTTATATTACGTTTATTGCTGATGATGACAAGGCACGAGGGCGGTGTATACTGAACGTGACATTACCGATTCTATTGTATATACACCATATTTGTAGGAGGTTCTCAATCAGATTAAAGACTTCAATAATATTACTGGATAGCTATTTTTTTCTGTAGGCGATTTTATATTGTTTAGTTTATATGTTTATAAAGAAGAGCAAAATAAAGTCTACTATTTACTCGTCTCTAACATCTACACATCTAACCCAGTGTCGTCCATCTCTTTACCACCCTGATCTCCCTATTTCCCCCCCCCCCCCTGACTCCCACCTTCTCTCCCTGACACCAACCTTCCCTTTAACACCCTGATCCCCCTTACACCTTCACTCTCCCTCACTCCCAGCCTGACACGTATCTTCTACCGCCCTCACCCCTTCCTTCCTGACACCATTATTCTTCTTACACCCTCACGCCCAGGGCTCACACTCCATATAACACCCTGATCCCCAATACCCCCTCACCCTCCTTATTCTCACGCTCCCTCCCTGATCCCCGTTATCCCCTCACCTTTCTGACTCCTTCACTTGACACCCTTCTATTAGCTCCCTCATCTCCCCTACCCTTATCCCCTTACCCTCCCTGACTCCCACGCTCCCGGCATGACACTCAACCTTACTATTAGCTCCCTCACTCCCCAATTACACCCTCATCCTCCTGACTCCTACCCTCACTAACCGACACTCACTCCGTTATAATATTAAATTTCACCTCCCTTAATTTTCTCACCCTCCCTATCCGACACCGGCGCTCCCTTTACCTCCCCCGTCCCCCTTACCTCCCTCATCTCCCTTACTCCCACACTCTCGACTTGACCCTCCCTCCTTATATCTCCCTCACCCCCTTACTACCTCATCTTCCTTACTCCCACGCTCCCCACCTGACACCCACGCTCCCTGTTAACTCCCTCACCCCCACGCTCCCAACCTGACACCCACGCTCCCTGTTGACTCCCTCGTTCTCACGCTCTTTCCTTCACACACCCCCATCTCCCATCCATCAAACACTCTTTAGGTCCTTATTTACCCTTCCAAACCATCAGCCTTCCCTCCATAATGCACTGTAATCCTGGCCTGTGTCGTGCATCTGGCTTATTTTCACTCTCACACCTTTAATTTTTTCCACACATCTTCCCACTTTTATCTCCGCCAACGAAATTATTGCCTCCGTTTGTTTGCTTGTCTGTCTTGAAACAAGATATCTCAAAACCTTATGAACCGATGTTCACGAAATGTCGAGTGTATATAGGATATGCACCAAGGAAGAAGTGATTCAATTTAGGAGGCGATCGGTAGAGTGCATACCTTCGCCAGCGTAGGTGGCTTGCATAGGAATGAATCGATGTCAACGGAATTTGGTGGGCAGATACGATATGCGTCAAGGAAGAAGTGATTTCATTTAGGAGGGGACCAGTAGAACGCATACCTACGCCAGAATAGGCATAGGTATTCGTTCTCCCGAGTGCCCCTCCAGTTATTTCTTGTTTTCTCCTGCCAACTGTTCACTCTTCCACTCTTTTTGTTATCATTACCTTTGTCTTGATTGGACCTGAGCTTCACTCCCACACCTGCAATCTTTCCCTGTCTAGCAATCTTTATGCCTTGATTTTACATTTATGATAATTCGCACACCCTCAAATTTTCTACCCATCTTGCAACTCTTACTTATATATTAACCCTTTCGCTGCGAGTGACGTTCTGGAACGTCCTAGCAAGTTACAGAAATTTCCAGGCTTTAAAAGCCTGTAAAAACCGTAAAAATTGAGTGTCAGTGGGCGGGAGCGTGAGGAGCCCACCTCCGACCCTCAGAGCACCGAGCAGCTCACTGAGGTTGACTGTGTCTCGCGCGGGTCTCTCTCTGTGTCTCCCAACAGTGTAGCCAAGCGAGCGAGTGTTACATAATAGCGGGTTTCCCGCGTTTCACTGGCACCACCGCGGGTGAACCTGACCACGTACGGGGCCCGTTCTGGTGCCATTTTGAAGCTATTCTCGTCTAGTTTTCGGCAGAATACACTTAATTTAATGCAGATGCTTGATTTATCATTCAGGAGTGCCTGAATATGCCCTAAATAGCCCATAAATGGCCGCAGCCAAAGGATTAAGGGGATATGGGCTTATTTATTTGCTTATTGTCTTATATTTTTATTACTTATTAGTTTCCTTCCTAGACCTCCATCAAGCTGTAAAAAAAAAAAAAAATAGAAACCCCATCAAAATATTTTTGTTTAAATTTTTCGGTAGAAAAATATCCCGGCCGAAGGGCAGTTACTCAAGGCTCGCACTCGCTCGACACCTAAATAGCACGAAAGGTCTGAATATTGACAAAGAAATGGGGCGTAAAGCCTAAAATCGACAAACTAATGGACCAAACGTCTTCAAATCTAAAAACCAATGGGGCTAAACACGAGGGAGAAGGAGGCCAGAATATCAGAGAGAGAGAGAGAGAGAGAGAGAGAGAGAGAGAGAGAGAGAGAGAGAGAGAGAGAGAGAGGAGAGAGAGAGAGAGAGAGAGAGCGGGAGATGAGAGAGAGAGAGAGAGAGAGAGAGAGAGAGCGCGAGAGAGAGAGCGCGAGAGAGAGAGAGCGAGATAGGAGAGAGAGCGAGATAGGAGAGAGAGCGAGAGGGGGAGAGAGATAGGAGAGAGAGCGAGGAGAGAGAGAGAGAGAGAGAGAGAGAGAGAGAGAGGAAAAGGGGCGTATCATCCTGACCCCCCCCCCCCCTTTCCCCCTGCTGTGAGGATGATAGCGTAAGCATGATCAAGCAGTCAGGAGTGCAAAAATATGACTAGTAATTGAAAACCCGAATGAAAGTATATAATCAAGAAAATTAAGGGGGGATGGTTGTTTTTTTGGTCTTTCTCTTTACTGATTCATTATTTTGTTTAGTTTCCTCACTAGATCTCCATCAAGCTTTAAAAAACCACTCCCTAAACAGAAACAAAATGCGTAATCGGATCTTGAAAGGGTTAAATTCACAATATATTCCGGTGTTTTTTCTAGTCCATTCATTATAAGTAGGCCACAAATCTTAACTTCTATCATCTGTAACTCAAAAAGGGCTAGAGCAAATGAACTGTAAATTGCCACACCTATTCCCTAGCGGACTCATCCCATTTGGTAGAAAAAGTGCCTTGATTGATGTAGTCCATTTTGAGTTACAGAGGCTATTAAGCAGTGTTACACGAGAGCTTTTTTCCGGCAATTTACTATGAGGAAGTTTGTTCTCGTATTGTTTTTAGTTTTTTTCACAATGGAATCAGAAAGTTGACAGATAGATTATGTTTGGTGGCTGATTTCTGATATAACGGACATGCTGAAGATGCCAGACAATAATTGATTAAAATTGACGGAAAAAGAGCTTGTGTGACAGTGACACTGCCTTAACCCCTATTGTACCATCGGGTACTACCATAAATGTACCCCCCAATCCCAAGCTATGTGGCCAAAATGGCTTCAGAGGCAAGATATAACAACCTCCCACCTCAAAAGATGGAGTAATACTGCCTCTCCTAGCCTGTGGAAGCTTGCAGCCAACCTAAGAAGTGTTGCCAAGGTCTTAGAGCAGTGTTTAAACGTTGTGGTACCAGGCACTGCCTGATACTGGCAGTTACATGGACCGTATATTACTGGGCTTGCAGCCGTCGCTGGGACTGGGGAGTGATATATCTACCGACGGCTCTCTGCCGTTGCTGGGATTGTGCGGGTTAAGAGTCAAGATTGTTGGCCTATCTAAAGTGAATGGACTATAGTGTGACGTAAGTAAATTGGCCTTATAGTGACTATTTTCCTCTGTAAGTATGCTACATAGGAAAGATTTTCAGGGGAGGTATGTCGTTTTTCTGGACCCCCTTTTCCCTCATGTTTAGCCCCATTAGTTTTGAGATTTTAAGATGTTCGCCCCATTAGTTTGTCGATTTTAAGAGCTTTTGTCCCATTTCTTCGTCAATATCAAGACCTTTCGTCCCATTTAGGTGTCTTTTTTTTTCCTGGCAAGCGATAGCGAGCCTGCAATTTAAGAGGAACTGGCCTTCGGCCACAACATTTTTTCTACCGAAAAATGTACAAATTTATCTTGAAGGGAATCTTGGGTGTGTTTTTTAAGCTTGTTAGAGGTCTAGAGAGCAAACTAAAATCCTCGTTTAAGATGGGGATGAGTCAATATCTCGCTAGCTTTAAAAATAAAATAAAAAACAAAAATAAAATAAAATAAACAGGCTATAGGAAGGTCCCTTAACACATTTGGTAAGGTATTTTGCATGACTTTGGTTGTTTAATTTAATCTTCGCCAGATTTTCATAGATTTTCCTAGATACAATTACCATACAGACTTAACGTCCCCGGCGAAGTTGCTAAGACATGATGATTCTAGTAGAGATAGCAAATTTCAGAGTAATGACCAATAATTATGTGTTTTGTATGAGTCTAGCCAATTTGTAAGCGTATTACTTGAGCCGCTATCTGTAACTTTATTAGTGAGCTTATTCCGTTCTTTAATTATTCTGTGGGTGAAGACATTTATAGTTGTTCACTCTCCTGTTTATTTAATTTTACTTTGTTTTCTCTTGTTTTCACCTTTTGGATAATAAATACGTCCCCCCCCCCTTAAGAGCAGTGGAGTGTGAGGGAGTGTGGAGTGTTAGGATATAAGGTGTTAAGGGGAGATCTCCACTTGAGGGATTTTTTTCTTGACCCCTTCCTCCCTCATGTTTAGCCCCATTGCTTTTGATATTATAAATCGTTCGCCATATTAGTTTAGCGATTTTAAGAACTTTCATCCCATATTAAGACCTTTCGTGCAATTCAGGTGTCGATTTTATCCTGGCGAGCGATAGCGAGCCTGTAATTTAAGAGGAACCGGCCTTCGGCCGGGACATTTTTCTACCGAAAAATGTACAAATATATCTTGAAAGGGACTCCAGGGGGTGTAATTTTAAGGTTGATGGAGGTCTAGGGAACAAACTAAATACCTCCCCTTAAGAGTAGTGGAGAATGCTAGGGAGTCACTCCCACTCCCTATCCGTCACTCCCACTCCCTATTTAGTCTGCCAACTTTCACCCGCCACTCCTTACCCTCCTACGCCCAACACCTGAGACCTAATTAATCCACACTCCACTCCTTATATGATCTAAAGGTGTATTCTGGACACCTCGCAAGACAATACTTCCGCGCGTCACGATACCAAACAAATATAGCACGAATAGACAGACAAGCTACGCCTTTGATAAGCAGCCGAACAAGGTGTCAACCGAGTATGTGATAACCCAGGTTCGAATCCCGGGACGATCACATGTTTTCATTAATTTAATTGGGAGGTGTTTGGTGTTGAATAGTGGAAGTAATACACAATATGATGTATTATTGTATAGGAAAAGACGCCAAGGTTTATAGGCTAGTTCAATGTATGTCTTTAGAAGTGATAAAATGGCCAAGACAATGCTATTATGGGGAGATCTCCACTTGAGGTTTTTTTTTCTTGACCCCTTTCTCCCTCATGTTTAGCCCCATTGCTTTTGATATTATAAAATGTTTGCCCCATTAGTTCAGCGATTTTAAGAACTTTCACCCCATATTAAGACCTATCGTGCCATTTAGGTGTCGATTTTATCCTGGCGAGCGATAGCGAGCCTGTAATTTAAGAGGAACCGGCCTTTGGCCGGGACATTTTTCTACCGAAAAATGTACAAATTCATCTTGAAAGGGACTCAAGGGGGTGTAATTTTAAGGTTGATGGAAGTCTAGTGAACAAACTAAATACCTCCCCTTAACTATTTCATATATAATATTGTCTTGTATTTCTTCGCATATTCATTCAAGTCTTCAAACAAAATTGCTCCGGTTTGCCAGCCTGCCTGAGCCGAGTACGGGTCATGTGTACCTTCTGTACCAGCCACGTATGTTGTATTGGATTTCAGCTACATTTAGACGAGTTTATGAAGCTTAGGAAAGATATACGGAAGCTAAAAGGAAGAGTTGGGATAGCTTGTAGCTTTTTCCGTGGGTAGACGTCCTTCCTAAGCTGAATACAATCGTTTACTAGTTGTCAGAGTACAATGAAAAGGACGTCACCGGTACTGAAGGGGTTAATTAGCTGCTCCGTTCTTTCCGTTCTTCACAAAACATTGATAGCGAGTACTATGATATGCGGGGGTTGCGGGGACAGGGTTGTTATTAAGGAGAGGTATTTAGTTTGTTCCCTAGACCTCCATCAAGCTTAAAATTACACCCCCTTGAGTCCCTTTCAAGATAAATTTGTAAATTTTTCGGTAGAAAAATATTACAGGCTCGCTATCGCTCGCCAGGAAAATATCGACACCTAAATGGCATGAAAGTTCTTAAAATTTACAGAAATGGGGCGAAAGTTCTTAAAATCGACAAACTAAAGACAGGGCGACGTTTTATAAAATCTAAAAAGCAATGGGGCTAAACATGAGAGAGAAAGGGGTCCAGAAAAAAATCCCTATAGTGGAAATCCCCCCTTAAACGATCACTAAACGATAACCTACAATAACTAAACGATAACCTACAATAACTAAACGATAACCTACAATAACTAAACGATAACCTACAATAACTAAACGATAACCTACAATAACTAAACGATAACCTACAATAACTAAACGATAACCTACAATACTAAACGATAACCTACAATACTAGTTTATAGTTATCATGAAAACTGCTCTTAAGTAGCATCATATGCAGTGGTTATGGGGAAGGAATGGGGATAGGATTGGGAAGGCTAATAGATAATGCTATGTGTTATTAATCGTCTCACGTTCTTGACGCAATTTTGAGCCTATTAGGGATACTACTTTAAAAGCCTTTTTGTTACCATCAGGGGGTAATTTAGTAAACCTTTAGTTTAGCTACATTAACCTCTGCAGTTGTCTTTGAGTTAGCTGTGGGCAGAAAAGTAATTTTGGAGAGGTAATTATAAGAGTGAGAGAACTCTATTTCTTATTGCTAATCTGGCAACCTCTGCGTCATATGGTCGTGAAAGGGTTAATCGTGCTTGTGTACATAGCCTTTAACTGTGTTGGTGGTATAATTGTTTAGATGTTTATGTTCTGGGTGTGATGTCCCGAGTTCGAATCCCGGGAGGACCATATGCTTTCATTATTTTATTCAAGTGCATTGGGGTTTGTAATGGATGATTAATGTTAAGAACGGGGTGTCCTTTAAGGGGAGATTTCCACTTGAGGATTTTTTTTCTTGACCCCTTTCTCCCTCATGTTTAGCCCCATTGCTTTTGATATTATAAAACGTTTGCCCCATTAGTTTGAGCTGATTTGTAAGAACTTTCAATTCACCCCATATTAAGACCTTTCGTGCAATTCAGGTGTCGAATTTATCCTGGCGAGCGATAGCGAGCCTGTAAGGCCGGGACATTTTTCTACCGAAAAATGTACAAATTTATCTTGAAAGGGACTCAAGGAGATGTAATTTTAAGCTTGATGGAGGTCTAGTGAACAAACTAAATACCTCCCCTTAATAGTCAATTTTTTTCCAGTTGATGGTAAATTGAAAATCTGTTTAAAGACATCTGATTGTGTTTTATTTTTATCCGTAAAATATTATAACTCGCAATGTGTTTTAATCATAATATTGCCAGGTGTTCATGATTAGCAAAATATGATACTGCAATGTGTTTTAATCATAGTA
>CM064497.1:349048-409698 GCA_032716605.1 Paralithodes platypus | reverse complement strand
TGAGTCCCTTTCAAGATAAATTTGTAAATTTTTCGGTAGAAAAAATTAAATAGTTCTTATAATTTACAGCTCGCTAGTCTGCTCGCCAGGATAAAATCGACACATGAATTGCACACCATGGGGGGAGTGGGAGGTCTTAATTTATGGGGTTAAAAGTTCTTAAAATTCAACTAAACTACTGTGGGCAAGACGTTTTATTAATATCAATAGCAATGGGGCTAAACATGGAGGGAGAAAGGGGTCTAAGAAAAAAATCCCTCAAGTGGAAATCCCCCCCTTAAAACGATCAATTAAACGATAAACCATATAGCAATAGACTAAAACATAACCTACAATAACTAAAACGATAACCTACAATAACTAAAGCTATAATCTAACAATAACTAAACGATAATCCTGACAATAACTAAACGATAACCTACAATAACTAAACGGAAATCCTACAAGTACTAACCGGATAGCTACAATACTAGTTTATAGTTATCATGAAAACTGCTCTTGAGTAGCATCATATGCGGTGGTTATGGGGAAAGAATGGGGATAGGATTGGGAAGGCTAATAGATAATGCTATGTGTTATTAATCGTCTCACGTTCTTGACGCAATTTTGAGCCTATTAGGGATACTTTAAAGCCTTTGTTACCATCAGGGGTATTTAGAAACCTTTAGTTTAGCTACATTAACCTCTGCAGTTGTCTTTGAGTTAGCTGTGGGCAGAAAAGTAATTTTGGAGAGGTTAATTAGAAGAGTGAGAGAACTCTATTTCCTGTAATTGCTAATCTGGAACCCTCTGCCGGTCAGTATGGTCGTGAAAGGGTTAATCGTGTGCTTGTTGGTCGCATATGCCTTTAAACTGTGTTGTAGGTATAATTGTTTAGATGTTTATGTTCTGGGTGTGATGTCCCGAGTTTCGAATCCCGGTAGTACCATATGCTTTCATTAATTTTAGCTTTCACGTGCATTGGGGTTTGTAATGGATGATTAATGTTAAGAACGTGGTTTGTCCCCTTTTAAGGGGAGATTTCCTACTTGAGGATTTTTTTTCTTGACCTCTTTTTCTCCCGGCCTGTTTATAATCCCCATTGCTTTTGATATTAGTAAAAACGTTTGCCCCATTAGTTTTTAGCTGCTTTGTAAAGAACTTTTCACGCTGTTATCCCTATTAAAAGGAACCTTTCGTTCAATTCAGGTGGTGTCTAATTGTATCCTGGCGAGCGATAGCGTAGCCTGGTAATGCCGTGACAGTTTTTCTACCGAAAAATGTACAAATTTATCTTGAATGGGACTCAAGGAGATGTAATTTTAAGCTTGATGGAGGTCTAGTGAACAAACTAAATACCTCCCCTTAATAGTCAATTTTTTTCCAGTTGATGGTAAATTGAATCGTTTAACATCTGATTTGTTTTATTTTTACTGTAAAAATATGATACTGCAATGTGTTTTAATCATAATATTTGCTCAGGTGATTCATTGATTAGCCACAATAGTGGGGGATACTGCAAAATGTGTTTTAAATCATAGTATTTGCTCCGTTGTTCATAATGTAGGCAAAAATATTACATACTGCAATGTGTTTTAATCATAGTATTGCCAGGTGTTCATAATTAGCAAAATATGATACTGCAATGTGTTTTAATCATAGTATTGTGCCATGGTGGTTCATAAGTTATCAAAATATGATCCTGCCATGTGTTTTAAAATCACGTGATTGCCAGTGTTTTCAGTGGATTAGCAAAATATTTCGCTACAAAATCATGGTGTTAGCGTAGTAATCAGTATGGAGAGATAGCAGTTTACCATCAGCTGGAAAACATACAGAGATATTTACACCTTGCCCGATTCCAGAGCTAAGATATATTTGTTCCTGTCATGAGTTAACGACACGCATTAATTAAGGGACACTAGCTACACAAGTACCTTCTGTACCCTACATACTCTGTACATAAGGTAATGGTTTTATTTTATATATATATATATATATATATATATATAATAATATATATATAATATAGTATAGATATATATTATATATTATATATATGATATATATATTAGTAATATATATATCTGTAGATACCCTGTTACTACTCACTCTTTCTTCTACTCAACAGCTGAGCTCTGGAACTCCTCTCCAGAATCTTCTTTCCCTCGTCCTATGACTGTCTAAATTGCTTTCAAACTGACATATTCCGTGTGTCCAGGCATTTAGGCTCGGAAACGCGTCCCTGTTGATTAAATGGCCCCTGTCACTCTTATCACACTATGGGGAAGGCACTCGCTATAGGCAGTTCTGCCTGTTGCCTCCCTCAATCACATAGAAAGAAAAAAAAAAAATATATATATATACAGAGAGAGAAAGAGAGAGAGAGTGAGGGAGGGGGGAGGGGAGAGAGAAGGGGCCCCCCCCCCTCCCTCACTCTCACTCTCTCTCTCTCTCATATAGCTAGACTAAAACATTATAACATACTATGACATCTACCTTGGTGTACCCTGGTTTACAATTCAACCATCAATAAACACCAATAAACTCCTCAATAAAATGTAATCACACTAACTATACACACACACACACACTACATTCGCACCATCAGAGCATGGGTTTTTTTCCCCCTGCAAGGTACTCATCCCTTATAGAACGTCAAACCAGGAAATCTGGATATTGACTGACATTGTTGCGGGATGATGCAATAAGCGAGTTGATTTAAGGGGGTACGGTATATTTTTTGGTCTGTTTATTCATGTATTTATTCTTTTTAGTTTTCTTCCTTGAATTCCATCAAGCTTAAAATAGAGAACAAAACAAAAAACGTTCCTTAGGCCTCCTGTCAAGATAAATTTGTATTTTTTTTTCGGTAGAAAAATATCCCGGCCGAAGGCCAATACCTCCTAACATTACATGCTCGCTTTCGCGCGCCAGAAATATGTCTACACATAAATGGCACGAAAGGTCCTAATATTGATAAAGAAATGGGGTGAAAGGTCTTAGATCGCCAAACTAATGGACCAAACGTCTTAACATCTGAAAACTAATGGGGCTAAATAAGAGGGAGAAGGGTGTCCAGTAACAAGCACCACCTCCCCCTTTAAGGTGGCCGCCAAGGTTAGACGCAATAGTTCACTGGGAAATATTATGGGCTTGGGAGTTTTTTTTTCTGGACCACTTTCTCTCTCATGTTTGGCGCCATGAGTTTTGAGATTTTTAGACGTCGCCCCATTAGTTTGCCGAATTTAAGACCTCTCGCCCCATTTCGTTTTTAAATTTGAGACATTTCATGCCCCTTTGGTGTAATACTTTTTCCTGGCGAGCGATAGCGAGCCTCTAATTTAGGAGGGGCCAGGACATTTTCTACCAAAAAATGCACAAATTTATCTCGAAATCCAAGAATTAGTTAACTCTGGAACACTCTCCCTCAATCAATCTTTCCTTCATCCTATGACTTAACACTGCTTTAAATTTCGGATGTCCAGGCATTTTGACCCCAACGTCCCTTGAATTTAACCCTCTGTCACTCTTTTGGCTTTGGGGGTGACACTCGTTACAGGCAGCTTGCCTTTTGTCTCCTTCATAAACATAGAAAACAAGTTGTACTGAATGGGTTATTATTAGCCTTGGTAAACCTGTATGTTAACACTTTCAATACATTAAAGACAACTCCTTTTGTTTAGCTACTCCCAGACGATATTATTCAACTTAAGAAGTATCTATCAGAGTTTGAGGGATAATTGAGATAGTTCTTAACTCAAATGATTGCCAAGTCCTTCGCAAGCTGAACATAATAATAATGTGGCTATTGCCTAAATAAAGTATAAATAGCGTCGTGTGATTAAAGGTATTAAAGGTATTAAAGGTATTAAAGGTATTAATATAATTCTGGTTATCATTACACAATTCTATTCAGCTTAGGAAGAACCTGAGGGATTTACATTAAGGGCAGATATCCACCTGAGGGATTTTTTTCTTGACCCCTTTCTCCCTCATGTTTAGCCCCATTGCTTTTGATATTATAAAATGTTTGCCCCATTAGTTTAGCGATTTTAAGAACTTTCACCCAATATTAAGACCTTTCGTGCCATTCAGGTGTCAATTTTATCCTGGCGAGCGATAGCGAGCCTGTAATTTAAGAGGAACCGGCCTTCGGCCGGGAAATTTTTCTACCGACAAATGTACAAATATATCTTGAAAGGGACTCAAGGGGGTGTAATTTTAAGCTTGATGGAGGTCTAGGGAACACACTAAAAACCTCCCCTTAATACGTACGAGTAAGAATCCTTCGAGGCTAGGACAAAATAATGTAAGCAACCCGTCGTCATTATAATTCAAGGTTTAAGGGGAGGTGGGCCGTGTTTCTTGTCCCCTTCTCCCTCATGTTTAGCCACATTAGTTTTCAGATATTTAGATGTTTGCCCCATTAGTTTGTCGATTTTAATACCTTTCGCCCCATTTCTTTGTCAACATTAAGACCATTCGTGCCCTTTAGGTGTCGACTTTTTTCATGGCGAGCGATAGCGAGCCTGTAATTGTGGCGGAACCGGCCTTCTGCCGCGACATTTTCCCACCGAAAAATGTACACATTAATCTACAAGGGGGATCTAATGGATGTTTTTCAAAGTTTGATGAAGGTCTATGGAGGAAACTAGAAAAATGTAACACCCCGTTCTTAACATTAATCATCCATTACAAACCCCAATGTACTTGAATAAACTAATGAAAGCATATGGTCCTCCCGGGATTCGAAATCGGGACACCACACCCTGAACAATAATGAATAAATGACAAAAAAAACAAAAAATTATTATATAAATAAAATTGACCAAAAAGTGAACCACACCCCCTTAATATTAGCCTGGGTACACTTGGATGGTAAGGTTAAGATCAGGTCCCACTTTATACAACGGTTACCTTAATGGGAGATCTCCACTTGAGGGATTTTTTTCTTGACCCCTTTCTCCCTCATGTTTAGCCCCATTGCTTTTGATATTATAAAACGTTTGCCCCATTAGTTTAGCAATTTTAAGAACTTTCACCCCATATTAAGACCTTTCGTGCCATTCAGGTGTCGATTTTATCCTGGCGAGCGATAGCGAGCCTGTAATTTAAGAGGAACCGGCCTTTGGCCGGGTCATTTTTCTACCGAAAAATGTACAAATTTATATTGAAAGGGGGTCAAGGGGGTGACATTTTTAGATTGCTGGAGGAGTAGGCAACAAACTAAATACCTCCCCTTAATCAACACTACTTGGGGAATTCCACAGTCATCATCTTTCTTGGTCTTGGTACACACACACACACACAGATTTACATAGATAAATAGATAGATAGATAGAGATACAGAGAGAAATAGAGAGATTCATTCGCAGGCACAAAAACAGACACAAACACACAAACTAACACACATACACAAACAGGCAAATACAAGAACACATAATATAAACACATGAACACTCTCACACACACACACAACCTTCCACACGTCCACACACCACTAAATAATAATACTCGTGCGTGTTAACTGTCGTATATACCTAATGCATTTTCAGTTTATAAAGTTCAGCTTACTCTCAACAAATATTACGTATTATTGTATATATTTATTTAGTTTAGTTGTTTGCGTACTTTAATAAATATTCTAACAATTTTCTGACTGTTGCATACACTAATGGGCATTATAATAATATATATAATATAATATATATAATATAATATATATATATATATATATATATATATAATATAATATATATATATATATATATACAGTATACATATATATATATATATATATATTATGTTTTTTTTTTTTTTTTGGTTCCTGTTCGGGCTCTGTCTCGAGTCGGCCAACCCCAGCTATAAAAAAAGGGGTATGTGCCTGAGTATGTATATAGATAGATAGATAGGTTATATTAACTATATGTGAGCTTTATAATGGTAACCAATATATTATACAGTCTTAACATACGCTTCGTATAGTTAAAGTTGCTGTAGAAGTTTCGACTCCAATAATAATACAATATGGCTATAATGTATTTAAAAGTATCTCTGTGTTAGCTATCTAGCCTATGTGCGAAGCTGTAAACCCCATGTTCTTATACGTACAATATTGATTTTAGTACATGCTAATATCAGTATTCATAGTTTTAACTAGCATGAATATTTCAATTTAGCTATGGACATTAGTTCCAGGGCAGTAGTTCCCTATCCAATGTTCCCTTACCCACTCTAAACCACTGTTTGGACACTTGATCCTCAGTGTTTTGGAGGACAAGCAGCCTAGAAGGGTCACTAGAACTGTTGTTGCTTGATTTCCTTTGTACATACCTATATACTGTAGAAAACAATCCTGTGAATAATACTGATACTATTGGTTGTAGTCATATTATTTTTACCTATTGCTATTTATTTATTCATCTTCGTTCGATCCTATCATTTCTACATTAACTTCCCAGCATCACAAAAGGTCTAACACACACCTGTAATCACCCTCCTTATCTAAAGGGGAGATGTTTAGCTTGTTCGCTAGACCTCCAGCAAGCTTAAAATTACACCCCCTAAATCCCCTTTCAAGATCAATATGTACATGTTCCGGCCGAAGACCGGTTCCTCTTAATTACAGGCTCGCTATGGCTCGCCAGGAAAATATCGGCATCAAAATGGCACGAATGGTCATAAAATTGACAGAAATGGGGCGAACGTTCTTAAAATCGCCAAACTAATGGGGTAAACATCTTAAAATCTCATAAGCAATGGGGCTAAACATGAGAGAAAAAGGGGTCCTGAACAAAATCCCCTAAGTGGAAATGTCCCCTTAATCCATCCCTACCTCCACACCACAATCATGTCTGTCTATCTCAAATCACACCTGGCTTACGGAACACACCTAATTTTCATATATCAATTTCAACACATCGACTAAGCATATTACATCTCATAGCATTAGGCATCAAGGTTAGCACACACACACACACACAAATAACTACTTTCAATTATTATCTCTTCTTGCACGCGCGCACACACACACACACACACACACACACACACACCTAACCTAGTACATAATATTTATCTCGTCAAACAGCTCTTATGCAACTTCGTGCTTTGTATCTTCTTATAAAATAATATAAATTAGAGTTAAGCTACAAACTGTTCCTCTGTACATTTTGAAATAAACCGTTTATTATTATTATGATTTGCACGCACACACACACAACTCACCCTAACAGTTATAATTAGCCGTATCTAAGACACAATCAACAATATTAGACAATCAGGGGAATAGAAGAAAAAGAAAAGAGAGAGAGAGAGAGAGAGAGAGAGAGAGAGAGAGTACAAAGGAGTACAAAGGAAATCAAGCAACAACAGATCTAGTGACCCTTCTAGGTTGCTTGTCCTCCAATACACTGAGGATCAAGTGTCCAAACAGTGGTTTAGAGTGGGTAAGGGAACATTGGAAAGCGAATTACTGCCCTGGAACTAATGTCCGTGGCAGGATTAGGAAGTTAGTAGGGGACAGATGGGTTAGTAACTGAGGGGGGGATAAAATAAAGTTATTAATTTACAAACGCAGTCAGTCGCGGGTTTGATGTGAGATATTTGTCTAGGCGGAGTTTAAATGAATCAACGGTGATGCAGATGCAGAGAGAGAGAGCGAGAGGAGAGAGAGAGAGAGAGAGAGAGAGGAGAGAGAGGAGAGAGAAGGAGAGAGAGGAGAGAGAGAGAGAGAGAGAGAGAGAGAGAGAGAGAGAGAGAGAGAGAGAGAGAGAGAGAGAGAGAGAGAGAGAGAGAGAGAGAGAGAGAGAGAGAGAGAGAGAGAGAGAGAGAGAGAGAGAGAGAGAGATAGCTATAAGTAGAGGGGGATCGCTTGATCAATTAATAGCCACAATCAAATACCTACCAATATGTACGTCTAACTTCACACATCACAATTCGTACGATGAGCAAAACATACCGTGTTCGTTTATCCATTCCTCTCTTCCACACTAAGAACCATATATTTGTTCACATTTGTTCATGACAAGGTAATTAATGCTGGCATTTCTCATTTACTCCCCTCCCCCCCCACCCTCTCTCTCTCTCTCTCTCTCTCTCTCTCTCTCTCTCTGCTAGTCTCACTCACTCACACACTCGATCTCATCTTACTCTCTGTCTAGTATCACTTTCACTACCTCACTCTTTCTTTCACTCACTCACTCACTCACTCAGAGAATCTCTCTCTCTCTCTCTCTCTCTCTCACCACCACCATCCTCCTACTTATACCCGTCCTCATCAACTTTTGCAATCTCTCTCGTCCACAAGTTGCAAAGGCGTTTTTTCTGGCCATGTTGCAAGTGGTGTGGGAGGAACAGATGCTCCGAGTTGCGCGCGCACGCGCGGACACACGCACACACACATGTTAGGCGAGGTCATCCAGGGTGGTCAGAGTGAGTGAGAGGTGAGGTCAAGTCGGTGAGAGGCTGGGGTGAGAGCGGAGGTCAAATGAGTCTTTGGGAGGTGAAATGCTCTGTAAACCTTTTTATGTCCAACCACAACGATGAAGGCATTTACTATGTTGCAGTAATTAATGTATATGGATTAAAAAGGGTAATCTACAAATCTACCTATCTATCTATTGCCAGACGCCGTGATCCCCGAAGGGGTGGCCACGAACGAAACGACCCCATGCACCTCTGTCCCCATTCAGTTAACGCCCCTTCTCCCATCCAGCACCGCTTTCGCTCATATACTTATTAACTCCATACATTAACGAGTTTACACTTGAACATTTAACACAATTGATGCATTATTACTATAAACTGTATGTCTGCATCATGCAACCACAGCATCATATATTATAGCACCAACGTTGGCTTCAAGTCTCTTCTTTTCAATAATAGGAAAAAGGGCTGGGGCTTCGTACACAAGTAAAAGAGGAATGCGGACAAAAATTATATCAATGTTGATACTACTACCACTACTAAAATAATAATAATAATCATAATACTAATACTAATACTAAATAATAAATACATACACTATATACTGTGTATGTATATACAGTATATATATATATATATATATATATACACACAATACACAGTAAGAAATATACAAATAAGAGTATATAGTACGGTACACCTTGAGGTTAGTCTACTTACATAACTCGTGTGTCCGTCAGCCATCCTTGCAGCCTGAAAATATATAGTGAAAAAAACTTTACTATTTCCTACTGTTTCCCTAATATGGGTGATAAGCATGAAATTGGCCTTGCAAAGATATTCGAAACTATAAAAACATGTTTCCAGGGAATATTCTATACGATAAATTGAAACAAACTATTGGACAAACAAGGATACACGCTATATAGCGGGATGTTTGTGGTAGTAATATAATATACATAATAAATATACACTGATGATAAACAGACATAATTGTTTATCGGTAGGTTCAGTGGATAAGGAGTTTAGGACAAAAGCCCTGCTGGACAAAAGCACATACTGTACACACACACACACAATATATATATATATATATATATATATATATATATATATATATATATATATATATATATATACTGTATATATATACATATATACAGTATATATATCTATATATATATATATATATGATGATTCATTAAATATATATAATATTTTTAAGAACTTATTCCCCATATAAAAAGGGATCCTTGGAATGAGTCCTCATTATTTTGGATCTCTTACAAATTTACATAGGAGTATATTACAAAGGGATGCGGTAAACAGCCCGACTGGTCCAGACGAGACTGCTCATTATAAAGTAAAAGGTGAAGTAGCAGACGTATGTGAACACTCCTTTCACTTTATTATTCAGCTAAGAAATTAAATATGCAAGGTGGGGCATTTTCATACATTTATATAAGCGCATTTAAAAAGTTGATACAGTTGCGCAATCAATAACATCTCGTGACAGTTTATTCCAAGCGTTAAAGATGTGGTTGACATTTTTTTTTTTTTTTACCTGGTCTGACTTGAATTGTTGTCCAGCAATCTTGAAGGAATTGTTGTCCAGCAATCTTGAAGGAATTGTTGTCCAGCAATCTTGAAGGAATTGTTGTCCAGCAATCTTGAAGGAATTGTTGTCCAGCAATCTTGAAGGAATTGTTGTCCAGCAATCTTGAAGGAATTGTTGTCCAGCAATCTTGAAGGAATTGTTGTCCAGCAATCTTGAAGGAATTTCCCCTACATTGATTATCATGGCTCTTCAATATTTTAAATACTTCAATTAATCTGCGCCTTTGCAGACAAAACAGGTTAAGGGTGGATGAGTCATTTTTATTTGCTAATTTGATGTATATTTATATTATTATATTAGTTTCCTCCCTAGACCTCCATCAAGCTTTGAAAACACCCGCCTAAGACCCTCCTTCAAGATAAATTTGTAAATTTTTCGATATAAAAATGTTTCTCTTAAATTAAAAGCTCGCTATTGCTCGCCAGGAAAAAATCGACACCTAAATGACACGAAAAGTCTTAATATTGACAAAGAAATTGGGCAAAGTCTTAAAATCGCCAACATAATGGGCCGAATATCGTATAATCTGAACACCAATGGGGCTAAACATGAGGAAGAAGGGGGGGAGGGGGGGGGGGGGGGCATAAAAACGGCCCATCTCCCCTTAATCTCTTCAAGAAATTCCTCGTATGGTGTATTCCTCAACCTTGGTAACATTGTCCTCATCCATCTCTGTAGTCTCTCCAATTTCTCAGCATCCTTTATATAATATGGTGCCCAAAACTGAACACAGTATTCCAGAAGGCATGGTATAACGGTACAAGTATTTATTTTGGATTTGAATTCTATTTTCCATTTTATTCAGAACAGTTGACTATTTACAGCACTTTCAGTAGGGGGCGCTAATGTTCGGCGAGGCTTTTTTTCGGCTCCCATGGATACCGAATAAGTTGATAATACGATATATAGACAGACATATAGATAGATAGACAGATGGATAAGTAGATTAGATAGGTAGATAGATAGGGAGTTAGACAGATAGATAAGTAGATAGACAGATAGATAGGTAGATAGATAGATAGATAAGTAGACAGACACATACTGTACACTACAGAGTAAGGCAATAATGGGTCGAGATACATAAACATACATACTTAAGCGAGGTACTGGAAAACTTGGTAGGTAATGGCGAGGAGATAAGGTCCAAAGGGGAAGTTGGGATAAGAATTTGAATGGAGGTGGTGAAGGGGGGGAGGGGCAGTGAAGGGCAAGGGGGGAGGGGTAGCTAGCAGTAAAGGGGCAGGGGAAGGGGGTAGGGATCAGTGAAGGGAAAGGAGAGGGGGAGGGGGGGGGGGGTGAAGGGGTCAGGGGGGGAGGGACAGTGAAGGGCAAGGGGTGAGGGGGGATATTGAAGAAGACGGGTAGCTACAGGGAGGGGGTGAAGGGATGAGTGAGGGGGTGAGGGGGTGAGGGGCAGTTTGGCCGTGACCTGAAGATGGCTCAGGTATGAACACGACCGCAGGTGGGGAGAGAGAAGTGAGGGGGGGATAGAGGGGAGGGGGGGAGGGTGAAGTCTCTTTACATATCTCTCGTTTCTTATTGCAAGCGTTGAAAAAGGAGGCTAATGAGAGAATTAATTTGTTGTTTTGATGTTCTATTATATGATTATTAGACGTGGGCTGTGTATAAAACATGTTCTTATCGTTCATCACATATTATTAGACGTGGGCTGTGTATAAAACATGTTCTTATCGTTCATCACATATATTAGACGTGGGCTGTGTATAAAACATGTTCTTATCGTTCATCACATATTATTAGACGTGGGCTGTGTATAAAACATGTTCTTATCGTTCATCACATATTATTAGACGTGGGCTGTGTATAAAACATGTTCTTATCGTTCATCACATTATTAGACGTGGGCTGTGTATAAAACATGTTCTTATCGTTCATCACATATTATTAGACGTGGGCTGTGTATAAAACATGTTCTTATCGTTCATCACATATTATTAGACGTGGGCTGTGTATAAAACATGTTCTTATCGTTCATCACATATTATTAGACGTGGGCTGTGTATAAAACATGTTCTTATCGTTCATCACATATTATTAGACGTGGGCTGTGTATAAAACATGTTCTTATCGTTCATCACATATTATTAGACGTGGGCTGTGTATAAAACATGTTCTTATCGTTCATCACATATTATTAGACGTGGGCTGTGTATAAAACATGTTCTTATCGTTCATCACATATTATTAGACGTGGGCTGTGTCTAAAACATGTTCTTATCATTCATCACATATTATTAGACGTGGGCTGTGTCTAAAACATGTTCTTATCGTTCATCACATATTATTAGACGTGGGCTGTGTATAAAACATGTTCTTATCGTTCATCACATATTATTAGACGTGGGCTGTGTATAAAACATGTTCTTATCGTTCATCACATATTATTAGACGTGGGCTGTGTATAAAACATGTTCTTATCGTTCATCACATATTATTAGACGTGGGCTGTGTATAAAACATGTTCTTATCGTTCATCACATATTATTAGACGTGGGCTGTGTCTAAAACATGTTCTTATCGTTCATCACATATTATTAGACGTGGGCTGTGTATAAAACATGTTCTTATCGTTCATCACATATTATTAGACGTGGGCTGTGTATAAAACATGTTCTTATCGTTCATCACATATTATTAGACGTGGGCTGTGTATAAAACATGTTCTTATCGTTCATCACATATTCTGAGATACTTGGCATACGGAAAGATATGACCCATTGGAAGAGCAGTGAGACTTGATAGCTGAAACTGCACAGCCAAACCTGATAAATCCAGGTTAGATGAGCCTATTCTTAATTTCGAATGTTGCAAATAAATTGAGCTGAAATTAAGCACCTATACTGTATATAGATAAAGACTTACAGAAAGATTCCCTTTATATTTTTGGCATACGTGAAATGCATACCTATATTACTTAAAATCAGGAATACAAACTATTTTGAATTGATTTGTCGCTATATTTATTTAGATGCCAAAGTGAAATTTGAATATACTGTACATATTACATACAAAAAGTGGCCCAATCGTAATAAACTGGATACGAATATGGATATTCAAACCTGCAGAAGTAGATACTGAATGGTACGACACAATGCTGGTATCCGAAAGACCTCTAACATTTAACGGTGGAAACTGATCTAAATTAACCCTTTGACTCCCACATATCCTTCCTAAGCTGCATAAGATCGTCAAATGATAGCCAGAAGAAAATAAAAAAAAAATATATAGATATCCTCACTTGATAATTAGTCACAATTCATACAAAATCATACATCTCATTCACTCATTTTCATTTCTTCCACCTTAATTAATTTATTAAATTATCTATATCATCACAATCATCATTCTCTCTCTCTGTCTGTCTGTCACTCACTCACCCACACTCGCTCTCTCTCTCTCAACTATCTCCCCTATCTTTACCTTTCTCCCCTGTTCACCTCCCCCACCCCCTGTCCCCTTATCACCCCACCTGTCCTTCTCCCCCTGTGGCCATGGACAGTTCCTTTCAGTGTTATCAATAGCAGCCAATCTATACCTTTCTCCTTCTTTACCCTTCTCTGTGCTACTACTAATGTCAGTGTATGGTTGTCCACTGGTCTTTACCCTTCTCTGTGCTACTACTAATGTCAGTGTATGGTTGTCCCCTGGTCTTTACCCTTCTCTGTGCTACTACTAATGTCAGTGTATGGTTGTCCCCTGGTCTTTACCCTTCTCTGTGCTACTAATGTCAGTGTATGGTTGTCCCCTGGTCTTTACCCTTCTCTGTGCTACTACTAATGTCAGTGTATGGTTGTCCCCTGGTCTTTACCCTTCTCTGTGCTACTACTAATGTCAGTGTATGGTTGTCCCCTGGTCTTTACCCTTCTCTGTGCTACTACTAATGTCAGTGTATGGTTGTCCCCTGGTCTCGCAATGGATAGTTTTTTTCGGAGGGATCCCAGGGTTATTTTGATATTTTTAAGGGGGGTGACCTGCTTTTTGTTATTTCTGTCCTTTTCTCTCTTTTTCTGGCTTGTATCCATTCGGCCCCATTCAGCCAACTATTTTAAGACGTTTATCCCCATCTAGGGGTCGATTTCTTCCTGGCGAGCGACAGCGAGCCAGCATTATATGAAGAAATCCGGCTTCGCCGGAGAAATTTTTCTATCGAAAAATGTACCAATTTAGCCTGCTGTCAAACAAAAATAAAAAATATGCTGGCTCGCTACCGCTCACCAGTAAAAAATTAACACCTGGATGGGGATAAACGTCTTAAAACAGTAGGCTGAATGGGGCCAAATGGATACAAGCCAGAGAAAGATAGAAAAGGACAGAACAAAAACAGGTCACCCCCCTTAACCCTTAACTGGCGGCGCGCAACATAAGTCAAGTGAAATAAATTTGGACTATGTGGCGGCGCGCGACATAGGTCGTGTGGCAATTTCAGCATGTAATGTTGCTGAGAGAGAGAGACAAGTGGTGGCAGGAGAGTAGCGAGCGTATGACTGCTCCAGACCAACTGACATGAATCCCACCCTCCTCCACCCTCTCACACTCGCTACATAGTGAAATGTATGGGGAAAGTACCGAATTACATGGTTTTTGCACTCGTTTTGCGCGGTTGTTGCAAGAAAACTAGCAGTCATACAAGGATCGTTGTGGTGTCATTGGAAAGCTCTGTTTATGCCCATTCAGGGATAGATACTTGTTTTACGCTCTGGGTCTTATTTAGGCATGAAAATGATCACGTAAACAGCCCTATTTTGGGTAAAAACACCCCGCTGGTGGCTACATATTATTTACCGCCTAGGCCGCTCTTTAGGTGTTAAAGCTTGATGGAGGTCTAGCGAGGAAACTAAAATATAAATGAATATATAAATAAATAGACCCCCAAAACAAGCACTACCGGTACCCCCTTAATGGCTGTGATCGATAATAATTAATACATGATCCTTTGCAGCGTCCTTGTCAAATAACCACTGACGAGTTTCAGGCTATAAGGAAGTTGGAGCTGTAAACATCGATAATCAGCAGAACTACCAGCTAAAGTACGGTTTTGGTGCCTTCATAAATACATGAAATCAAATTTAACACACTTTATCTCCATCAGAAACCTACATCTATATTGCACTTCTATTGAATATGGATGTTTACAGCTCCAACTTCCTTATTGCCTGATACTCGCAAGTGGTCAATTGTCCACTTGCGAGTTTCAGGCTATAAGGAAGTTGGGCCTGTAAACATCGATAATAAACACACATATTAATTATGTAAGTTTCTGATGGATAGATAGTATGTTAAATTTGGTTGTATGTATTTATAAATTTACTAAAACCGTATTATAGCTGGTTATTCTGCTAAATATCGATGTCTACGGCTCCAACTTCCTTATAGCCTGAAACTCGCCAGTGGTCAATTGACACGGACGCTGCAAAGGATCGTGTATTAATTATTATCGATCACAGCCATTAAGGGGGTACCGGTAGTGCTTGTTTTGGGGGTCTTATGTATTTATATATTCATTTATTTGTTTAGTTTCCTCGCTAGACCTCCATCAAGCTTGGCAAAAAAAAAAAAAAATACACCCCCTTTCAAGATAAATTTGCACATTTTTCGGTAGAAAAATGTCCCGGCCGATTCCTTCTAAAATTACAGGCTCGCTATCGCTCGCCAGGAAAAAAACGACTCATAAATGGCACGAAAAGTGTTACTATTGACAAAGAAATGGGGCGAAAGGTCTCAAAATCGCCAAAACTAATGGAACGAACGTCTTTAAATCTCAAATCTTATACGCTAAACATGAGGGAGAAGGAGGTCCAGAAAAAGCAACTACCTCCCTCTTAAGTGACCCATACATACACCTGCTAAACATGACCCTGCTTTTGCAACCCATGCCATCGTGTATATATGAAAATATGATGGTTTACATGTGTTTACCGAGATACTCTTTTTGTCCCCCCCCCCCCCTACACACACACAAACACACACACACACACAAACACACCAGCTGCCTCTGCCCGGCCTTGTACCCCTCACAGTAAATCAAACTGGACAGGAGGAATTCAAGAGGAAGTTGATTATACGCGTGAGGCGGAATCTCGGGGCCTGATTAATGAGAAGAAAAGGAGTTATAGGACATGGTAGCGAAGAGTTATAGTCTATTCGCTGTTAGTAGGCAAGAAATCATGACCTCTAACCTCTGTAACTCATAAACGACTAGAGTAATCCAGCTAATATTTCTACCATTTGGGAACAGTCAGTCAAGGAATAGATGTGGAAATGTACAGCCAATTTGCTCTAGCCTTTTTTGAGTTACAGAGGATAGAGGTCATGATTTCTCGTCTACTTACAGCGAATAGACTATAGTCTGTTGTATATTTATAGAAATAGTAGTAAATATTTGATACGTAATACATGACAAATATATATCAATGGTGATATATAATTTTAATAACACTGTGATGATTTTTAATAATTTTAATGTTACTTGGGAATATAATCGTAAATGTGAGATGGATTCTGATTGATTACAAGAAGAAATATTCAACGATGGACAGGAAAAGTAGCTGTAGATAATGTTAGTGATGATTTCTGAAGATGGTGTTGTGTAAAGAATGCCGATATGCGCATGAGGAATGAATATAAATGAGTTAAGGGGAGACGGTCGTTCTTATGGTCCCCTTTCTCCCTCGTGTTTAGTCCCATTATGTTTTAAATGTTTAGACACTCGGATCATTTGTTTGGCGATTTTAAGACCTTTCGTCCCATTTCGTTATAAATTTTAAGACCTATCGTGCCATTTAGGTGTCGATTTTTTCCTAGCGAGCAATAGCGAGCCTGTAATTGTAAGATGAACCGGCCTTTGGCCGGTACATTTTTCTACCGAAAAATGTACAAATTTATCTTGAGGGGGGTCAAGGGGATATTTTTCTAAGTTTGAGGGATGTCTAGAGAGGAAAATTGAACATTTATGAATGAATGACTTTATAGGCCAAAAAAGCAGTGAGTGTCCCCTTAACGTGGGAAAAAGAGAATGGAGATGAGTGACGATACTGTATGAGGCTCCAGGATGAGTAATGAGCGTGGTGAAGGTGAGAGAATTAATCCCCTTCTCCCTCATGTTTAGCCCCATTAGTTTTGAGATATTAAGACATTCGGCTCATTAGTTTGGCGATTTTAAGACCTTTCGCCCTATTTCTTTGTCAGTTTTCAGCCCTTTCGTGCCTTTTAGGTGTCGATTTTTTTCTTGGCGAGCGATAGCAAGCCTGCAATTTAGGAGTAATTTATCTCGAAAGGGGTATTTGTTTAAGCTTGATGGAGGTCTAGGGAGGAACATAAAATATTAATGATAGTAATAATAAAACAACAATAAAATAATAATAATAAAAATAATTATAATAATAAAAATAATATTAATAATAAGAATAAGAATAAAGTTGTAGACACAGCATAGGAGGGAGAGTAGGAAGGAATGCGACACAAACTAATTACCTGCACGGCTTGGGAACATGCAGGTAGAAAGGGAAAGTGGGGAAGGGGGAGATACAGATAGATAGGTAGACAGACAGTTAGATATATGGTTAGATAAATAGATAGGTAGTCAGATAAATAGATAGGTAGACAGATAGTTAGATATATGGTTAGATAAATAGATAGGTAGTCAGATAAATAGATAGGTAGACAGATAGTTAGATATATGGTTAGATAAATAGATGGGTAGTCAGATAAATAGATAGGTAGACAGATAGTTAGATATATGGTTAGATAAATAGATAGGTAGTCAGATAAATAGATAGGTAGACATATGGTTAGATAAATAGATAGGTAGTCAGATAAATAGATAGGTAGACAGATAGTTAGATATATGGTTAGATAAATAGATGGGTAGTCAGATAAATAGATAGGTAGACAGATAGTTAGATATATGGTTAGATAAATAGATAGGTAGTCAGATAAATAGATAGGTAGACAGATAGTTAGATAGATAAATAGATACATAGGTACCGGTAGGTAATTTGATATAGAGACAAACAAATATATAGTTACATAGATATACAGATAAACGAATGGGTAGCCTATAGGTAATGGGTAAGTACATAAACAAATGAATGGGTAGCCTATAGGTAATGGTTAACTACATAAACAAATGAATGGGTAGCCTATAGGTAATGGTTAACTACATAAACAAATGAATGGGTAGCCTATAGGTAATGGTTAAGTACATAAACAAATGAATGGGTAGCCTATGGGTAATGGGTAAGTACATAAACAAATAAGACAGTTACAAGTCAACAATGGCTACCTACTGTTGTCAATCTGTACCGAACCTACACGTGATACTGTACAGTTTATTCATATCCCAATGCTTTAGAGTTTAGTTTTCGAGGTTCAAAGCCAGTGATAATAGCCCAAGGACTTTAGACCCTGGGTGTGCAAGAGAAGAAATGACTGACGAGCACGGGAACCGAGGAAGAATATCGCGTGAACAATAATGGTAACTAATAAATTAATAATGTTTAATTGTAAGTAAAAAACAAAATGATATACAAAGATCAAATATATAATCTTTAGTAGGATGAGCGTATGCGTTTGGCATGTAGGCCTACAGTAGATTGCAACATATATTAAGTCCTTGAGATATATTCTTGGCGGTTGTACATTGTATTCATAAGTATATACCGTAACTAAAATACTTGATTAAGGAATTGTATATTATCTAGAATAATTGATGCATATAATTGCATATTAAAATAATAATAAAAGAGATTCTTCAATTTTTCCAAATAGGTAGATTGGTAGGATAGGTAGGTATGTCTGAATTGAAATCTCCACAACAAATATAAACAAAGTGAATGAAAATGTACTTAGGAAATATGATTACAGGAAAAAATGGATGTCTTATAACCAGTAATAGGCTAGACCCATTATAAAAAAAACAAAAAAAAAACAAAAAAAAAAATAATAAAAAAATCATCCGGATCATCACAATAGGTAACAATGCTACATAATACATTAATCCCTACTGTAGAGGCGAAGTCTTTCTTATTTAATTCTAGCTATATTTAGATGATTTTGTGCAGTTTAAGAAGAATCTGTGGAAGTAAAAAGGGTTAAGCGAGATAGTTCGAAGCCTGGTAATAGCTGGAGGCCATATTAAAACTGACTAAAATCCTTTAATAGTAGCCAGAATAAAGTTAATTGGACGGCTCTGGTACAGAAGGGGTTAAATGGAGCCGCTGGTATTAAATATTCCAGCGAACACATCAATCGTGATGGTCTTCATAAGGGCACCGTATTTTATCCAATGCATCTTCCTTTGCACACAATATCAAAATAACAATTAAACCGAGACGAAGTTTATGTTTCAATTAGGTGATGTGTTTGATAGCACATGCGATATTATTCATCCTAGGAAGTACGGTACAGTCGCGCTAATAAGTGATGTCTCGGCACCAAGTATGTTTTGATCAATAATTGGTATCGGCAATATCTAAGCTTCATTCCTGCATATCGAGTGAAATATACAAACATCTTCCTACACTTACCCACCCTATTCAACATCTGACAGACATTAATACAGCACAGAGCAAGCCAAACGTAATGACAGCTGGTACATGACTTATTAGCGCGACGGTACATAAAGAGTTGAAACAAAAATATTATAATTAAAATCTTCAAATCCAAGAACCAAACTTAATAATGACGTCTAGAGGTAGATGAAATGATAAATAATTGTTATCTGCTGGCAATGTTTAGGTTAAGAAACTGATTAAAAGTGAACACTTTTTACTAATGTTGTCACCCTTATAAGGGGGGGGGGGGTTTCTGGCCCCTTTCTCCCTCATGTTTAACCCCATTGCTTTTTAGATTTGTAGACGTTCGCCCCATTAGTTGGCGATTTTAATACTTTACGCCTAATTTCTTTGTCAATATCAAGACCTTTCGTACCATTTAGGTGTCGATTTTTTCTAGCGAGCGGTAGCGAGCCTGTAATTTTAAGAATAACCGGCCTTCGGCCAGGACATTTTTCTACCGAAAAACGTACACAATTATCTTAAATGGGTCTACGGGGTGTTTTTTACAACTTGATGGAGGTCAAGGGAGGAAACTAAAAAATAATAAACAGATAAAACAGTAAGGGAAGATAGGGAGTCATATAGGAAGGTAGGAAGAGAGTCATATAGGAAGGGTAAGAAGGGGGTCATATAGGAAGGGTAGGAAGGTAGGAAGGGAGTCATATAGGAAGGGGGTCATATAGGAAGGGTAGGAAGGTAGGAAGAGAGTCATATAGGAAGGGTAAGAAGGGGGTCATATAGGAAGTGTAGGGAGTCATATAGGAAGGTAGGAAGAGAGTCATATAGGAAGGGTAAGAAGGGGGTCATATAGGAAGGGTAGGAAGGTAGGAAGGGAGTCATATAGGAAGGGGGTCATATAGGAAGGGTAGGAAGGTAGGGAGTCATATAGGAAGGGTAGGAAGGGGGTCATATAGGAAGGGAGTCATATACGAAGGGTAGGAAGGGGGTCATGTAGGAAGGGTAGGAAGGGGGTCATATAGGAAGGGTAGGAAGGGGGTCATATAGGAAGGGTAGGAAGGGGGTCATGTAGGAAGGTATGGAGTCATATAGGAAGTTCTATAGTCTAAGTGTAATACCATGGAAGGAAGGACATACATAACAGTGGTGTGGTGTGTGGGAAGAGGTATAGGGCCAGTCACGTCACGACTAATAACGCCCCTCTATTTCACTGTACTCCTCTTCCTTCTCCGCCCTCAGGCCTTCTCTGACACTACCAGATGTTCGCCCACCAATTTTTTCGCCAACATTTCGAGTCTATTTTTCATACCACTAGCCTGACTTAATCTAATCTACACTCTACTAACCTTAGCCTATTCTAAACTAAAGCTAAACTACCCTAACCTAAGATATTCTAACTTCACGAACCACACCAAATCGTAATCATAATCTAACCTAATTAAAGATTTTCCCTCCCCCCATTGTAATGCACGTTAACCTAATTTAAAACTAACCTAGCCTAATCTACCTTCAACATGTCATACCGTAATCTAACTATAAGCTAACCTATCCCCTCCTACATTAACCTACCAAACGTTAACCTACTCGTATCCTATCCTAAATTACCACAACCTAACCTAACCGATTTTAACTGATGGGCAAAATATGGGCCTAGCAACTCAAGTGTGGGCGAGAGTACGTGTGGACGAAGTGACGGCTGCCTCTCACCTCCACCAGGAACAACATATTTGTAGCCAACCTCGAGATGTTGCAAATGTTGGTGTTCAGTACTCTATTTTGATTAACGGACCTTGTGTATAGTTACTTGTTTGTATGTTGCAGGAACTCTATGTAATATATATATATATATATATATATATATATATATATATATATATATATATATATATATATATATATATATATATATATATATATAACAAGTAATCAAGAATCGTCAATAATTCTCTGGGCATTGTAAATTTCAGAACAATACTAAATTAACTTTTACGGACGTCGACTAACTAATGCGTCCTGACAAGTAAATGAGAGTAAGAATGTTTGTTAATTGGTGTATTTTTCTACAAACTCCATAGGTGTTTCACACTTTAAGCTGTTAAATCAATCACCGCATATATAGCTTCAAATCAACTTTCAAGACACAATTTGATTATTTACAGTATTTATTTAGGTACAATATTTGTATCTGCCTTAACATAAGAAAAACAGGACAACTATTATGTAGACAGCCTCGAAATATTACAAATGGCAGATTTAACGGCACAATTTTGAAAAAGGGGCCGTATAATAGTTAGTTCCCATGGTAGGCTACAGGAGATGGAACACTTTCATAACTGATCTAGTGGTAACGCTGACTCGGAACCCTACAACCAACAGGCACTAGACAACCGCTGATATGTTGAAACAAATGTGAAAATTGACAATGAATATAAACACCATATGAGGAGGACCACTTGCTTCTTCAGTTCACTGAAGAACCTACAGTATATACGATACATTGTCAATATAGTGCTCCACCTCATATATACGATACATTGTCAATATAGTGCTCCACCTCATATATACGATACATTGTCAATATAGTGCTCCACCTCATATATACGATACATTGTCCATATAGTGCTCCACCTCATATATACGATACATTGTCAATATAGTGCTCCACCTCATATATACGACATTGTCAATATAGTGCTCCACCTCATATATACGATACATTGTCAATATAGTGCTCCACCTCATATATACGATACATTGTCAATATAGTGCTCCACCTCATATATACGATACATTGTCAATATAGTGCTCCACCCTCATATATACGATACATTGTCATATAGTGCTCCCCTCATATATACGATACATTGTCAATATAGCCTCATATTACGATACATTGTCAATATAGTGCTCCACCTCATATATACGACATTGTCAATATAGTGCTTCCACCTCATATATACGAACTTGTCAATATAGTGCTCCACCTCATATATCCGATACATTGTCATATAGTGCTCCACCTCATATATACGATACATTGTCATATAGTGCTCCACCTCATATATACGATACATTGTCAATATAGTGCTCCACCTCATATAACGATACATTGTCAATATAGCTCCACCTATACGACATGTCATATATAGTGCTCCACCTCATATATACGATACATGTCAATATAGTGCTCCCACCTCATATATACGATACATTGTCAATATAGTGCTCCACCTCATATATACGATACATTGTCAATATAGTGCTCCACCTCATATATACGACATTGTCAATATAGTGCTCCACCTCATATATACATACATTGTCATATAGTGCTCCACCTCATATATACGATACCTTGTCAATATAGTGCTCCACCTCATATATACGATACATTGTCAATATAGTGCTCCACCTCATATATACGATACATTGTCAATATAGTGCTCCACCTCATATATACGATACATTGTCAATATAGTGCTACCTCATAATACATACATTGTCAATATAGTGCTCCCACCTCATATATACGATACATTTCAATATAGTGCTCCACCTCATATATACGATACATGTCCATTAGTGCTCCACCCTCATATATACGACATTGTCAATATAGTGCTCCACCTCGCATATATACGATACTTGTCAATATAGTGCTCCACCCTAATATACGATACATTGTCAATAGAGTGCTCCCCCTCATTATACGATACATTGTCAATATAGTGCTCCCCCTCATATATACACATTGTCATATAGTGCTCCACCTCATATATACGATACATTGTCCATATAGTGCTCCACCTCATATATACGACATGTCAATATAGTGCTCCACCTCATATATACGATACATTGTCAATATAGTGCTCCACCTCATATATACGATACATTGTCAATATAGTGCTACACCTCATATATACGATACATTGTCAATATAGTGCTCCACTCATATATACTACATTGTCATAGAGTGCTCCACCTCATATATACGGACATTGTCAATATAGTGCTCCACCTCATAATATACGATACATTGTCCAATATAGTGCTCCACCTCAGATATAGCGATACATTGTCAATATAGTGCTCACCCCTCATATATACGATACAATTGGTCCAATATAGTGCTCCCGCCTCATAATATACGATACATTGTTCAATAATATAGTTGCTCGCACCTCACTATATACGATTCCATTGGTCCAATAAGTGCTCCACCCATATAACGACATTGTCAATAAGTGCTTCCACCTCATATATACGACACTTGTCAATATAGTGCTACCACCTCAATATATACATACATTGTCCAATACTAGTGCTCCACCCCTTCATATGATACGATACATCGTCAATATGATTCTACCACCTCATATATACGAACATACCTTGTCAATATAGTGCTCAAACCTCATATATACTATACACATTGTCGAATATATTGCCCACCTCATCGATTACGTACATTGTCAATATAGTGCTCCCCCTCATATATACGATCACTGGTTCATATAGTGCTCCACCTCATATATACGATACATTGTCAATATAGTGCTCCACCTCATATGGAGTCTATATAGTGCTCTCCCTCATATGGAGTCTATATAGTGCTCCACCTCATATGGAGTCTATATAGTGCTCCCCCTCATATGGAGTCTATATAGTGCTCTCCGGGGGGGTCCCCTCCATATTATGGAGTCTATATAGTGCTCCACCTCATATGGAGTCTATATAGTGCTCCCCCTCATATGGAGTCTATATAGTGCTCCACCTCATATGGAGTCTATATAGTGCTCCACCTCATATGGAGTCTATATAGTGCTCCACCTCATTTTTTTTTTTTTTTTTTTTTCTATGTGATTGAGGGAGGCAAAAGGCATAACTTCCTATAGCGAGTGCCTCCCCCATAGTTGAAAGAGTGACAGGGCCAAAATCAAGGGACGTTCGAGCCAAAATGCCTGGACATACGGAGTTTGAAGCAATTTAAGTCATAGGAAGAGGGAAAGACTGATTCTGGGAGAGAGTTCCAGAGCTCAGATGTTGAGTAGAAGAAAGTTTGAGAGTAACGTTTCACTCTTGGGTTGGAGAGTTGCACAGAGTAGGGGTGGGATTGAGTTGCAAGACGGGTACCACGTGCCCTACGTAAAGGAGGTGGTATGCACTGGGATAGCTCTGAGGAACACTGATTATTATAGTAGCGATAGAATAGCGAGAGAGATTGCAACATTGCGGCGAGAGAGAGAGAATTGCAGAGAGTTGGTGAGTGGACGGGATGTTAATGATACGAAAGGCCTTCCTTTCAACTTTGTCTAGGAGAGCGGTGTGAGAGGAACCTCCCCACCATGTGAACAATACTCAATACAAGGGCGCACTATGCCCCTGTACAGAGCAAGAAGCTGTTGCAGGGGAAAAGAACCCCCTAAGGCGGTTTGAGCACACCCGCTTCTGGGAGGCTGCCTTAGCAAGACTGGTAATATGGTCCTTCCAAATGAGAGAGAAAAAGAGACACCAAGAATATGAGAGAAGATGAAGGGTTGATTTTTGTATTGTTGAAGAATAAGGGATAGTCCGCTGGGAGATCCTGACGGGTAGATAGATGGAGAAATTGGGTTTTGGAAGCATTAAAGTTAACCAAGGTTTTCTCTGCCCCAATTGGAAATAGTATTTAGATCAGAATTTAAGAGTTCTATGGCTTCATTACGTTTGTCGTTGAGGGATTGCTGGCTGGGGCGTTCTGAAAAACTAATGGAGTAGTGTAAGGTTGAGTCGTCTGCGTATGAATGGATGGGAATTAAGGTACAGTTAAGGAGATCATTTATAAAAATTAGAAAGAGAATAGGAGATAGGACAGAGCCCTGAGGAACACCGGAGTTTATAGGGTGAGGAAGTGAACAATGGCCGTCCACAACCGCAGCTATGGAACGGCCAGAAAGGAAATTAGAGACAAAGGCACAGATGGAGGGATAGAAACCGAAGGAGGGTAGTTTAGAAATTAAAGATTTATGCCAGACTCTATGTGGAGTCTATATAGTGCTCCCCCTCATATGGAGCCTATATTCAACCACTGACATGTTGTGTCTTCTTCATTAGTATGTGCTGGTTTCACACGAGGAACTTTAGCTGGAGATCGTAGATTGTATCGAAGTCAACGAATCTAAGTAAAAACGTAGTGTACTAAAGTAAAACAAATCCGATGATTGTCAACGCATTCCTAGTAGAATTTGGAATGTAGTGCATACTAATCGTGTATAGGGATAATATATTGAGGATAATACGGTAAAGCATACATTCCTCAAATTGTTCTGATAACTGGATGTGGCAACCATGACTAGCAACGTTTGTGTGACACCATAACTATACTCTGTTTATTTTCAGCTGACGATAAATTGAATCCCTTAGCTGCTAATTTATCGATACTTTATGGAAAAATGTGAAACTACTAAGTCTCTGCATCATATCAAGACCAACTTTACATAACTAGCACCGTAGTTCACTATACAAATCTTCAAAATATCAGAGAAATATTGATGGACACTTTGCAATTTACCGTCAAATGAAAAGAAATAGACTATAACCTATTTTGATACTCGATATTCCTGATATGAACTACAGGCGTCATGCTTGGGGCACTTGGAACTTGTGTAAATAGCTTGTCCCACACATGAGTTGAGGTTGGGTAGAAACAGAGGTAAAAGTACTGAATATTTAGTTTTGACCTTCGTTATAGTCTAGTAAACAAAGTAATAACACTTTGATTAACCCTTTCAGTACAAGGACGTGTTTTTACATTCAATTCTGGCTAACCCAGAATCAGTCTTTCCCTCTTCCTATGACTTAAATTGCTTCAAACTCCGTGTGTCCAGGCAGTTTGGCTCGATCGTCCTTTGATTTTGGCCCTGTCACTCTTTCAACTATGGGGGAGGCACTCGCTATAGGCAATTCTGCCTTTTGCCTCCCTCAATCTCATAGAAAAAAAAAAAAAAAAAATTAGACGAATTTATTTTGCTTAGGAACTCGAGCAACCAAATAGAAAAATTTAAATCAATTATATCTCTGAACACCTCAGACCATTTGTAAACTTAATAACATTGTATAAAATCAGGCAGAAAAATAAGAAAGTATGCATCCTGTTATACTGCAAAGCTTAAGGGGAGATGGGCTGGGTTTTCTGGCCCCCTTCTCCCTCGTGTTTAGCCCTATTGGTTTTTAGATTTTAAGACGTTCGGCCCATTAGTTTGGGTATTTTATGATCACACTATTAACATCCAACCCTACGAAAGCTAAGTTCTAGCCTATACTCCAACATAATAATATCAAGTATGGTATATTCTATGGACTTTGGAAGGCCTCAGCAAACCCGAGTTGGTTTATGCAATCTAAAAATATTAATAAACAAATATTTACAAACAATTAAAATAAAACAAAATAATAATGACGAATCAGAAATGTAAAATATATATATACTGTATATAAATAAATAATATAATAAAGCTCTGAGGATCTTATGATATATAAACGTATGCTATGTTTGTTATGACATGCCTTTTGTTTCCCCTAGGTATCTGAATATCTCAATAGGACGTATAAACTGATACGTCCAATTTTATGTTGGTGTAAAATACTGTAGTCATATTTATTTCACCATGGTATGTTATTGCTATGTTATAACAGGTTGTATTTAATCTACGAGTTTGTGTTATACTATCTTATGTCACATTTCATATATGATAAACTTTATGCTGTAACATGTTCAATCAATGTTCTGCTTCGTGGATGAATCCCTCCCAATGACCTAATGTTGCCAGATTTCCGTATTCGAAAGTGCTATATACGTGTCTCCTCTCCCTGCACGACCATATGAAACTTGCTGCCCGGTAACAGATCTCAGTTAAAAACAAAAACAAAAAACAAAAAAAAAACACACACACACACACACAGCCCGTAGCCTAGTAGGTATAGCTCTCGTCTCACACACGAGGGGTCGGGGGTTCAATCCCCGGCCGGGCGGAGACAAATTGGGCTTGTCTCCTTTCATGTGTTAGCCTCAGTTCACCTAGCTGTAAATAGGTACCTGGAATAAGTGGACGACGTTGTGACGTCCCTTCTGGGGTTGGCAAAAATGGTACAAGGCAAGATGGGTATCATATGGTTCACCTAAGCTGATGGCTACCTAAGCCTTCGGGCGAGACGGTACCGTCTATAGTGAGAATGGTACCATACAGATCCACCCTAAGCTTTCGTTTCCGATGTCGCCAATTGGCTAAAATACAGACTACACACACATCCACAGCCATTCCAACAGTACATAAAACACTTAACATGCATTTCACGCAATACATTCCCAGTTAAGGAGGCGCGATAATAATGAGCTTAGCTCGCATTGCGTGGATTCCCCTTGACGAACAAGTAACTGAGTAACACACACACACACACACACACACACACACACACACACACACACACACACACACACACACACACACACCTTCGTTTCAGGTATACAATTACGAAGCTCTCTTGAAATTCACGAACACGAAGAACCTTAACTGTGAATTATAATATACACCTAAGAGAGATATTTCAGTTCCTTAAGACATTTAAAATGGGTAATTAATATACACTGAAAATAATTAACATATGCAAGTGTTTTAGGTACACATATACAATATATATACCAGGGTTCTGAGGAAATAGGACCAGTTTATAAATTTCCAGTTCCGAAGAGAGCTATATTAATTCTCTAAGACACGTAAATTGGGTAATAACGGTAGAAATAGACTGAACAAATAACAATCCTAAAGCCGGTATCACACGAGAGCTTTGATAGTCATCATTCTACAATCAAAAAAATTCTGATAACATTTATAGAATATTTTGCACTGGTATCGGAAACTAGACTGATGATGGATGAATTTAAGCAAAATAAATATTATATATGTTGACCTCATAAGCTGCCAGACCAGTGTTGAGGATAAATGTCGAGGGAAAAAGCGCTCGTGTGATACCTTCAGGGGGGGGATGGGCGTATTTGTTTCCTCATTTATATATATTTTTCTATTTTTCGTTTGCTCCCTAGACCTCCACCAAGCTTCCCCACCCCCCCCAAGACCCTCCTTCAAGATGAATTGATTTGTATATTTTTCGATAGAAATTTTTCCCGGCCTTTGAAATTTCAGGCTCGATATCGTTCGTCATGAAAGAATCGATACCTAAATGACTCCTAAGTCTTAATATTGACAAAAATGGGACAAAAGGTCTTAAAATCGCCAAACTAATGGGGCAAATGTCATAAAATCTGAACACTAATGGGGCTAAACATGAGGAACAAAGGGGACCAGAAAAACTACCCATCTCCCTTTAAATCCGTTACAAGTTATCATATTATTTGCTATATTTTTGCCAATTACTGGACTGTTCACGATTAGGCGCTCTAAAATACAAAATACAGTCATAATGAAAGCGAAAATTGTCAGATATAGGTAGCGCCAGCGAACTTGACAATAATCTTGACCCCTTAACTTCTTATAACTCGAAATTAATGAAAGCCGACGTTTCTATAAATTGGGAAGAGTCTACCAGGAAATAAAAAAAATAAAAAAAATAAAAATATAAAAAAGTCTACCAGGAAACAGGTGTGTATATTCACAGCCAGTTTGCTCTAGTCCCTTTTGAGTTACAGGGAGGTCAGGGATCAAGACTAGTGTCAAGTTCGTTGGCGCTACCTATATATATATACAGTATAGTACACTAGATTTTAGCTACCTTTTTATTCAGATACTGTGCTCGTGTGACACCGAGTTAAGGGGAGATGGGTAATTTTTCTAGATCCCCTTCTCCCTCATGTTTAGCCCCATACGTTTTCAGATTTTAAGAAGTTTGCACCATTAGTTTGTCGATTTTGAGACCTTTCGCCTCATTTCTTTGTCAATGTTAAAACCTTTCGTGCTATTTAGGCGTCGAGTTATTTCCTGGCGAACGATAGTAAGCCTCCAATTTTGGAAGAACCGACCTACGGCCAAGACATTTTTCTACCGAAAAATGTACAAATTAATCTAGAAGAGGAATCTAAAGGATTTGTTTTGTTTTTAAACTTTGATGGAGCTTAGAAAGGGTCTCCAGTAATGAACAGACTTGGAACTTTACCGTCTCTGTACCGTCTCTGTACCGGCTCTGTACCGGCTCTGTACCGTCTCTGTACCGGCGACGCTTGTTTATGTTTTATTCTGGCTATTACTGGATGATTGTATTCACTTTAAAGAGGGCCTCCAGCAATTAACAGGCTTCCAACTATCTCACTTAAGGGGGGGGTCACCTGCTTTTGGTTATTTCTGTCCTCTTCTCTCTTTTTCTGGCTTGTATCCATTCGGCCCCATTCAGCCAACTATTTTAAGACGTTTATCTCCATCTAGGTGTCGATTTTTTCCTGGCGAGCGATAGCGAGACAGCATTATATGAAGAAATCCGGCTTTCGCCGGACTCATTTTTCTATCGAAAAATGTACAAATTTAGCCTGCTGTCAAACAAAAATAAAAAATATGCTGGCTCGCTACCGCTCACCAGTAAAAAATTGACACCTGGATGGGGATAAACGTCTTAAAACAGTAGGCTGAATGGGGCCAAATGGATACAAGCCAGAGAAAGATAGAAAAGGACAGAACCAAAACAGGTCACCCCCCTTAACCCGTCTCACTATACCACATATTCTTCTTAGCCCCTTCAGCACCATGACGACTCTATTAGGCCTTTAATTCTGGCTGCAATTAGGTGATGTTATGCAGTTTAGGAAGTATCCACGTTACTAAGACGGTTGGTTGAGGTCGTACAGGTATATAGGTAGTATAAGTCGTATAGGTCGTATAGGTCGTATAGGTCGTATAGGTCGTATAGGTCGTATAGGTCGTATAGGTCGTATAGGTAGATACAAACTGAGGAAAATCGGTAAGGTGATCCCAGGCTATCATCTTGTTAGGCCAAGACTGTGACTCGTGATCAGGAAGAGTCTGGGGGGATGGTAGTGTAATAAGGCACGAGAGGTGGTTACCGAGGTATTCTTCGGGGTTTGCCGTTACTCAGGTAATTACGGTGGAAGTCGGGAGCATGGGTGGTGTGGTGGTGGAATAACCGGGTTAGAGGGTTTTTTCTATCTCTATGTTGGTCTGCTAAATGTTATCTATAAGGATGGAGATGACAATTCAACTTGACACAGATATAAACACTCCTAAAAATGATCTTCACAATAATTGGAACGATTTATATATTTTATTATTATTTTGTTTTAACATGCATGACAGACTATAGATTAAGAATAGGGGTAAAAAAAATTTGCAGATATGTTCTGGAACGGACCCCAAGGTCTTTGGGATATTAACACTTTTGAACTCATAGTCTCGCTCTCGCTCTCACTCACTAACTCACTCTCTCTATCTCTCTCTCTCTATCTAGCATCGGAGAGAATAAGCAATTACCACGTGAGAATTTATCGCTACTATTTCCCAGGTAGAAGGATCCTCCCGCGACAGACGACCAAGGTGTTAACCAATTAGGACATCCGGGTCTTGCTGAGAGAGAGAGAGAGAGAGAGAGAGAGAGAGAGAGAGAGAGAGAGAGAGAGAGAGAGAGAGAGAGAGAGAGAGAGAGAGAGAGAGAGAGAGAGAGAGAGAGAGAGTTAAAGAGTACGTGTTTCGAGGACACTTCTTTATATATGGTCACAATTATAAGCTACACTGATATATACTGTATAATGGGGGAGATTATTAAAATGAGGAAGACTATTAAAGTGACAGGTACATTTAAGTGGACGCATAAGTTACTGGGGACACTTTAAGTGAGAGAGAGAGAGAGAGAGAGAGAGAGAGAGAGAGAGAGAGAGAGAGAGAGAGAGAGAGAGAGAGAGAGAGAGAGAGAGAGAGAGAGAGAGAGAGACGTCTCCTTAATTTTACTTAGTTTTTTTTGTCTAGACCCCCTACTCCCTCATGCTTAGCCCCGTTAATTTTGACATTTTAAGACGTTCGCCCCATGAGTTTAGCGATTTTAAGATCTTTCATGCCATTTAGGTGTCGATTTCACCCTGGTGAGCAATCGCGAGCCTGTAATTTAGGAGGAACCGGCCTTCGGCCTAGACAACTCTCTACCAAAAACTTACACAATTTATCTCGAAGAGGAGGAGGGGGATGTCTTGGGGATATTTGTTTAAGCTTGATGGAGGTCTAAGAAGCAAAGTAAAATCCTCCCTTTAACCCTGTCACGCATGTGCGGACGCGATCGCATCCTTAAGGGATACTTTAAACCTTTGTGACCATCAGGGGTGTTTAGAAACCTTTAGTTTAATTACTTCAACCTCTTCAGTTGTCTTTGAGCGAATTGTGGGCAATTATGATGGTAAGATAATTCTATTTTGAATACTAAACGGCAACCCCCGGACCTGAAAGGGTTAATCTGCCCCATCCTGAATTCCCATAACAGTGATAGAAGCGAGTTGCTATAATGGTGGTGTGGGGCAGATGGTGGTTTGATTGACAGATTGGCTTGATGGTGGTGGTATGGTCAATGTGGTGGTTATCGTGGGGTAGACTGGTAGTTTGGGGGGGGGGGGGGGGGGCAGGGGTCGTGGGAGAGGGTGATGGTTGTGGTAGGGGATATTTGTATGAACGGTTGTTGTTGTTGTTGTTGTTGTTGATCCCCAGTCTGTATGAGCGGTTGATGGTTGTGGTATAGGTAGCGCCAACGAACTTGACAATATTCTATACTCCTTAACCTCTTATAACTCAAAATAAATGAAAGCAATTGGGCTGACATTTCTATCATTTGGGAAGAGTCCACCAGGAAATAGGTGTGGAAATTTACAGATAGTTTTCTGAAGTTCCTTTTGAGTTACGAAGAAGTCAGGGGTCGAGATAATTGTCAATGTTTCTTTGGCACTACCTATAGTAATAATGGTAGTGGTGGTGATGGAAGGAATGATGGATGCGGAGTGGTAGGTTGTTGTTGTTGTTGTCGTTCCCTAGGCTGCCTGGCCGAACAGCCCAGAGTCCCTAAGGAAGGCCATGGCCACGATCGGGATTTCCCACAGGGCTCTCAAGGAGTGTAGACTATGTTGTTGACGTAAGTGATTGTGCGGAATGCAGTCTTGTATGATGTGTTTAATAGCGGAGTGGTAGGTTTGGTGTTATGGTAGTAATGTAAGAGAGGCGATAGCTTTTGTAGTAGATAGTGTGTGTGTGTGTGTGTGTGTGTGTGTGTGTGTGTGTGTGTGTGTGTGTGTGTGTGTGTGTGTGTGTGTGTGTGTGTGTGTGTGTGTGTGTGTGTCAAGAGCGTCATACCATGCATTGGTTAAGATATGTATTCGTTTTATATCTTACTTATTATTATATTTGTCTTTTTGTCATGCTTGTTGTGCTTGTGTTTGCAATTTTGAATACAACTCAGAATGCAATTTCTGGTGCAATCGCCGGCAGAAAAAGATGGTACAAATCTTATTGAACAGCTTTGATGTATAATTCTGAAAAATTCCCTTAGCCATGCCCGAGTCCGTATTATTCCACAATCATTGTCTACCGATTAACCCCTTCTGTACCGGCGACGTCTTTGGCATGTTCCTCTAGCTATATTCAGACAATTGCGTACAGTTTAAGAAAGATCTGTGGTAGTAACATGAGTTAAGTGAGATAGTTCGATGTCTGTTAATTGCGGGACGCCCTATTTAAACTGAATAAAATAGTCTAATAGTACCCAGAATAAAGTTAAAAAGAACTCGCCGGTACAGAAGGGGTTAAGTTTATCATGTTATTAGTGTACCTGCTACTTATACAGATGACTACACAATCCTTGGATTATGAGAGATTTTTGTTAGCTTAAATAGAACATATTATATTAGTCAGAAGTAAGTAAAGCGAAATTTCACTGTTGTTGTTGTTGTTGTTGTTGTTCCCTAAGCTGCCTGGCCGAACAGCCCCGAGTCCCTGAGGAAGGCCATGGCCACGATCGGGCTTTCCCACAGAGCTCTCATTGAGTGTAGATTGTGTTGTTGGCGTAAGTGGTTGTGTGAAATGCAGTCTTCTATGATGTGTTTAATGGTATGGGGTGCTGTGTTACATCCCGGGCAGGAGTCGACAATGGAGTCATCCAGTCTCTTCTGATAGCTCAGGAGAGCTGGATGGTGTCCGCATCTCAGCCTGGCCAGGTGGACTCTGTCCTCGCGAGGAAGGGAGGATTCGGAAGGATGGATTTCGGGAGGTCGTGCATGCAGCTGCGTGTTGTCTGTGAGTGAGTGGATGGATGGATCGGTGAGAGATATGAGTATGGATGTGCTTCTGGAAGTTGGTTCGGGGTGGGCAGGGAGGGAGAGAGGACAATAATTGTGTGTGATACCGTGTGCTGGGTGTTGTTTTGATATTTCTTGGTGTCTGTGGGTGTGTTGCCATGTAGTTTAGTGGGTGATCTTGGTTCGTGGAGGCTGCTGCCAAGAATTGAGTGCCTCTCATGTCCAGATGGTCTTTGACTTTGAGGATTTTGGTTTCTTGATGTAGGTGATCTGTGGGTGCAGTAGCTGTGCAGCCTGTAATGATCTTCAGGGCTTTGTTTTGAATAGTCTGTAAGGTCTTATGATGTGTTTCAGCTAGGTTAGAAGCCCAGGCTGGGCTTGCGTATTCCATCACTGATCTTATGTATTGTTTATAATATACTGTGGTGGTAGTTTCTTTGTTGTGTCCAAATTTTGTGTGAGCAAGTGACCTGAGGGCGTTAAGTCTGGGTGTCAGTTTCTTTTTAATGTTTGTGGTGTGCTGTTTGAATGTCATATGAGTATCATTATGTTACTCCTAGGATTTTGGGTGTGTGTGTGTATGTGTTAGGGGTGTGTTGTTTATGGTGAGTTGAGGGATGTATTCGTGTTCTCCTGTCAAACTTGTGAGCAGGGTTGCGGTGGATTTGGCTGGGGCTAGATTAAGTCTGTTTGTAGTGCACCAGCCATGTAGTGTGTTTCACTGTAATGATATAGTATTAAGGTAGTATTAAACGCCTTGAGTATGAGAGGTTATTCCTACGCTGAATAAAATAGTCTATATTTGCCAGAATTCCTGTACCGATACCTGTCTCGAACCCAAATACACTATAATTTGGTGAAGAAACAGCATTGGCTGCAACAGATGTGGGAATTACCATCAACGTCTGAAACCCCCCAAAAATGAGCACCAACAGAACTTCCTTAGCTTACCGTACTTGCTTGTGATGGTAGTCGTGTTCGTCGGTGTTCATCAACGTCATCATCAGCATCAGCCCCACAGCAAGGTCAACACTGGTGATCCTTGTGCCTCTTCTCTGACTACCGCTTGCTCAGCTGGCTGGCTTGCTGCTGGGAAACAACACGAGTATTAAGTTTATGGCCAATTGACCACTTGCGAGTTTCAGGCTATAGGGAAGTTGGTGCCGTAAACATCACTATTAAAGAGAGATACAATAATAAAGTAGATGTCTAATGGATAAAACATATGTTGAATTTAGTTGTACATGTACGTATTTATGAATGTATTACAACCGCATTTTAGCTGAATGATACACAGTTTATAATATGTTGAGGTGATTGGATTAGAGGTGTTTATTAATTTCGTGGAGCTGACTGATTTAGAGAGGTATATCTTACTGATCCTTTCTAAAAACAATGTGTGGGACTTAAACACTTTATAGGCACATTTGTCAGACTGTGTGTGTGTGAGGGTGATTGACTTTATGAAGTCAATCAATAATTATATATTTACGTATTTGAGTAGTAATCATTTTGTATCGACGATTTCCTAGTAACATAAATAGTTCCATTGATGGTCAATATTAGGAAATACACCATGTTATACAAACCGTAACTTAGTTTCAGCATGATTCTAACCCCAGTAAAATTATAAGTAACAACCTTTTCAGATTTTTTTTTTTTTTTTTTTTTTTGAGAGAGAGAGAGAGAGAGAGAGAGTGCATGAGAGAGGAGGGCGAGAGGAGAGAGGCGAGAGAGAGGATGAGAGAGGGAGAGAGAGCTGAGAGAGAGAGAGAGAGAGAGAGAGAGAGAGAGAGAGAGAGAGAGAGAGAGAGAGAGAGAGAGAGAGAGAGTATTGCTTGCATGGTATTATATTGATGATGAGGCTGTGGTATTGTGGTTGTGGTAGTGTGCTTATATCCAAAGTTTAAAAGTAGTTGTGTGTTTAGTGTGGCAGCTGTGTTAGGTACGGGAATACTTTGTGGTTGTAGTCGGGTACTTTCGGTTAATACTGTGGTACTTGTAGTAGTGTGGTAGTATAGTGGTTGTTAAGTGGTTTTATGTTAGTAAAATGATGTTAGTGTGGTAGTTCAGTGATAATATTGTGGTAGTAAAGTGGTATTAGCGTGGTAGGAAAGTGCTAGTAGAGTGGTTGTCAAATAATAATATTGTGGTAGTAAAGTGGTAGTAAACTGGTAGTAGTGTGGTAGTACAGTGATAATATTGTGGTAGTAAAGTGGTAGTAGTAGTTTGGCAGTAAAGTGGCTATAGTGTGGATGTAAAGGGATAGTTAGGTGGTAGTAGTGGTAGTAAAGTGGTCGTAGTGTGGAACTAGAGTGGTAGTTAGGTGGTAGGAAAGTGGTAGTAAAGTGGTATTAGTGTGATAGTAAAATGGTATTGGTGTGGTAGTTGAGTGGTAGTAAGGTGGAAATAAAGTGGTATTGGTATGGTAGTAAAGTGGTAGTAGTGTGGTACGAAGGTGATGGTAGTGTGGTGGGAAAGAGGTATTAGAATGGTAGTAAAGTGGTAGAAGTTGGGTAGTAACGTAATATTAGTGTGGTAGTAAAGTGATAGTAGCACGGAATTAATAGTAGTACTGTTATAATTATTAGTTGTGGCATTAGTGGTAATATTATGGTAGTAGTAGTAGTAGTAGTAGTAGTAGTAGTAGTAGTAGTAGTAGTAGTAGTAGTAGTAGTAAGACTTTGAAATAGTAATGTTTCATAAAGCGTAATAGAAGTGTGGTATGCATGTGGTATCGTTGGTAGTCCTGTATTATTAGTTGTGTGTTGTTTTTGTTGTGGTAGTAATATAGTAGAAAAGTGGTAATAGTGTGGTAGTAAAATGGTAGTAATATAGTAGTAAAGTGGCAGTAGTGTGGTAGTAAGACTGAAATATAAATGTTACATAAGGTGTAGTAGAAGTGTGGTATGCATGTGGTATATTATGTGCTAGTCCTGTATATCAGGTGTGGTAGCAGTGTGGTAAGACAATTTAAAGTAGTAGTATTTTAATTTTGCAGTAGAAGTGTGGTATTTGTATTGTTATTATGATATTAGTTGTGGTAGTAAGGTGGTAGCAGTGTGGTAATATTAATTTGTAGTGGCAATGTTTTAGTATTGAAGTAGAAGTGTGGTATTTATATTGGTACTGTGATATTAGTTGTGGTATTTAAGTGGTAGTAAAATGGTAGCCTTGCTCACCACAGGTTTCAAATTTACGTGACAATAATAAGACAGGTTTTTGCTGGGAGATAACGGTGTGGGGGGGGGTCTCTCTCTCTCTCTCTCTCTCTCTCTCTCTCTCTCTCTCTCTCTCTCTCTCTCTCTCTCTCTCTCTCTCTCTCTCTCTCTCTCTCTCTCTCTCTCTCTCTCTCTCTCTCTCTCTCTCTCTCTCTCTCTCTCTCTCTCTCTCTCTCTCTCTCTCTCTCTCTCTCTCTCTCCCCCTATTCTCACGCCCTCCCTGTGTTTCCCACCCACACATAGTCTAACCCTTTCACAACTCCAGTTAGCTCAGTGCACGATCTGGGACATTTCCTCTATTGCACTATTAACCCATTCTTCTGTACCGGCGACGTCTTTTTAACTTTATTCTGGCAATTATTAGATGATATTATTCAGTTTAAAAGGGTTCTCAAGCAATTAACAGGCTTCGAACTATCTCACTTAACCCGTCATGCTACCACAGATCCTTCTTAAGCTGCACAAAACCGTCTAAATATAGCTACAATGAAATTAAAAAGACGTCGCCGGTACAGAAGGGGTTAAACACTTTACATACTCAATTACTTTACGGTAACTTGTCCTGTATACATTTACTGTGAACATTTATTTTAATTATACATTCAATACATGTTCAGCAACTACTACTACTACTAATAATAATATTAATATACCGTGCAAAAAAAGGTTGCAATAGCTATATACAAAAAATCCAATTATCTGCCACTATTGTGAATTTTTCAACTTTCCCTTCCCCATCCTCTTCCCTCTATGACGGTATGCCAATATTCTGTTCTCACGACGCGCTCAGATACCCGCCCCCCTCAATCCCTCCCTCTCTCTCATATACAGTATATTATACTGTATATATATATATATATATATAACTACAACACAACCATGGGTAGGGTTAGAAATAGTACTGAAATAGTTTAATTCTATTAACATTATGTAGACATACCCAGAACAATATTTCCTAATAGGTTAACATTAGCTTTTATTATGGCACATTAAAGAAAGGATAGACATAATTTCATAAATATTTCGATAGTTCTTTCCTATGTACAGCTCATTAACATTGTCATGTGTGTGTGTGTGTGTGTGTGTGTGTACTTACTCTAGTTGTACTTACTCTAGTTGTATTGCGGGAGTGAGCATGCTCGTTATTTCCCGCCTCCTATATGTGTAGGTTATATGTATCGTTGGAATGGCTGTGGATGTGTGTGTAGTCTGTATTTTTAGCCAATTGGTGACATCGGAAACGAAGGCTTAGGGTGGATCTGTATGGTACCATTCTCACTATAGACGGTACCGTCTCGCCCGAAGGCTTAGGTAGCCATCAGCTTAGGTGAACCATATGATACCCATCTCGCCTTGTACCATTTTTGCCAACCCCAGATGGGACGTCACAACGTCGTCCACTTATTCCAGGTACCTATTTACAGCTAGGTGAACTGAGGCTAACACATGAAAGGAGACAAGCCCAATTTGTCTCCGCCCGGCCGGGGATTGAACCCCCGACCCCTCGTGTGTGAGACGAGAGCTCTACCTACTAGGCTACGGGCTGCGTGTGTGTGTGTGTGTGTGTGTGTGTGTGTAAAAGATAGAGATAGTAAGTGAAAGCATTTGTACGTGTGCGCAAAAGTGTGAATTAGAGATATGAAACTAGGTTGACTGGTATTCCATTCATCCCGGAGATACTATCAACAAACTGGTTATTCAGGTTCACATCCCCGCCCGCGCTTGGCCATTTAATAATTATTAATTGACCGGGTGGGTTTGTGGCTTTTAAATTGCGAGTGTTTGTAGCGCGCGCGCGCACACACACACACACAATTATTTCCTTTCACATAAACATTACGCCATTCAGTGTGCAGTTGGGTCTGAGTACATGATTTGATTAATATGCAGTATTCGATAAATGGATATCAATCGTAGTCTGTACTTAACCTTTAACTACCTTGTCGGTGCACTGGTTAATGTTTAAAAAGCCGTATGTGGTGTCCCAGGTTCGAATCCAGAGTGGATCAAAATTATTTCATTGGGAGGTGTTTAGTGTGAAATATTTGAATTATATTATCACACACACACACACACACACACACACACACACACACACACACACACACACACACACACACACACACACCTAAGCTATCACTCATGCACCCACAGTAAGGAGACACACACATAATACAGACACACACACACACACACACACACACACACACACACACACACACACACACACACACACACACACATACCGTAATAAAGACACACACAGGAAAGATATAGGCTACACACACAAATATTAGAGAACGTCCTCGCACATACTTTCTCTCTCTCTCTCTCTGTCATCATAACCTACACACACAATCACATATTACACACATACACACTCACATATACTAAAGCCACACACAGGAATGATATGTGCACACACATATTAGATAACGCATTTGTCTACAGTATTTTTAGTTCACTCTCTCTCTCTCTCTCTCTCTCTCTCTCTCTCTCTCTCTCTCTCTCTCTCTCTCTCTCTCCCCCTCCCTCCCTCCCTCTCTCTTTACAATTCCTTAGTCCGCCCTCTTCTGGAATACTACGTTCAATCCTGGTGCCCTTATTACCAAAAAGATATAAACAAGCTAGAACGAGTTCAACGTAGAGTTACCAAATTGATACCTAGCCTAAAGAACAAACCATACGAAGAGCGTCTTAGAGAATTAAATCTATTTCCTTTAACCCAGCGCAGATTAAGAGGTTATTTAATTCAAGTGTTCAAAATCATCAAAGGCATCGACAATATGAACTGTAGTAAGTACTTCACTATCGACCAATCTAATTACACGCGGGAGACGGTTGCAAAATTATTGGTAGATCATTTAACTCGCACGAATCTAAGAATTTCTTCTTCAATCGAGTTGTCAACTTGTGGAATGGGCTTCCCCGAAACGTTATAGACTGCATCACCGTTGATTCATTTAAACTCCGCCTAGACAAATATCTCTCGTCAAACCCGCGACTGACTGCGTTTGTAAATGAATAACTTTATTTTATCCCCCCCTCAGTTACTAACCCATCTGTCCTCTACTAACTTCCTAATCCTGCCACGGACATTAGTTCCAGGGCAGTAATTCCCTTTCCAATGTTCCCTTACCCACTCTAAACCACTGTTTGGACACTTGATCCTCAGTGTTTTGGAGGACAAGCAACCTAGAAGGGTCACTAGATCTGTTGTTGCTTGATTTCCTTTGTACTCCTTTGTACTCTCTCTCTCTCTCTCTCTCTCTACACACACACACACACACACACACACACACACACACACACACACACACACACACACACACACACACACACACACACACACACACACAGCCATCATAACCTAGGTCGCGTTGCATCACTCATCATTAGCCATTCACCTTGAGCAGCATCTCTGTGTGTCTGGGTATGTTATGTCCTTCAAGTGTTTCAACAGTCACACCCACCCTCCACCTAGAACTCATTTCACAATATTATGTTGATTTATTCGGTTGTGTTATTCTTGACGTGTATCTAAGCCTAGTCATGTCATTATTGTGGTGATCATTATTGTTCTTGTAGTAATATTTCTACATATATAGTGCATTAATAACAGCCAATCGTATATTCAAATTACAGGCTCGCTATCGCTCGTCAGGAGAAAAATCGACACCTAAATGGCACGAAAAGTCTTAAAATTGACAACGAAATGGAGCTAAAAGGTGTTACAATTACCAAACAAATTGGCTGAACGTCTTAAAATGTCAAAACTAATGGGGCCCCGGCGGTCGAGTGGTGAGCACGCTCACGTGTGAATCTGCTTGACCTGGGTTCGATCCCAGCCCAGGCGGACATTTAGTGGGTGTTGTAGTACGTCCTAGCATGTTTCACATGCTTGCACCCAGTCGGGGGAAACCTCGACGACGTATACAGACTAATAACACACATAACAAAGCCACTCAACAGATTCCTCTCTCTCCAACACCCCTTCTCCCCTCTCTACACTCTTCAGAACAATTGGAAAAGTAGAATGTAGATACGAGGTGCCGTTGTAAAGGCTTATCCCACAATACCTTCACCTGACCTGACCTGGGTCTAAACACGAGGGAGAAAGGGGTCCAGAATAATTACCCATCTCCCCTTAAGCTGAATCCAATCGTGTAATGGCATCCAGAATCCAAGGAAGTACACTGGTATGGTGGTGAGGCTTAACCCCTTCTGTGCCGACGACGTCTTGTTTATTTGATTCCCGCTATTATTAAGACGATATTGTGCAGCTTAAGAAGGATCTGTGGTAGTAAAAAGGGTTGTGTGAGAAAGTCCGAAGCCTGTTAGTTGTCGGAGGCTCTTTTTAAACTGAATAACATCGTCTAATAGTAACCAGTCAAGTTGAAAAGATATCGCCGGTACAGAAGGGGTTAAGGGGAGAAGAGTTGTTTTGCTGGACCCCTTTCTCCCTCGTGTTTAGCCCAATTAGTTTTAAGATTTTAAGACGTTCGACTCATTAGTTTGGCGATTTAAATACCTTTCGCCACATTTTGTTGTCAATTTTAAGACCTTTCGTGCCATTTAGATGTCGATTTTTTCATGGCGAGCGATAGCGAGCCTGTAATTTTAAGACGAACCGGCCTTCGGCCTTTTTATTTTGTCTACCGAAAAATTTACACATTTATCTTGAAGGGGGGGTCTAGGGGTGTTTTTCTTAGCTTGATGGAGGTCTAGCGAGGAAACTAAACAAATAATGAATATATTGATTAATAGACCAAAAACCAGGCTACTTTCCCCTTAATACAACTACTTGCCTTTTATTTCTCCACACCATAAGTCGCTTCATCAGACATAAAAACAAAGCCATTAGTGAAGCTGTTGAAGATGTTACCCCATAGCTATACAAGTGAGTCACTCGAGTACTGAACTTGGATGAACTCCCTCGCGACTAAGTTTAGGAAATACGGGTGTGGGTATTTTTGTCGATCCAAGTACATTCACGGTAATAATATGTCAACACAGAACTATGCATCATGTTAGGGTGTTCTAACCAAGACGGGGAAAAAAAAAAAAAAAAAAAATCGGTATAAAAATTCTTCCTAAATTACATGCTCGCTATCGGTCGCCAAGAGAAAGTGACCGACACTTAAATGTAAAACAAAATCTTAAACTATTCAAGGGAATGGGGCGAAATGTCTTAAAATCGCCAAACTAATGGGGTGAACATCTAAAAATATCAAAACTAATAGGGCTAAACATGACAAGGGGTTCTAGAAAAAACACCCCCTTAATACATCCGGAGCGTGCGTCCGTGTGCGTGTGCGTGTGTGTGTGTGTGTGTGTGTGTGTGTGTGTGCGAGTGTGTGTATCATGTAGACAGTACTGTGTAATATACAATGTGAGTTCCCCTCCTGTATACTGAAGGGGGCGCCTCTCCCATGCCCCTCTGAAGGCCACTATAGCTCTCCTTTACCCAGACATTCCACTCAAACATCCGGAGTGGGTCACTGTCAGTATGTACGGCATTATCAGTATAACAGACCCTTTATCGAGATAAGTTTTTACATAGGAAATTGGTTCGGCCCGGTGCCTCCTAAATTAGACTCGCTATTGCTCGCCAGGAAAACAAATTGACACCTAAGAGGCCCAAATGGATGGTCTTATCTCATAATTACCTCTCCAAAGTCAGTTTTCTGCCCACAGCTCACTCAAAGACAACTGCAGAGGTTGAAGTTCTAAACACCCCTGATGGTCACCTTAGGTACAGTATATGTGATTGTCAATATATACATGCCATAATAAAGACAAATGGTAAATAATATAGATTTATTTTGTTTTATTTGTGTGTATCGTAAAGTACTGTAGTTATCCCGTGCCCCCTGAAGGCCACTACAACCTAACTCCCCCCAGACATTCCAGCGAGAGACATCCGGAGTCCCTCAACCTGCCTCCTACACTAAGGTTCCCACGGGAGGGACGCCAAAATCCTGTTCCGCCTCTCCTTCCTCCTCTTTCGACACTCTACTACCAATCCTTTAACCCCTACTGTACCGGTAACATATGTTTGGATTATATTCTGGCAACTATTAGACGATTGTATTCGGCTTGGAAAGGATTGTCTACTAATTGAAAGGCTACAGACTAACTCAAATAATCCTTTTAGCTAAACTATACTTATACTTATACTTACTTTTGATGTGTATCCCTCCTAAGCTTCACAAACTCGTCTAAATGTAGCTGAAATCAAATAATAATTCCGTCACCGGTACTGTATGGGTTAAGACCATAAAACGAGAAGCTTTTCTGGATTTTCAGAAAATCGTCTACCGTTACCCAGACTATATGAAAACAAAGCAACACTGGGCTCAAGTAGTTATGCTCAGGGACGTTTAAAGGGGGTACTGCTTGGTTTTTGGTCTATATATGTATATATTTTATATATATTTCTTAGTGTCCTCGTTAGACCTCCATCAAGCTTAAAAAAACACTCCCTAGACCCCCTTCAATATAAATGTGTAAATTTTTCGATAGAAAAATGTCCCGGTCGAAGGCCGCTTCCTCTTAAAAATACAGGCTCGCTAACGCTCACCAGGAAAACATCGACACCTAAATGGCACGAAAGGTCTTGAAATTGACAACGAAATGGGTCGAAAGGTATTCAAATTGCCAAACTAATGGAAGGAACGTCTTAAAACCTCAACACTAATATGCTAAACACGAGGGAGAAGGAGGTCCATAAAAAGCGAGTAGTACCGGTACCCCTTAAACATAATTATGGTTATACGATTTATTCCGTAAGCTAAATTTAATAACACTAATGTTACCCAGACATCGAACAAATGCGTCATCGTAGGGACAATTTTGGTGTCCTTATTACAGAATGGACATAGATTCATTGGAGAGAGTACAGCGTAGAATGACAAAAATGATCCATAATATTAGAAATCTTTCGTATGAAGAAAGGTTGAAGAAATTAGGTTTACATTCGTTAGAGAGACGCAGAGTTAGAGGGGATATGATAGAGGTGTTCAAGTGGGTTAGTGGGATTAACAAAGGGGACATGACAAATGTACTAAAGCTCAGTGATGGTGAAAGAACTCGTACCAATGGTTTCAAATTAGATAATTTCGTTTCAGAAAAGATATAGGCAAATATTGGTTTGGTAACAGAGTTGTAGATGGGTGGAATGGACTACCAAGTGCTATAGTGGGATCTAAAACTGTAGGGAGCTTTAAGATAAAATTGGATAAGCATATGGACGAGAAGGGTTGGGTGTGAAGGAGGATCAGCCGGGTTGGGCCAATCAGCGCTCTGCAGACCCCCATAATCCTGCGTTAATCTCTAACCATTTTGGTAAGATGATCCTCAGGGTATTAGAGTGTTGAGCCTATAATTGGGCTTTGTAATTGATTTGGGGTTGTGTGGGACAGAGATCTGCCTTGCTTAGGCCAATCGGCTTTCTGCAGACTCCCATTTTCTTATGTTCTTATGTTCTTACATTATTAACCCTTTCAGGGACATTATTAAAGGCCGAGTTACATAAAAACATATTTTGTTTCCTTCCAGCTAAAAACAGGAAAGCTTAGGAAGGATCTGTGTGAATCAGATATTATAATTAGATAATATTCACCTCTTCGATTGCTATAAGTACTTCCTAAACTTCGTCAAATCGTTTAATGACCGCCAGCCAGTATTTATAGCCCCGTACCAAAGAAGTTAAAATCCTGTTCCGCCTCCCCGCCGCTCTCCCATCAGTCCTTTAGGGGAGTTACTAGTTTTTTCTCTATCTGACAAGGCTTCTAGTACAGCTTTCCTGGATGTACTGCCACAACCTTTGCTGCACATCCGGTACTGTCTCTGTAGTATCCTAGACCACCCACACACCCACCAACCCACCAATCCACAAACCCACCTACCAACCCACCCACCCACACAAACACCTACCTACCCACCAACCCACCCACCTACCAATCCACAAACCCACCTACCCACCCACACAAACGCCTACCCACCCACCCACCTGCCAATCCACAAACCCACCCACCCACCCACGCATCATCTTCTGTCTTATCGTTACTATAATTTCCTACTTCAGCACCGTTCTTCGCTTCTCTCAATCTTACATTCCCTTTAGTTTAGAATGGTGGGAGTCGAAAGGTTAGTCAAGATAGTTCGTACACCTTTTGTTTCCTAGAGGTCCATTCCAAGCTGTTGAATATCTTCTAATGGTAGTCAGAATGAAAATACAACTGCATCATCGTATGCTGAAGGGTTTAATTACAGTTAATTATAATGATATTATTTAATTACAGTAAATTAAATAATTATATTTTTCTATACCAATTCTAATATGAGCGAAAATACTTGAGGACCAAAGACGTTACCACCGGGGCACCAGTAGGGGAAAAACTGGCTAACTCGGCCCTCGATGTAACACGAGCGCTTTTTCCGGCAATTTTTGATGGGCAAGTTTTTTCTCGTCATATGTTGAAACTCTTTCACACTGGCATCGGAAACTAGACTGAAGGTAGATTATGCTAGGGATCCTGATTTATGATAGGCATTTTGATGATCCCAGATTACAATTGTCTATAAAGATTGACTGCAAAATCGCTCGTGTGACATCAGCTTTATGCCCAGTAATTGAATTGTCTAACTGTGGAGACTATCACGTGCAGGAACGGGGCTTTTTGCTGGGTTGTATTCCAGTTTATTCTCTGTGCTAAGGGAAGATCATGAGTCGTTTTTATAGGTCCCCTACTCCATGTTTAGCCTCAATAGTTTCAGATTTTATGATGTTTGCCCCATTAGTTTTTCGATTTTAAGACCTTTCGGCCCATTTCTTTGTCAATAATAAGACCTTTCGTGCTATTTAAGTATCGATTTTTTTTCCTGGCGAACGACAGTGAGCCTGTCATTTGGGAAGAACTGGCCTACGGCCGAGAAATTTGTCTACCGAATAATTTACAATTTAATCTAGAAGGGGGATTTATTGGATGTTTTATTTTAAAGTTTGATGGAAGTCTAGGGAGGAAAAAAAAATATATATATATATACTGTATATATATATATACCGGTATATAAGCGTTTATGTGTTAATACAATTGTATGTGGTAGTGGGTGTTGAAAGCCATTATATGCAAATGTTATTGATAATCGTCTGGAATCTCGGAGCGAATGAATTGAAAAAAAAAAATCTACTATAAACATTTTTTGTCTGTAAGGAATAATTGATTACTGTCAAGGAATGTGGAATGTATATTATATGTTTAAATATTCTTAATGATCGAATTTTCTAGTAATATAGATGCAGAGCTTTGCGTAGGATTATATATGATTGTGTATTATTGCGTGGAACATACGTATAACTAATTATCTACAAAAAGGTGTAATGAATTGCTTAGCACTATATCTATCTAGTATTATAGATATAAAGCTTTGTCTGGGATTATAAATGTTTGCATCTAAGTGTCTGGAATAAATATATAACTAATAATATACAAAATGCTGTAATAGATTGCTAGTAATGCAGGTGTTGACTATCATAAGTCTATCTATCTATCTATCTATCTACTGTATATGCTCAGGCCCAATCCACACTTTTCCTATTTTTTTCCTCTATTTTATTAATTTATTTTGTATTTTCTTGGGGGTGGCCGACTCAAGACAGAGCAAGAACAGGAGAACACAAAACACAAGACAAAACAGCGAACAAACACAGACAAAACACAAATCACACACATCTAGGTCACCCAGGAGAATACCCAGAGACCAGGGTCACCAAGGTCGCTCCAGCACTCCCCCGGCCCCCGACCACCCGGAGAGGCTCCGAACTCGGCAGGCAGACATGTAGCGGAGCCAAAGCCACAAGCCCGCCCACCACACTTCTAGGCGCACCCTTCATATTAATCGTCTCCCCGGGCCAGGCGCCTGATGGACTATTATCTAGTCCAACTTGCGCTCGACCCCTTCCCCCAAATGACCACGTGTTCACTCAACTATTCACAAGCATTCTCAATTCATTCCTGTTTATTACCACTTCCTTTGCCTGATCTATAGTCATTCCTCTATCATCCAAAGCTTGTCTTACACAGTCTCTCCATCTCAATAAGTACCGGTAAGTAAATCTATCTATCTATATATTGCCTGATGCCGTGATCCCCGAAGGGGTGGCCACAAACGAAATGCCCCCATACACCTCTGTCCCCAGGCAGTCGACACCCCTCCTCCCAACCAGCACCGCCTTCATCCATATACTTCTTCACTCCATCCTTCCACCTCTCTTTCGGTTTACCTCTCCCTCTCTGTCCTTCCACCACGCTCTCGTACACCCTCTTAGTCATGCTCTCGCTTCCCATACGTTCCATATGGCCGAACCATCTCAAGGTGTTCCTTTTCACACTTTCCAGAAAATCTACCTCCACACCACACCTCCCTCTTACTTCCTCATTCGTCTGTCTATCCATCCATGTAACTCCGCACGCACTTCTCAAGTAACTCATTTCCACCCCTCTCACTCTTGGTCAGAGTCTCTCCACCAACGTCCATGCTTCGCTTCCGTAAGTAAATACAGTATGTGTAGCTAATTGTCCTTTTTCCCCTGTTCGGGTTTGTCTCGAGTCGGCCAACCCCACGTAAAAAAATAAAAATAAAATAAGCAAAAATATATGTGAGCATAGACATATCCTTCCATACACCGTGTCTTATTCTCAGTACAGGACATAAGTATTGTGCGAACGATGACTAAGAACCAGGAACTACTTTTTCAGTAATATTTATTTCCTAGTACCATATTCTATATTGAAATGACGGCTTACGAATCAGGAAATAAATCATCAGAACAAAATGGTGCATGTTTGTAAGACCGTACAGTCGGCCTAATAAGTGATGTCTCGGCACTAATTATGTTTTTATCAATAATTGGTATCAGCAATAGTTACACATGATTTCTTCTTTTTGAGTGAGATATTCAAACATATTCCTACACTTACCCACCCTATTCAACATCTGGGTCATCTGACAAGACATTTTCTATCGAAAAATGTACAAATTTACCTTGAAGGAGGATCTTGGGCGGGTGTTTTTAAAGCTTGATGGAGGTCTAGGGAGGAAACTAAAACAATGGTACAGAGATATATAAACAAGCAAATAAATACGCTCATCCCCTCAAATGTTTGTAAAGTTTTAATAAACATTATATATCAGTAACTGTTTATAATAACCTCCGTGTTCATATATGGTTTATAATAACCTCCGTGTTCATATATGGTTTATAATAACCTCCGTGTTCATATATGGTTTATAATAACCTCCGTGTTCATATATGGTTTATAATAACCTCCGTGTTCATATATGGTTTATAATAACCTCCGTGTTCATATATGGTTTATAATAACCTCCGTGTTCATATATGGTTTATAATAACCTCCGTGTTCATATATGGTTTATAATAACCTCCGTGTTCATATATGGTTTATAATAACCTCCGTGTTCATATATGGTTTATAATAACCTCCGTGTTCATATATGGTTTATAATAACCTCCGTGTTCATATATGGTTTATAATAACCTCCGTGTTCATATATGGTTTATAATAACCTCCGTGTTCATATATGGTTTATAATAACCTCCGTGTTCATATATGGTTTATAATAACCTCCGTGTTCATATATGGTTTATAATAACCTCCGTGTTCATATATGGTTTATAATAACCTCCGTGTTCATATATGGTTTATAATAACCTCCGTGTTCATATATGGTTTCATCCCTTCCCGGAGAGTTGACGGATACTGATAGAACAAACAGCACCGTACGGCCTTCCTAGACGAGTCCTTTCAGTAATAGCTTTATAATGTCCAGTTTTTATACATACCACTCTATTTCACTGGGACGGACTTTTGGAACCCACGACAATGTACCCTTGGGAATGTATTTATTGTTATCGTCAACTGATATCATATATTTATCCTTCTACCACATAACTTTGGAATTGCCCCAGTAGATAACGACTAAATAATACATAATTTTCATAAGTATATTTGACTCCATTAGTATTATCTAAGTTAATTTAGATAATACTAAGATAACTAAAATGCAATTACATTGAAAATATATAATATCAGTTATATGCAACCTGTTAACCTGTTCCGTACTATGCCACAATGTGCTCTTCTGTCTATCGGTAGATAGCTTAACCTCAGTTGTATGTAAAATGCTAGAAACGGTCATACGAGACAGACTCGTAAATCACTTGGAGGAAAATAACATACTTAAAGATACTCAACACGGCTTTCGTAAAAAACGTTCCTGTTTAACAAACCTCTTAGACTTCTTCCACGATATCCTCAACCTCTACGATGAGAGTAAAGCTGTAGATATTATATACCTTGATTTTCAAAAGGCCTTTGACAAAGTTCCCCACAAACGTTTACTGCTAAAACTAAAAGCGCATGGAATACAAGACGGTGTGTTGAAATGGATAGAAAATTGGCTCAGCAACAGAAAGCAAAGGGTAGTCATAAACGGTAAGGCATCTAAATGGACCAATGTAAGTAGCGGGGTACCCCAGGGATCGGTACTAGGACCAATTCTCTTTCTAATTTACATCAACGACATAGATGAGGGTCTCACCTGCACAATCTCAAAATTTGCTGACGATACAAAAATTGCAAATAGCGTACTCTCAAAAGAACAAGTTGACGATATGCAACACAATCTAGATAAATTGTCATGTTGGGCCCAAATTTGGCAAATGAGTTTCAATGCGGATAAATGTAAAGTACTACATGTCGGATACCTAAATGAGAAAGCAAACTATTCGATGAATGGCACTCAGCTTAAGAATGTAAACAGAGAAACTGATCTGGGAGTAACAATATCGAGTAACCTAAAACCGAGTCAACAATGTTCAGAAGTTGTTAAGAAGGCAAACAAAATAATTGGCTTTATAGGCAGGTCATTTGAGCATAAATCCAAAGAAGTTATCCTAACCCTTTACAATTCCTTAGTCCGCCCTCTTCTGGAATACTGCGTTCAATCCTGGTGCCCTTATTACCAAAAAGATATAAACAAGCTAGAACGAGTTCAACGTAGAGTTACCAAAATGATACCTAGCCTAAAGAACAAACCATACGAAGAGCGTCTTAGAGAATTAAATCTATTTCCTTTAACCCAGCGCAGATTAAGAGGCGACTTAATTCAAGTGTTCAAAATCATCAAAGGCATCGACAATATGAACTGTAGTAAGTACTTCACTATCGACCAATCTAATTACACGCGGGGAAACGGTTGCAAAATTATTGGTAAATCTTTTAACTCGCACGAATCTAAGAATTTCTTCTTCAATCGAGTTGTCAACTTGTGGAATGGGCTTCCCCGAGACGTTATAGACTGCAGCACCGTTGATTCATTTAAATTCCGCCTAGACAAATATCTCGCATCAAACCCGCGACTGACTGCGTTTGTAAATGAATAACTTTATCCTCCCCTCAGTTACTAACCCATATGTCCCCTACTAACTTCCTAGTCCTGCCACGTTAGTGGCAGGGCAGTAGTTCCCTTTCCAATGTTCCCTTACCCACTCTAAACCACTGTTTGGACACTTGATCCTCAGTGTTTTGGAGGACAAGCAACCTAGAAGGGTCACTAGATCTGTTGTTGCTTGATTTCCTTTGTACTCCTTTGTACTCCTTTGTAGATGAATATTCTATTGAAGGTATTAGTAAACTTATCATCAGCAGCCTGAACTAGTCCACCACAGGGCAAAGGCCTCTCCCTAACGTTTCCACTCCAGCTGGTCAGATGTTAGCCTTTTCCATCCTACCCAAAATGAAATATATCTAGAATAAAATGCAAATGACGTCGCCGGTACAGATGGGCTTAATCATTTGATGGTAGGAAGGAATGAAATATTAGTTAGATATTAATGGACAATCATTTGACGTTAATAATACTTAAACATAATCAAACAGGAATGAATTGCCCGACATTAAAAACGAAAACAGAAAAAACAAAAAAAAATTGTCTGGAGTGGCTTGCAAGTGTCAAAAATAGCAAGATTTCTTAACACGTTTTTGTCGGCCAGTTAGAACACGGATCCTTTATTAATTAAAGGTTGCAGACTTCCTTGAATGAAGGTAGTGACGCCAAGGGTGTATCATGAGGGTGGAAAGCTGAGCAGACCATCATACTATAGTCTATTCGCTGTAAGTAGGCAAAAAATCATGACCTCTAACCTCTATAACTCAAAAACTACTAGAGTAATCAAGCTAATATTTCTACCATTTGGGACGAGTCAGTTAAGGATTAGATGAGGTAATTTAAAGCCAATTTGCTGTAGCCCTTTTTGAGTTACAGAGGAATAAAGACAATGATTTCTCTCCTACTTACAGCGAATAGACTATAGGCGGTAGAAGGTTTACTAGCCTACACAGGATAGGAGTGTAGTACACAGATTGCAACTTTCAGTACCATGGCGTCATTTATAATATATTTTGGCGATCATACCAAGATTTTCATTGAGCTTAAAAAGTCCTCTCGTAGACTAGAGGCAACATAATCTATATAGAGCGACTCTTTCATATAATTTAAATTATTTAAATTATTGGACTGATTTTAAACAACTGTGGAGATTGCAAGGGGGGGGGGGGGGGCCACGTAAGCATACGATAAGGATTTGCTGGAACTCCTGTTTCATTTATCTGGTTTACCCCACTATTTCCTGGTGGACTCTTCCCAAGTGATAGGAATTTCAGCCCGATTGTTTTCATTAATTTTGAGTTATAATAAGTTAAGGGCTCGAGATGATTGTCAAGTTCGCTGGCGCTACCTATATAGTATAACCTTCAAACACTCTTATGATTATTACGGTAATACATTTTCCCTTAAGGGGAGGTTTTTAGTTTGGTCCGTAGATATCCTTCAAGCTTAAGATTACACCCCCTTGAGCCCCTTTCAAGATAAATGTGTACATTTTTCGGTAGAAAAATGTCCCGGCTGAAAGCCGGTTCCTCTTAAATTACAGGCTCGCTATCGCTCGCCAGGATAAAATCGACACCTAAATGGCACGAAAGGTCTTAAAATTGACAGAAATGAGTTGAAAGTTCTTAAAATCGTCAAAATAATGGGGCAAACGTCTTAACATTAGGAAAACAATGGGGCTAAACATGAGGGAGAAAGGAGTCAAGAAAAAAATCCCTCAAGTGGAGATCTCCCCTTAAGCTATCTAAATAAATAATGTACTTAATGTATTTTTCATTATCCTTATTATAAATGTTTTTGTATAAGCTTCACATTCAAATCACTCCTAAATGAGTACATTGTGGCTGTTGACCTTACCAATAGGTGAGCCCACACAGGCGGCTCTTGTGTTCGAGCCATGTAATGAAGGGCCTTAAAGGGCAGCTAGTTGTATTTTCTCCCTCATGTTTAGTCCTATTAGCTTTAAGATGTTAAGACGTTCGTTCCATTACTTAGGCAATTTTAAGACCTTTCGCCCCATTTTTTTGTGAATATAAAGACCTTTCGTGCCATTTAGGTGTAAATTTTTCCTGGCGAGCAATAGTGAGCCTATACTTTTAGTAGGAACCGGCCTTTGGCCGATACATTTTACTACCGCAAAATGTAAACATTTATCTTGAAGAAGGGTCTAGTGGGTGTTTTTTAAGCCTAATTGAGATCTGGCGAGGTTACTATAAAAGATTAAAAAATAAATAAATAAATAACTAGCCCCCAAAATAACCAACTGTAGCCTACCCCCTTAGTATAGGCTAATATGTGGCACAGATACTTGTTGACCTCATTCAAAATAACCAACTGTAGCCTACCCCCTTAGTATAGGCTAATATGTGGCACAGATACTTGTTGACCTCATTCAAAATAACCAACTGTAGCCTACCCCCTTAGTATAGGCTAATATGTGGCACAGATACTTGTTGACCTCATTCAAAATAACCAACTGTAGCCCCTTAGTATAGGCTAATATGTGGCACAGATACTAGTTGACCTCATTCAAAAGCTCACATTTACTCCATGACTCAGCCAACAGCAACAGGTAGAAACAGTGAGGATATTAACCCCTTCTGTACCGGCGACGTATTTGTTTAATTTTGGCTACATTTAGACGATTGTTATGAAGCTTAGGAAGGATATGTGGTAGCTAAAAGGATTCATTGAGAGAGTCTGTAGTCTTATAATGAGTAGACGTCCTTCCTAAGCTGAATACAATCGTCTACTAGTTTCCAGAATATAATGACAAGGACGTCACCGGTATTGTAAGGGTTAACCCATTCTGAACCGACGACGTCTTTTTAACTTTATTCTGGCTACTACTGGACGATTTTATTCAGTTCAAAATGGGCCTCCAGCAATTAACAGAATTCGAACTAACTCACGTAACCCTTTTTACTACCCCAGATCCTTCATAAGCTGCATAAAATCTTCTAAATATCGCTAGGATAAATAAAAAAACACGTCACCGGTACAGAATAGAGATCCTATACTTATAAATTACTTACTATAGGATCTTTAGTACAAGGGGAGACTCCACTTACTTAATTAATTAAGGGGTTAAATGACATTGATGGGCCCTGGCAACAATTCTGGAGTGCCTGCTATGACCCATATAGTTTAGTCATCAATCAAAAGACTCGGACAACATCTTGCGTGCATGTGTTGTCTGTGGGCTCGCCTATTCCCTCCCTCCCCCCCCCCCCCCCCTTACCATGTCAATCAGTGGCCTATTCCACATGTCTACAACTCTGTTGTCATCAAATTAGTATATCCTCTCCATTCTCTTTAACCTTGAGACTGCAGTGCTCTCTCCCTTCCCACCAGCACCCCTAGCATTCCCACGACCGTCTACCCTGGATACAGCTCTCTCTCTCTCATTCTCTCTACCAGACCTGCCCTATTAGGAGGTCTGTTCAGTGGGTAAGGTTGCTTGCACAGATGTGCTAACTCAACTCAACTCAACTCAACTCCTCTCCTCTCCTCTCCTCTCCTCTCCTCTCCTCTCCTCTCCTCTCCTCTCCTCTCCTCTCCTCTCCTCTCCTCTCCTCTCCTCTCCCTCTCCTCTCCTCTCCTCTCCTCTCCTCTCCTCTCCTCTCCTCTCCTCTCCTCTCCTCTCCTCTCTCACCATTTGACCCCTCTCACTCTTTGGTCCTAGGTAATTTTTCCTTCCCGACTGACTTACCTTCACCGCGGTAAGGGTTTTAAGCCGTTATCACACGAGCGCTTTTTCCCCTCAACATTTATCCTCAACACTGGTCTGGCAGCTGATGAGGTATCCATGTAAAATATTTCGGGTACCTATGTTCATCTATCATCAGTTTACTTTCCGATACCAATGCAAACTATTCCAGAAATATTGCCAGAAAAATGTTGATGATCGAATGTTGACTATAAAAGCTCTCGTGTGATACCGGCTTAGAGAGGTATTAAAGCCTATGTGTGTATGGAGGTCAGGTATTCATGGCACTCTGAGCTTTCCACTTGAGAGAGAGAGAGAGAGAGAGAGAGAGAGAGAGAGAGAGAGAGAGAGAGAGAGAGAGAGAGAGAGAGAGAGAGAGAGAGAGAGAGAGAGAGAGCGAGATATATATATATATATATATATATATATATATATATATATATATATATATATATATATATATAAAACCGGAAATAAAGAGCCAAAGGAGGGAACCAACAACCCAAGACGGAGAGAAAGTGACCTAGGATCAAACAAGGACAGAGGTCAAATGGCGGAAGGAACGATTGGGAAGTGAGGGAAAGGTCAAAGATATAATATGTGGAGGAATATGAACACCCACACGCGCATACATAGTTTTACATACACGCACACAAAAACACTAAACATACACACATAAACACACCAAACATACACACACACCAAACATATACACACACACACACATTGTAGGAAAGCTGTTAATATTGACAAAGCAAGGGGGCCGAAAGGTCTTAAAATCGCCAAACTAATAAAGTAACCCTGGTCTCTGGGTCTTCTCCTGGGTGACCTGGATGTGTGAGAGTTTGTGTTTTTTATCTGTGTTTATTTTTTGTTTTATGTTGTTTTTGTGTTTTCCCTGTTCTTGCTCTGTCTTGAGTCGGCTACCCCCAAAATGGGGATTGGGCCTGAGCATATAGATAGATAGATAGAATAAAGCAAACTGTTTAAAGTCCCAAATCATGAGGGAGATGGGGGGGCCAAAAAAAAGAACCATTCCCTTAAGAGTCCACATTTCTTTGTTTTACCTTAAATGAACAGGGTATTAGCGAAAATGTTATGAAATGTTACGAAATATCATGACGTTCATGATATTTCGTAACATTTCATAACATTTTCGTTAATAGTTTCTTTTCTGTTCTCTCTTTTCACTTTTGCAACATTAATTTGACCTCCTTCATTTGTTGTATAAAGGGAGCCCACCTCGTTTTCTTTTATCTTTCTCTCCCTCTCTCTCTGGCTTGTATAAATTCGGCCCCATTCTGCCTACTGTTTTAAGACGTTTACCCCCATCCAGGTGTCAATATTTTCCTGGCGAGCAGTAGCGAGCCAGCATATATATATATTTTTGTTTTGACAGTAAGATAAATTTGTAAATTTTTCGATAGACAAAATTTCTCCGGTGAAGCCGGATTTCTCCATACAATGCTGGCTCGCTAAGCCTTAAACCAGTTGGCTGAATGGGGCCGAATGGATACAAGCCAGGGAAAGAGAGAAAAGGAGAGAAAGATAAAACAAAAAAACGGTGACCCCCCTAATCTTCGCTGACCTTCCTTTTAGGGTTGTTTTTTACTCATTACTCAACTAGCCACAAGTCGATTCGTTAATGTTCACCTTCTCATTAATATTCTCCCATTTGACTGCACTCTCATGGGGTACCCCCCCCCCCCCTCTCTCTCTCTCTCTCTCTCTCTCTCTCTCTCTCTCTCTCTCTCTCTCTCTCTCTCACAAACACACACGTCTATCACTAATTTCGTCTTGTTTGTAATTTCCCTCCGCTCTATTCCCTCTATCTCTCTCTCTATCTCTCTCTCTCTCTCTATATCTCTCTCTCTCGCTCACAAACACAACGTCTATCATTAATTTCGTTTGTTGTTTGTAATTTCACCTCGCTCTATCCCTCTCTCTCTCTCTCTCTCTCTCTCTCTCTCTCTCTCTCTCTCTCTCTCTCTCTCTCTCACAAACACACACGTCTATCATTAATTTCGTCTTGTTGTTTGTAATTTCCCTCCGCTCTATTCTCTCTCTCTCTCTCTCTCTCTCTCTCTCTCTCTCTCTCTCTCTCTCTCTCTCTCTCTCTCTCTCACACAAACACACACGTCTATCATTAATTTCGTCTTGTTGTTTGTAATTTCCCTCCGCTCTATTCTCTCACTCAATCTTCCTGTATGTACAAGTGTATCTGGAAGGCGGATCTTTGGGATGTTGGCTTAACCCATTCAGTACCAGGGACGTCCTCTTCATCATAGTCTGGCAAATATTAGACGATTTTATTCAGCTTAGGAAGGATCTTTAGCAATAATTTGGCTTCTAACTATCTCAACCGATCCTTTTAACTACCACAGATCCTTCCTAAGCTGCATTATATCGTCTAAATGTAGCCATAGACTAAAATATAACACACGTCGCTGGTACTCAGAGGGTTAAGGGCAGATCTCCACTTGAGGGATTTTTTTCTTGACCCCTTTCTCCCTCATGTTTAGCCCCATTGCTTTTGATATTATAAAATGTTTGCCCCATTAGTTTAGCGATTTTAAGAACTTTCACCCCATAGTAAGACCTTTCGTGCCATTCAGGTGTCGATTTTATCCTGGCGAGCGATAGCGAGCCTGTAATTTAAGAGGAACCGGCCTTTGGCCGGGACATTTTTCTACCGAAAAATGTACAAATTTATCTTGAAAGGGACTCAAGGGGGTGTAATTTTAAGCTTGATGGAGGTCTAGGGAAAAAAACTAAATACCTCCCCTTAAGCTTGATGAAGGCCTAAATAGGAAACTAAAACAAATAATGAATATATAAATAAATGGACCAATAAATATACCCCTCCCCTCTTAATAAATGGACCAATAAATATACCCCTCCCCTCTTAATAAATGGACCAATAAATATACCCCTCCCCTCTTAATAAATGGACCAATAAATATACCCCTTCCTCCCTCTTAATAAATGGACCAATAAGTATACCCCTCCCCTCTTAATAAATGGACCAATAAGTATACTCCTCCCCTCTTAATAAATGGACCAATAAATATACCCCTCCCCTCTTAATAAATGGACCAATAAATATACCCCTCCCCTCTTAATAAATGGACCAATAAATATACCCCTCCCCTCTTAATAAATGGACCAATAAATATACCCCTCCCCTCTTAATAAATGGACCAATAAATATACCCCTCCCCTCTTAATAAATGGACCAATAAATATACCCTCCCCTCTTAATGGTCCTTTAGCCCTTAAGGGCAGATTTCCACTTAAGTGATTTGTATTCTGGACCCCTTTCTCCCTCATGTTTAGCCCCATTGCTTTTGAGGTTTTAAGATGTTCCCCCATTAGTTAGGCGATCGTAAAGGTGGGGGCTCATGGGTTGAGATAAACATGGAATGATAATCGCCAAGCTGTACATAATTATCTTGTAAAATGCAATGGCACTGAAATAATTATTACCAATGGTATAAAGGATTTTGTGGATCGTCTATACAGGGCCTGTGACGTCACATGAGTCTAAGTCCATCATCCAGTCTAGGATAAGGATATTGGTGTGACGCCACTATGACGTCACAGGCCCGTTATAGACGATCCGCAAAATCCTTTATACCATTGTTAAGAATTATTTCAGTGACAATATATTTTACAAGATTATTATATGCAGGTTGGCGATTATTTTTCCATGTTTACCTCAACCCATGCGCCCCCACCTTTAAAACATCTCGCCCCATGTATGTCAATATTAAGACTTTTCGTGCCATTTAGGAGTCGATATTTTCCGAGCGAAAGCGAGCCTCTAATTTTAGAAGGAACCGGCCTTTGGACGGGACATTTTTCTACCGAAAAATGTACAAATCTATCTTGAAAGGGGGTCTAGGGGGTGTTTTTCTAAGCTTGATGGAGGTCTAGCGAGGAAATTCAAAAATAAATAAATAAATAAATATATAGACCAAAAACCAAGCACTGTCCCCTTAAAGTGCTCCCTTTGCTAGTTCACGATACTTTCCGTCATCCTTCCTGTATCTATTTTCAACCCTGTATTTCCATGACTTATCTATTTTCAACCCTGTATTTCCATGACTTATCTATTTTCAACCCTGTATTTCCATGACTTATCTATTTTCAACCCTGTATTTCCATGACTTATCTATTTTCAACCCTGTATTTCCATGACTTATCTATTTTCAACCCTGTATTTCCATGACTTATCTATTTTCAACCCTGTATTTCCATGACTTATCTATTTTCAACCCTGTATTTCCATGACTTATATATATTTCAACCCTGTATTTCCATGACTTATCTATTTTCAACCCTGTATTTCCATGACTTATCTATTTTCAACCCTGTATTTCCATGACTTATATATTTTCAACCCTGTATTTCCATGACTTATCTATTTTCAACCCTGTATTTCCATGACTTATATATTTCAACCCTGTATTTCCATGACTTATATATTTTCAACCCTGTATTTCCATGACTTATATATTTCAACCCTGTATTTCCACGACTTATCTATTTTCAACCCTGTATTTCCATGACTTATCTATTTTCAACCCTGTATTTCCACGACTTATCTATTTTCAACCCTGCATTTCCATGACTTATATATTTTTCTTTCATAACTATTCTTGGACATCTGATCCTCGTCTCCTTCTTTAGTTTCCTCTTCTCTTTTCATTACAATTGTCTAATTTCAGGGGAGGTTTTCTAGACCCCCTTTCTCCCTCATGTTTATCCCATTAGATTGGAGATCTAGATTTTAAGACATTTGCCCCACAAATTTATATCGAAAGCAGGTCTTGGTGCAATTTTTGTTAAGCTTGTGACCCCCTTCTCCCTCATGTTTACCCCATAATATTGGATATTTTAAGACATTCGCCCCACAAATTTATCTCGAAAGCAGGCCTTGGTGCTATTTTGTTAAGTTTTGATTGATGTCTATATAGGGAGGAAACTAAAAAAGAATAAATATATATTGAATAATTATATAAAAATAGCCCCTTAAGGGGAGGTTTCCACTTGAGGGATTTTTTTCTTGATCCCTTTCTCCCTCATGGTTAGCCCCATTGCTTTTGAGATTTTAAGACGTTCGCCCCATTAGTTTGGCGATTATAAGAGCTTTCGCCCCATTTATGTCAATATTAAGACTTTTCGTGCCATTTAGGTGTCTATTTTTTCCTGGCGAGCGATAGCGAGCCTGTAATTTAAGAGGAACCGGCCTTAGGCCGGGAAATTTTTCTACCGAAAAATTTACAAATTTATCTTGAAAGGGGGTCTAGGGGCTGTAATGTTAAGCTTTATGGAAGTCTAGGGAACTAACTAAAAACCTCCCCTTAATCCAAACCATTCCATATCTTACATTTTCCAGAGCTAATGTGTTCATGAAATTTTCCAACTTATTCCTTAAAGAAAAGAAAACAAATCATATCCCTCCCGATCCTTCCCAGCTGTCTTTATGCTTCACGAGAACTTCTATATTATACTGTATATAATCATCTAATTATCATTATTATTTCTACTTGTTTTCAATATATTATCTCTCCTCTCAGGTTCTTTAAGGGGAGGTTTTTAGTTTGTTCCCTATATTTCCATCAAGCTTACGATTACACCCCCTAGACCCCCTTTCAAGATTAATTTGTACATTTTTCGGTAGAAAAATTTCCCGGCCGTAGGCCGGTTCCTATTAGATTTCAGGCTCGCTATCGCTCGCCAGGATAAAATCGACAGCTAAATGGCACGAAAGGTCTTAAAATTGATAGAAATAGGGCGAAAGTTCTTAAAATCGCCAAACTAATGGGGCGAACGTCTTAAAATCTCAAAAGCAATGGGGCTTAACATGAGGGAGAAAGGTGTCCAGAAATAAATCCCTCAAGTGGAAATCTCCCCTTAATTTGTATTCTTCAATAACAATGTCCACTCTCTCGTCTTTATTCCGCTTATTCTTCATAGATATATTCTCCCCTCTCATTATTTCTTCGACAATTCTGAAGCCGGTATCACACGAGCAGTTTTTCCCTCAGCATTTATCCTTAACACTGGTCTGGCAGCTTATGAAGTAAACATTTAGACTATTTCGGTTACCTAAATTCATCTACAATCAGCCTACTTTCCGATACCATGGCATAATACTCCAGAAATGTTGTCAGAAAAAGTAGATCATCGAATTTTGACTATAAAAGCTCTCGTGTGATACCGGCTTTTACTCTCCCATTCGTGCAATCATATTAGTGTCAACACCTTGCAATCGTCTTCTCTTCCATTACACAACAGTTTAACTTCTCTTCACAACTAATACTTGTAATATTCGTATAATTGTCCTATCATTCTTGAACGACAATTGCATTATACTGCAGTGAATGGGGGAAACAGGAACATGGACTTTACT
>CM064497.1:209747-348948 GCA_032716605.1 Paralithodes platypus | reverse complement strand
GGAGGACCATATGCTTTCATTAGTTTATTCAAGTGCATTGGGGTTTGTAATTGATGATTAATGTTAAGAATGGGGTATTACTTAATACAAGTTGACAACAAAAATTTAATGTAAAACTTGCAAAATAAACAAACCAAAACAGGGACGACACAACATAAAGGCAAAAGAACTTATCAAAATTGCTATGTGGAAATAACGCTTTAATCAAATGAAATTATGAAATTAATTAACAAAAAACCACCACATAGGGTGTACATCAATACATGAGCAAGTTAATGTGTTTCCCAAGCAAACTAATCGCACACATAACAACTCACTATCGTCACGTTCAAGGAATTCGTCAATTTGGGAAAACAAATATTATCAGACAACAAAAAGCTACAGGGGACTATCCAAGTAATCCAAGGATCAAAATCCTTAGAACATAGCTTAAAGAGTACAATCGTGATAAAAAGTGAAGACTCGCTTTTTTAAACTTTCTGAAAAAAAAATCCTGAATCTGTCAACCGCTGGCAACTTTCCGCTGCCTTGGGAATCCGACACTTAAATGTCTTTTCCTATGTTGAAACAATAAAGCTTTATATATGTATTATAGTAATGTATAATAGAAAATACATTTATTGTACACAGTACCTGTATCGCTCTAAAAAATTAAAACAAATTCATACTTATTCTCACTATATCAAATCCCATAAATATTTACATTATTGGTGTTAACCAAAATACAGGAAATCAAGAGAACTTTGTACTAAAGAATTTCCTCAAGGTATTTTTGAACTACTGGACTACGAGACATCTTTGCTAATGATAGCCAGTATATAATACAAAATATGCCAGATATCAATGTACCATACAGTAGTTAAGGAGTTGCTTGAGGTTTTGAGCTTCTTTAATATGATAAATCTTTCCTAATAATAATAATTGAAAAAAACAAAATAACAACCAGCTATTAGTGCACTGAAGGTTTTAATAGGCTACTCACCCCAAGGCAAGGGTTGTCCAGCGCACAGCTCTGGCCACAGAAGTCATCGGTACACTGACACTCGTAGTCTCCCTGGAGGTTAACACAGACGCCCTCGTTGATGCAGGGGAAGGTGAGGCACTCGTCCACGTCATCCTCACAGTGGACACCCTCCCATGTGCTGGGACACTGGCAGGTGTAGTTTAGTAGCTGGTCGTGGCATGTGGCACCATTCAGGCACGGCTGGGACTGGCACTCGTCTATCTCTTCACGGCAGTATACTCCCTCCCATCCAGCGTCACATCGGCACTCCCACCCCTGTACAAATGATTACAAATGATCAAAAAGGATATCAAGCAACATCAGATTAAAATGTAAAACTTGCAAACTAAACAAACCAAAACATGGACAAAGACAATATAAAGGCAAAATAACTTATCAAAATCGCTATGTGGAAACAACGCTTACTAAAATAAAATTTATGAAATAAAAGAACATAATCCACCACATAGGGTGTACATTACTACATGAGCAAGTTAATCTGTTTCCCAAGCAAATTAATCGCACACATAACAACGCACTATCGTCACATTCAAGGAATTAGTCACACACCTATTCCCAGGCTGACCCTTCCCAAATGGTTGTTGTTGTTCCCTAAGCTGCCTGGCCGAACAGCCCCGAGTCCCTGAGGAAGGCCATGACCACGATCGGGCTTTCCCACAGAGCTCTCATTGAGTGTAGATTGTGTTGTTGGCATAAGTGGTTGTGTGAAATGCAGTCTTCTATGATGTGTTTGATGGTATGGGGTGCTGTGTTACATCCCGGGCAGGTGTCGACGACGGAGTCATCCAGTCTCTTCTGATAGCTCAGAAGAGCTGGATGGTGTCCGCATCTCAGCCTGGCCAGGTGGACTCTGTCCTCGCGAGGAAGGGAGGATTCGGAAGGATGGATTTCGGGAGGTCGTGCTTGCAGCTGCGTGTTGTCTATGAGTGAGTGGATGGATTGGCGAGAGATTAAAATGTAAAACTTACAAACTAAACAAACCAAAATTGGGACAAGGACAATATAAAGTCAAATTAAATTATCAAAATCGCTATGTGGAAACAACGCTTACTAAAATGAAAATTATTAAATAAAAGAACACAATCCACCACATAGGGTGTACATTACTACATGAGCAAGTTAATCTGTTTCCCAAGCAAACTAATCGCACATATAACAACGCACTATCGTCACGTTAAAGGAAGTAGTCAAGTTTGGGAAGTATGGATGTGCTTCTGGAAGTTGGTTTGGGGTGGGCAGGGAGGGAGAGAGGACAGTATTTGTGTGTGATACCGTGTGCTGGGTGTTGTTTTGATATTGCTTGGTGTCTGTGGGTGTGTTGCCATGTAGTGTAGTGGGTGGTTTTAGTTCATGGAGGCTGCTGCCAGGAATTGAGTGCCTCTCATGTCCAGATAGTCTTTGACTTTGAGTATTTTGGTTTCTTGATGTAGGTAGAAATATTTGCTCGATTACTCTAGTAGTTTTTGAGTTACGGAGGTTAAAGGTCATGATTTTTCGCGTATTTACAGCAAATAGACTATAACTAAGAGGGGGGGGGGGTGCCCAACCCCAAAAGGGGTTGAAATAGGGGAGCTATACCCCCGCCAAAGGCGGCTTTCTAGGGCCTTTCCTAGCTGTTGCTGAGAGGATTGGGTTCTAGTCATGTGGTGATGGGCTGGTCTATCAGAGTGAGAACTGAGCAATCTCTGCCATACCCATAGCTTACTCTGACTGTTCCTTTTACTTATATATTTTCTAGATCTGAAGTGACGGCGTCTCTTCCGTGGATTGACCTCCCAATCTACCAAGATTGGAAGCTAAAGCGTCACATTTTTCCTTTGCCCCTCAACTTTCTCTTAATAATTGCTGAGGGGCACAGGGCCCTGGGTGGGGCTTTGGTTTCCCGGGCGTTTCCTCACCCTCCTCAGCTCCCCGCCATGGAGTGGCTTCGGTCACCCAGGCTTTATTGTGGTCTGCAGGGAGGGTTCTGTGGGGGCACTCGGTAATGGCCTTGGCCTTGCTCGGGGCCTTGGGGCTGTTCGGCCAGGCAGCTTGGGGAACGGGAACAGCAACAACAACAACAACTAAGAGGGGGTGGGGTGATGGTCGTGGTGGGAGGGAGGGCGGGGATGCCAAAAGTCCAGCTCAACGATCATTCTTTACAGTACAGTCTTATTATGGCACTCTCTTCTTGTAGCCCTCTTGAGGCTGAGAGATTTTATTTAGTCTTACTGAGGCACTGTTAGCACTATGCAATCATTAGCTATGGTGATGACATGGTGAGGCAGTGCTTTGGAAGAAATTGATTGTACTACAGTCTAATTGCTGAAAGACATTACAATGTAATGGAGAATGACGTTAAACCAATGCATGTACAGTATGTATGTATTATACAGTGGTCCCTCTCATTTAGCGAATTCATTAGTCTAGCCAAACCATCGCCAAAAGTGAATTTCGCCAAACGCGAATAATACTTTAAATGGGAAAATTATCCATTAGTCTTTGACGAGGCCCGAGTTCACCCTTTTGGGCCTTTTCAAACCGCCCGCCATGCGCATCGTCGATCGCCGACACACTCGGCGCCGTCTGCTTACTCTGTTTTTGCTAGAAGACATAGGCCTAGCCTATATATCTCCACAAAGAATTTACCTAACCTAGGTTAGATGTATATCAGGCAGCAGAATTCATTGTTATCTTGTGAATAGTCTTATTGATAAGGAATAACCACATAACCTTAGTAACAAGTTGCTAAGTCACTAGCTAGCCAGACCAAGAAATGGTCTAACCTAGCTTAGATATATATCAGGAGGCATAAATCACTTTTACCTTGTGAATGGTGAAGACTAGAATTTTCTATACCAACTGCTTTTCGATTGAGCAAAATAATGAAATTGGTTTTGGATCCGTGGTCACTTCTTTGATTAATTATATTTATCGATTGGGCCCCTGAGTCAGCTGATGCGCGCGTGTGTGTTTGTGTGTCGCAGACTGTTCGGCACAATAAACAAAGCAAAACACAAGAGATATGAGGTTCACAAATCGGTTTGGTCAAGATTACTCTTAATATACGTTTATGAAATATACCTGGGATATTCTCGCTATCCAAGCAGCTCACTTAGGGTTTTGTGAGTAGGCCTAAGCCTATCTATAGCCTAGCCTCGGCCTAAGAGTAACTCTCAATACGGCGCTCTACTGTAGCCTACATGAAACATTAACAGCAATAGAAAAGACAATAGATAATAGATAACAGATTTTATTTACCATGAATTATTTAGAGTTAGGCCTGGTGAGACTAGCTTGCGGGCATCGCATTCGGGGCCGACGCCATTCCGTGACGTCAGCATTCTCGCCAAAAGTGCATTTGAAGCACCAAATTCGGATTCTGGTACCATATCCAACCTATCGCCAATACTGTGTTTCGCCAAGCTGAAATCCGCTAAACGCGAGGGACCACTGTAATGTAAAACTTGCAAAATAAACAAACCAAAACTTGGACGAACACAGTAAGAAGACAAAAGAACTAATCAAAATCGCTATGTGGAAACAACGCTTAAGCAATAATAAAAAAATAAAAGAACACAATCGAATGTATGTATATATGTACGGTAAATATATGTGACTCTCTGCAGAAGTGAATTGAAGCATACCTGGTCTCTGAAGGTAAGACTGCAGGCCCCATGGAGACAGTCGATGGCATTCTCCTGACAGTAGTCCACCTCCCACTGACAGTTAACACCACCGTAGCCGAAGGGACATGCACAGGTGTAGTCGTCAGCCTCCCCAGACAGCGGGTCTGAACACAAATCAATACATTAGTTTGAGTGCAGGGTGTCAAACGAAAGATGAATAAAAAAAATTTAGTTGTTATTATTGTATACAGGATGTGTAGCTAAAATTATGGTTTACAGTTCAATTTATGTCTTTGGATGTGATATAATGGCCAAAACAATGCTATATCATGTTAATTATCATGTATTCCTTCTCATAATCATTCAAATATTCAAACAAAATGGCTCCAGTTTGACACCTTGTTTGAGTGTTAATATGAAAATTCAATTAAACTTAGGATACTACAATAGTTATTTTTTATCCTTCAAATTGTTCAGAGCAGTAGTGGTTCTCAAATACATTATTAATTAAAATATAAAACTTGAAAACAAACTACAGTACAAGGTAACTGATCAAATCAATATAACTCATCAAAATTAAAACTATCAAAATGACAACACACTAAACAAAATCTTTATGTGGAAAAAATGCATTTAAATTTATCGGAAAAATGCATTTAACAAAATAAAAACTTAAATCTCATATTAATTGTGATATTCAAACAAGGAAAGGGACCTAGTAGTAACTATCTACAAACATAAACCTTACATATCCAGATAAAATAATTATTTGGGACATTCAGTTCCTATTATGTGCCGAATAAAATGGTTCTACCATAGCTTAATTATTATGGGAGTACAGTCGCGCTAATAAGTGATGTCTCAGCACCGCTTATGTTTTGATCAATAATTGGTACCAGCAATATTTACACATGCTTTCTTTTTGTTGAGTGAGATATATCAACATGTTCCTACACTTACCCACCCTATTCATCACCTGACAGACATTACTACAGCACAGAGCGAGCCAAATGTAATGACAGCTGGGACATGACTTATTAGCGCGACCGTACAAACTATACAGTAATGATAAGGTCATCACGTACTCCAAATATCACAAACATAACTTACTGTAAATATCTGTGCACGTGGCCCCATTAAGACACATAAGGCTGGAGCAGTTTTTGACCTTGAGCTCTGAGCAGGTGGGTCCCACATACTCCTCAGGACACTCACACACGAACCGGCCCACCTCGTTCTGGCAAGGGGCTCCATTCTGGCAGGGGAATGACGCACACTCGTCTATGTCCTCCTGGCAACTGGTGGCAGAACAGGTAGAATTAACAGAGGTAATAGTACAGGTAACTGGAAACTACGTATGCATATGTATGTATGTATTTACTCAGGCCCATTCCCCACTTTTCTATTTTTTATTTCTGGGGGTGGCCGACTTAAGACAGAGCCCGAATAGGGACAACATAACAGAAAATAATGAAAACACAAAAACAAAATACTAATTCACACACATCTAGGTCATCCAGGAGAAGACCCAGAGACCAGGGTCACCAAGGTCCCTGGAAACTGATCTCCGTAAACACGACAACTTTTATTGCATACAATTACAGAAAAATCTGTTGAACTGGCAATTCTTGATGATAGGCAGCTAGGATGGATATAACAGTGTGATCAGTGACAGTGATACAGACAAAAATAAATCCAATATTTAATGTACTGTATATAATCTGAATTCACCATGCATTACAGTTATATTAAAGGTGAGGTTACTGAACATTTACAACTCAGGTGTAAACTTAAATCAGTATGAATTCTAAATTTCAGGAAATTATCAGGTCCCTGTAACATCAGGGCACCCACCCTAGCCCCGCTCTTGAGCATGGAGTGCATGGTGGTAATAAAATGCATCATCAGTTAAATTAAAATGTAAATTAAAATGTAAAACTTGAAAACTAAACAAACCAAAACTGGGACGATACAAGATAAAGGCAAAATCGCTTTGTGGAAATAACGCTTACTGTACTAAAATTTAAAAAAAATTGAAATAAAAGAACCCAATCCACCACATAGGGTGTACACCACTACATGAGCAAGTTAATCTGTTTCCAAAGAGAGTTCCAAGAAATTTGCGAGTAACAAATGCCCTGACACAAGAGTACTGTACTTATATAATTTATTAGAAGGGGATGGGTGATTATTCTGGCCCTCCTTCTCCTTCATGTTTAACCCCATTAGTTTTCAGATTTTATGACGTTTGGCACAATAGTTTGGCGATTTTTGGACCTTTCACCCCATATCTTAAGCAATATTAAGACCATTCGTGCCATATACTGTAGGTGTCAATATTTTCCTAGCGAGCGAAAGCAAGCCTGTAATTTATGAAGAACCGGCCTTTGGCCAGGATTTTTTTTTACCGAGAAATGTACATATATATCTAGAAGGGGGATTTGGGGGAAGTTTTTTAATCTTGAGGAGATCTAGATAGGGAACTAAAGAAATAATAAATTAATAAATATATCGACCTATAAATAAACGCTTTCCCCTTAAAACACTCTGTAATTGCCGACTTGCGAGTTTCGTTCTATAAGGAAGTTGGAGCTGTAGACAACGATATTTAATAGAATTTACAGGTAAAATACGGTCGTAGTACATTTATAATTTTTAATTAATTTCATAGGGGGTGTTGTTGTTGTTGTTGTTGTTCCCTAAGCTGCCTGGCCGAACAGCCCCGAGTCCCTGAGAAAGGCCATGGCCACGATCGGGCTTTCCCACAGAGCTCTCATTGAGTGTAGATTGTGTTGTTGGCGTAAGTGGTTGTGTGAAATGCAGTCTTCTATGATGTGTTTAATGGTATGGGGTGCTGTGTTACATCCCGGGCAGGCGTCGACAACGGAGTCATCCAGTCTCTTCTGATAGCTCAGGAGAGCTGGATGGTGTCCGCATCTCAGCCTGGCCAGGTGGACTCTGTCCTCGCGAGGAAGGGAGGATTCGGAAGGATGGATTTCGGGAGGTCGTGCATGCAGCTGTGTGTTGTCTGTGAGTGAGTGGATGGATCGGTGAGAGATATGAGTATGGATGTGCTTCTGGATGTTGGTTCGGGGTGGGCAGGGAGGGAGAGAGGACAATAATTGTGTGTGATACCGTGTGCTGGGTGTTGTTTTGATATTTCTTGGTGTCTGTGGGTGTGTTGCCATGTAGTTTAGTGGGTGGTCTTGGTTCGTGGAGGCTGCTGCCAGGAATTGAGTGCCTCTCATGTCCAGATGGTCTTTGACTTTGAGGATTTTGGTTTCTTGATGTAGGTGATCTGTGGGTGCAGTAGCTGTGCAGCCTGTAATGATCTTCAGGGCTTTGTTTTGAATAGTCTGTAAGGTCTTATGATGTGTTTCAGCTAGGTTAGAAGCCCAGGCTGGGCTTCGGGCATAGGGGGTGTTTGGTGTTGTGGTGAAATTAATAAAATATAGATTACATAAAACCCAATTCAACATACCATTTATCCATCAGAAACGTACATTATTATTGCATTTCTATTTAATATCGATGTTCACGGCTCCAACTTCCTTATAGCCTGGAACTCGCAAGTGGTCAATTGCCTCTTCAAAATATCTGCATTACTGTACATGACTTTTACCTGTCTAGTGTAATCAGTAGTCAACAAAAAGAAATTCTACACATTTAAGAATTTGTAATTAAGTAACACCCCATTCTTAACATTAATCATAAATTACAAACCCCAATGCACTTGAATAAACTAATGAAAGCATATGGCCCTCATGGGATTCGAACTCGGTACACCACACCCAGAACATAAAGCATCTAAACCATTACACCACCAACAAAACTAGTGTGACTTACAAGTGTCCAATATATCCCAGTACACAGGCACAGGTATACTGGTTGATGCCGTCTACACAGGTGGCTCCGTTGACACACTGATGGTCAACACACTCGTCTATGTTGGTCTGACAGAGGGGGCCCTGGAACCCGGCCAGGCAGGAGCAGCTGTACACCTCGGACGGGCTGGAGCAGTACCCACCGTTGGTACACTCCGACTCATAACACAAGGTACACCCCACGCTGCTGTCTTCTTCACCCTGGGTAATACAATTTAAAATGTAAAACTTGCAAACTAAACAAACCAAAACTGGGATGATACAAGATAAAGGTAAAATAACTTATCACACAGTTACAAATTGTAGATAAATAGGCTAATAAAGAAAATAATATCAATATCATTCTTGTAAATGGGGATGCACATCATCCACATTCATTGGTAAATTATTAATAATAATAATAATAATAATAATATAATAAATCTACACCTTATTTCTAGATCAAGATAGCCCTTTTCAGGTTCCTTACAATATACTTATACCAGCGATCTTCATCGTCTCACTCCCTAGACTGGAGCAAGACCTCACGGGCCTCACCGTGTTCAGCGGTAGAGTGGCTATCAGTCTATGCCCGAGAGGGAGTAGTTGGGGGGGGGGGGGAAAAAAAAAAAAAAAAAAAAAAACATACATACGGTAGTGTAACTGGTTATAAACTCAATACACTTTCCTGCAATGATACATTTTATGATCAACTCATTTGCCACAGAATGTGGATGATGGGCATTCCCACCTACCATAAGACCTAAATAATAGTTCTGATGACTCATTATCTGCATGAAATACTGTACCTGTGCTTATACAATCGATAAAATAAATATTCTTAAAATAAGTGCTCCAAAGGTAAATATAACTAACCTTCCTATTAAACTGATTAATAGCGGAGTTGTTAGCAAGTTGTTGTTGTGAGAAGAATGGCAGCAGGACCCCCTGGATCCTGGACGGTCCTAGACACCCCCTGAACCAGTCACTGTCACCCAACACGGGGTTCATTGATGACCCGATCTTCACTTCACCTGGGGAGAGAGACAGGTATGGGGTTACCTACCTACCTATGTTCACCTATGTGGAGTTCGCCACTCTTGCTAGTGGCACCGAAGAGCGCACCACCCTTCGTTGTTGTTGTTTGAGAATCGGTGCAGCAGACTATTCGAAGAGGTGGAGCGCACCCTTGTGAAGATGGGCTCGTCTGGCACTTTTTGTAGTTCGACATCGAGAGCTCTCTTGAAGCTGTCTAACGAGACACCTCTCATGTCTCTCACTCGCCGCGGGAGTTTGTTGAAGAGACGTGCTCCTCTATGTGATAACCAGCCCTCTCGCAGAGAGCCCATAGCCCCCCGATTTATCATCTTGGGGATATCGCATTCCCAGCCTCTCCTATCATTGAATTTCATTGTTATTGGTGTATGTAGATTTGGTACAAAACCCTCTGCGATTTTCCATGTATATATTATTAAGTATCGTTCCCTTCTACGTTCCAACGAATACGGATTGAGTGATTTTAAGCGATCCCAATAGTGTAACTGTTTTACTGAGTTTATATGTGAGGTGAAGTTCCTTTGTACACTTTCTAAGTCATTAATTTCACCTAATTTGTATGGGGATGTTAATACGTTGCAGTATTCTAGCCGCGGTAGCACCAGGGATTTGAAGAGTGTTATCATAGGCAATTCACCGCGAGTTCTAAATGTTCGTAGAATCCAACCTGTTAGCAGTTTCGCTGCTGCAACTTTGACCTGGTTATGTTCTTTGATTCCCATATTTTCAGACATTATCACCCCAAGGTCTTTCACATTGTCTTTACGTTCTATTATGCGATTGGATTCTGTTATGTAACTTGTGCTCTCTTTAACGAAATCCCTTTCTCCGTATCGTATTAATTGAAATTTGTCTTCATTAAATTGCATGTTATTTTCCCTGGTCCACTGGAACACCTTATTTATGTCCTCTTGCAGCCGGTGCGTGTCTTCCTGTGTCTTTACTATCATACTCAGTTTCGTGTCATCTGCAAAGGAGGATACTGTACTGTGTCTTATGTTGGCATCTATGTCACTTATTAGAATGAGGAAAAGAAGGGGCGCTAGTACTGTTCCTTGGGGAACTGAGCTTTTGACGTCTGAAGGCTCAGATGTTACTTGGCTTACTGCTACTGATTGTTTTCGGTTCACGAGGAAGTTGTATATCCACCTTCCGATTTTACCTGTTATCCCTTTTGCTTTAAGTTTGTGTGCAATCATTTATTTACCGTGATCACATTTATCAAATGCCTTAGCAAAATCGGTGTAGATGACGTCCACGTTTTTCTTTTCTTCTAGGGATTTAAGAATTCTGTCGTAGTGTTCCAATAGTTGCGAGAGACATGATCTTCCTGCTCTGAACTCGTGTTGACCAGTGTTGTGTAGTTAATTTTTTTCCATAAATGTTAGTCCTACTTAACCCCTTTTGTACCGGCGACGTCTTTTTCATTTAATTTCAGCTACTTTTAGACGATGTTATGAGGCTTAGGAAAGTATGGGGTAGGTAAAAGGATTCATCGAGATAGTTTTTAGCCTTTTGATTGGTAGACGTCCTTCCTAAGCTCAATAAAATTGTCTAATAGTTGCCAGAATATAATGAAATGTACATCACCTGTATAGAAGGGGTTAACCATAGTTAGTACTGTACTTGTTTATTGAGTGGATAATAGACTTTATATATTTTCACCCTATTGCTTTCTTTACCATTTATATGAGTAGCAGGTACAGTATATGTATCAGTATTACCCTTCTTTGCGAGCATCCAAATTGCAAACTCTGTGGTCCCATACGAATATTTAACCATATTCCACATTTCCTCAAAATATGAAGTGGATGAGGATACTATAAATTAAATAGAGCAACATACATACTGTACATACATACAAGTTTAAAGACCGTTTTGTCCACAGAGAATGTGGTTACAGTCTCACATCCTAAATGTCAAACAAAGCAAACAAATACTATATCACAATAAGTCTGTGATACTACAATTTAGATGCTTGGAGCTAGAAGAGATGGATAGAGAGCCAAATGGAGGGAAGGGATTCAAAAGTTTTCTGGAGTGGGATGGGACAGGCTAAGATCTGACCAGTTAAAGTTGAAATTTGTTAGAAAAGCTTTTTTCCTGCAGTGAGTGGACTAACGATGATGACTACAACTCACCATTTAGGACAATAGAAGTGAAGTCAGCAACAACCGAGATGTCTGTTCCCAATAGACTAGTATCATCCAGAAGAACCTGAAAAACAAGACAAGACACATTTTAATATACAGTATCCTCTTTTAACCATTTTGGAGAACTTACACACAAAATGATAGTCTTTAATTACATATAAGTAACTAAAGTATACCTGGTTATTAAAATTATAGCCTTTAATTACATATAAGTAACTAAAGTATACCTGGTTATTAAAATTATAGCCTTTAATTACATATAAGTAACTAAAGTATACCTGGTTATTAAAATTATAGCCTTTAATTACATATAAGTAACTAAAGTATACCTGGTTATTAAAATTATAGTCTTTAATTACATATAAGTAACTAAAGTATACCTAGTTATTAAAATTATAGCCTTTAATTACATATAAGTAACTAAAGTATACCTGGTTATTAAAATTATAGTCTTTAATTACATATAAGTAACTAAAGTATACCTGGTTATTAAAATTTATAATTAAATCTATAAATTGGTGTTGCAGGAGGACTTAGTTGAGTCTTGCTGAGACACTGTTAGCTATATACCTACTTCAGCCACAGTGATGACATGTTAGGTCAGTGCTATGGCAGAATATTATTGTATTACACTCCCACTGCTGAAAGGCAACACCATCTGTACAATATAATGGAAAGTTACATTTCAGGGGGGATGGTTCACTTTTTGGTTGATTTTTTCATATATTTATAAACAAAAATTAGTTTCCTCCCTAGACCTCTATCAAACTTAAAAATACAAAACCAGGATCTCCCTTCAAGATATACATGATCACTATTAATATCCATTTTCGAATTCTAGATATTAATCTAATCATTTACTTAGACCCAACTGCATTATGGATAACGTAATGTTTTAGTGAGAGGGAAGAACAATGAATAGGGCTAAGATCACTAGGACCGGCCTCGCTAGACCAGATGCAGGGCTAATTTTAAAGGGACTGTAAGGGGGAGAAAACTCTGTCATATACTTCATGATACTATATCTATCTATCTAGCTATTTGCTCAGGCCCATTCCCCATTTATTTATTTTTTTGACAAAAAAAAAAAAAAAAAAAAAAAAAAAAAAAAAATCGCACACATCTAGGTCACCCAGGAGAAGGCCCAGAAACCAGGGATCACCAAAGTCACTCCATCACTACCCCAGCCCCCAACCCCTCGGAGTGTACACAATAAAGAGCAAAGTAGTGTTGACCCACCTGTAGTCCACTAGGGTGTAGATATATGGCCAGGGTGTGCCAGGCTCCGTCCAGGGTGAGGTTGGAGGTGAATGTGGCGGAGGTTGACAGTGACACGGATGACTGGTTCACTTGTATCTGGCCAGGACTTACACCCACCCATACACTGCCTCCCATATCACCCGCAGACAGTAGGGTCCCGCCAACCTGGATTGAGGATGGTTAATTAAATAAATGAATAATACATAATAATAAAGACACATACCCTAAAAGACATAAAAAGACATAAATCCATAAAGACATAACCTTCATACCGAATATACCAATCTGAACATGGGATAGATATGTAAATTAATTAATGACTGAATGTCCAAAATGAATTAAAACAAATATTAACCTCTATAACAAAATAAATTACCTCAATTTCTCATTCTGCTGGGACCAAACCATCACATATGTTATAGTCTGTTCATTATAAGTAGGCGAGAAATCTTAAATTCTGTTCTCTTTAACTTAAAAAGGGCTAGAACAAATGGGCCGTAAATTCCCAGGCTGAATTTTCCTAAATAAAGTAAATGGTAGAAATGTTTACTCAATTTCTCTAATAGTTTGTGAGTAATGGAGGATGGAAGTTAAAATCTGGCCTACTTATAATGAATGAACTATAGTACAGTATACAACTCAGTAAATAACAAGGTAGGAAGTACAGTATGACTAACCTGACTACGGTAAACAATGGTGACTTCTGTGATGGCATCCGGGGCTTGTAGGAAGGCTGGGTTGAAGGCAGGGTTGAAGGTTAGGGATGAGTTACGACCATTGAGTGTGAGGTTGGCCAGACACTCATAACCATCATCCAGGTTGACACACTTACCACCCTCCGGACACTGGTAGATGGCACAGTACTCACGCTCCTCACACGTCTTGCCTTTGTAACCCACCGGACAGGTACACCTATGGGGTAAATCATATACAGTATTAGTATATTTCTAAATAACAAAGTACGGTACAAAAGAAACCAAGGAATAAAATACCAAATAATCCATATGAGGTTCCTTATAGCCAAAAATTAAATACTGTAAATATAGAAAGTATAGGAAGTGAAGAAGTCCTTGCATGACAGTGTGGTAATCCCGACACTGACTTACGGAAGCGAAGCATGGACGTTGGTAGAGAGACTCAGACCAAGAGTGAGAGCAGTGGAAATTAATTACTTAAGAAGTGCGTGCGGAGTTACATAGAGGGATAGACAGACAAATGAGGAAGTAAGAAGGAGGTGTGGTGTGGAGGTAGATGTGCTGGAAAGTGTGAAAAGGAACAACTTGAGATGGTTCGACCATATAGAACGTATGGAAAGCGAGAGAATGACTAAGAGGGTGTACGAGAGCGAGGTGGAGGGACAGAGAGGGAGAGGTAGACCGAAAGAGAGGTGGAAGGATGGAGTGAGGAAGTATATGAACGAAGGCGGTGCTGGTTGGGGGGAGGGGCGTTGACTGACTGGGGACAGAGGTGCATGGGGGCGGTTCGTTCGTGGCCACCCCTTCGGGGATCACGGCGTCGGGCAATAGATAGATAGATAGAAATATAGAAATAAATCAATACATACATACTAGATTTTCCTATTGGCCAAGGAAAGGTCATGTGGTGGAAATATGTGGATCTCTCGTAGAAATATCTTGTACAGTAATGCCATAAGGGCACTCAGAGAATTACTATAAATAACCACCCGAGGGGTGTTGATTGCCCCCAACAATGCAAGCAATTCAGCAGTAAAAGCAGATGAATACGGAGATAAATCCACGCTAAAAACAGAAGCAGATGAATACGGAGATAATTCCACGCTAAAAACAGAAGCTTCTGAAACTGTAACAAAACCAACTTTCCCATCCGTTTTAGACCCACCAGTGTATACTGTATAACACGGGCAGGGGCATGACATAGCATATGCTTTGGAGAGAATTAACTGATAAAAGATGCTATGAGAGAAACCACCAGGTAAACAAAGACCTTCATAAGTGCAAATGAACTGGAACCTGAAGTTTCCAATTAATGTGGAGCTTGCACTAGTGTACAAATAACACTTTCATAAAAGAGAGGATGATGAGTGCCTCTACAGTACTTTCAATTCATACACATGTTGTCAAATTTGTCAGGCTACTCTGATTCACTATCTAAGGGACAGGTATGTACTGTACTGTATGTATATACTCTGGCACATAACCCATTTTTTGTTTTGTTTTTTATTGGGGGTGGCCGACTCAAGACAGAGCCCGAACAAGGACAGGTAAAGAAAGTAATTCATAAAGACAATGAAGAGACAACACTACTCACTCAAAATCATTCCAAGTGACGGTACATGTGGCTCCGTTGTGACAAGGGTCTGGGGTACAGTTTTGGTCGCTGATAGTGCCCTCCAGTACATTGTGTGTGGCCACCTCCGGGAGGTCCAGCCCCGGCAGCATAACCCCAGACATGTTGTCCAAGGGGAAGGGTTGAACTAGCCGAGTCTCGGTACCATTGCTTAGCTGCAGGACAACAGTGTAATTAATAACAATGTATTGGTATGTACATTCTAGAGATGGACCGAATATTCGCTGTTTTTCAATATTCGCATTCGTATTCGCATCCGCATTTCCATTCAAAGCTATCTGCGAATATGCGAATATTTTCACGAAACCAATGGAAAATATAAACAAATATAAAATATTAAATTTTAAAGTTAACACAAACAAATAAATAAATTAAAATGTAAAACTTGCAAACAAAGTCAAACCAAAACTGGGACAATGTGCGTTGGTGCGCAAAAGTGGAATGAAGGAGAACTGAGCAATGTTGCCACTTAACTGTATTTAATAGTACCAGATCGAACCAGTGAAAAGTACCAAATTATTTGAAACCGTACCAAATACAGTGAATACATAACTTACCTTATATTAAATCTCTAGATTTCAAATGTTCAAGTGTTTTTCAGTTATACTGTCTCTCTAGTAATGTCACACTCCCTGCTATGACCGTGTACTTTCATAATTACTGCCACTTTCTGAAGAGTTCACCTTCTCTTTATCACCTATTTTGTATAGCCAAGGATTAATCCAACGTGCTGAAGAAGCCAGGAGCACGGTCACCGCGATGGAGTATGAAAACCTACTGATGCAGCGAGTTGGAGATGATTAAGCGACAGTGTTGTCATTTACACTCCTGCTAAATTAATTTATCTGATCTCTCAAACCCTTAAACTGGGATATATTCCATAATCCATATATCCCATTAGTTTGGATTTGAAAGCCCAACAGGGACAATTATTATTGATGTTATACAATAAATGTTATATTTGTAAATGTGATTGGTGGTTGATACGAAATTTGGTTAATAGAAAAAACAAAATTGTAAAAAATCTTCAGCTAGATTGCTGTTTAGATATGCTAGATTTAGAGGAAAAATAGCTAAAATTGCATCAATGCCCGGTAAACGAACGTGTGCTGGATCTGGAAAGTTGAACCGTCACAATATAGCCATTTCAGACATATCCAATGTAATAGCATGTCAATAAAGAATATTCCATCATATTTCCTCACTGATTTCGTATTTAGTACCAGATATTGACTATTTTATTGAAATCTTCGCAATTCGCATTCGCATTCGCAAATTTTACAACTAAAAATTCGCATTCGAATTCGCAAATATGGAAAATTAATATTCGTTCCATCTCTAGTACAGTACATTCTAGACCAAATTAATATTCGTTCCATCTCTAGTACAGTACATTCTAGACCAAATTAATATTCGTTCCATCTCTAGTACAGTACATTCTAGACCAAATTAATATTCGTTCCATCTCTAGTACAGTACATTCTACACCAAATTAATATTCGTTCCATCTCTAGTACAGTACATTCTACACCAAATCATTATCTCATTAAACCCTTTCACTGCAGACAAAAATGTTTGGTTGTCCAAGAAAAAATATAATGTCTGAATAACAGAATAAGACACTACTGTATGCCACCATCTTTTTGCTTTTTTATATAAAATTAATGAGGAGTAATTTAAAATTAATGAGCGAGTTGAAACATAAATTTTAATAAATAATCCATAATCAATAATCGATAACAAATTGTTGAACGAATATAAACAGACCGTAGCCGCGGTCGGTAGTGCGGCGCTGCCACATTCGGAAGAAGCTCTGAATTCCCGCCTAAATCTGTATTATTTCTCACCAATAACCACACAATGTAGTGTTCTAGTCTTCACGCATCGCACGGCAACGGCCATATCTGCCTCTGGTATGCATAAAACCTTGGTTAGGCCATTTATTTGAAGAGATAATATTATGAGTATCTGTAAATGCCGATAATCGGGAGTAAACACAAATCCTCAGCGTTCGTCCGCCATACTGACCTAATTATATGCATCATAAAAACTGAACCACTTGGTCTAGAGACCTAATTTTCACATAACAACGACAAATTCCGCTGGATATATATATAAGCTAAGTGAGGCAATTTGTTTTGCGTATTATTAAGCGAGTCAAAATGCCGAGAATTCGAAGAAATCGCCGGGTTCGGGGTTGGCGCCAAAGTTAAAATGGGCCGAACTCCGAGTGTTAAGAGGTTCTCTTCAATGTGATATTTGATACATTTTTTAAATTTATACTGACCCTAATGTCTTGCAAGGTGCCTTTGAAGTGCGGCCTGGTGATGGTGGTGGTGAAGTTAGAGACTCCCAGTTGTCGCCTGACCCTAGTGAGCGCCGCGTTGACCGAAGGGAAGGACACGGCCGAGATGATGGGGTCAGCGTGGCGACGGAAGCGAGTGAAGGGTATGGCGGTGGTGGTGGTGCGAGGAGAGGCAGGGTCTTCAGGTACACCACCCAGATAGAGTACATGGGCCAGCAGTTCACCGCCATATACCAGAGTGGCGTTCAGAACCAAGGCACTGTCCACACGTACCTCTAGCTCATCCTCTATGCGCTTCACCTACAGACACACAGAAATAGAAAAAATAATTAACAGCCACCCCATAAAAAAAAAAAAAAAAAAAAAAAAAAAAAAAAAAGGAAAACTGGGGTAAGTGCCAGTGTATATACAGCATATACATACATACCGGTATGTACATTTAAATATATACTGTATATACAGTACTAGTATACATAAAAATGGGATGTATTCCTGACTATTGACCGCCCATTATACATACCACATATATCTATGCCATACTACCCTAATAAGTCTATCTTTCTCTTGCATATCCAAGCTATGTTATATGTGCGATTGGTTTGCTTGGGAAACAGATTAACTTGCTCATGTAGTAATGTACACCCTATTTGGTGGTTTTGTGTTCTTTCATTTAAATGTTTTATTTGATTAAAGCGTTATTTCCACATAGTGATTTTAAGGATTTTTTTTGCTTTTATACTGTGATATCCCAGTTTTGTTTGTTTATTTTGCAAGTTTCACATTATAAAGCAAAGTTACTCATATCTCACCTTCCAACGGTCCCTTAGCATACCCATGTACAGTTGCCCACATAAGTTATGTTCTTCTTTGTGATCTTCTTATGAAAGTAAAATTAGTAGGAATGAATTGCTAGTGTGGTTTCTTTTAATTATCAGTTGACTAATCAGATGAGTTAACCACTGCATAATAAATAACACTTGTAATTCAATCATGCGTATTATATTTCCATGTATAAGATCACAGAGAGGAACAGAGCGGTGACAGGTCAGTTGAACCAGTGCCACTTCAACCAGTGCCACTTTAACCAGTGCTAACTCAACCAGTGGCCACTTCAACCAGTGACCATTTCAACCAGTAGGTTAGGTTAGGTTAGGTTACTGGTTAAAATGGTCACTGGTTGAAATGGTCACTGGTTGAAGTGGCCACTGGTTGAGTTAACACTGGTTAAAGTGGCACTGGTTCAACTGACATGGAACCGAACAGAGCTTATGTGGGCAACTGTACATATATACATAAAATAAAAGACTAAGTGCTCCACATAAAGTGCGGTTAAAGTTTCATGTCCTTATGGCAGTGCTCCAGTAAGCCTTGTTCAGAGATACCTCACTTGTCAAGTTTTTAACCCAAGGAATTATAATGTAAAACTTGCAAAATAAACAAACCAAAATGTATACGAACACAGTAAAAAGACAAAATAACTAATCAAAATCGCTACGTGGAAACAACACTTAAGTAAAATAATAATCTATAAATAAAAGAACACAATCCACCACATAGGGTGTACATTACTACATGAGCAAGTTAATCTGGTTCCCAAGTAAATTAATCGCACACATAACGAACTGTCGTCACGTTCAAGGAATTAGTAACAAGGATGGCCGCCCTGGAGGGCAAATAGAGTTTTCACCGCGCATACCGGATGGGCGCCTAAGCTCCTGGAGCTAAACCGCACTAAAGAAAGTTGAGCTGTCATGGCAGACGGTCCGCAACACACAGAACAACTTAAACTCACACTCAGTCAGTCATCAGCTGACTCGTACTTGACTCAGGGCCAAAAGCAATCGATCAATGATTTTCTGCAGTCCGAATAGATGCATGAAAGTAGTGGACAGTGACTTAAGAATGGTTATTATAGTGAAATAAATATATCTAGCTATCTATTTATTGCCAGACGCCATGATCTCCGAAGGGGTGGCCACGAATAAATCGCCCCCAGGCACCTCTCCTCCCAACCTACACCACTTTCACTCATATAGGCCTACCTCTCAACTTCCACCTCACTCTCGGTCTGCCTCTCCCTCTCTGTCCTTCCACCTCACTCTCGTACACTCACTTAGTAATTTTCTCGCGTCCCATACGTTCCACATAGCCGAACCATCTCAAGGTGTTCCTATTCACACTTTCCAGCACATTCACATCCACACCCCACTGCTCTCTTACTTCCTCATTCATCTGTCTATCCCTCCATGTAACTCTCATCATTGACACTCTTGATACTTAACTGTCTCCTCAGCTCTTTACTAGATATCCTATCTTGCAGTTTGGCCCCACACATCTGTCTCACAATTCTCCTCTCATTACATTCCATTCTGTTGATATCCTCCGCTTTGACAGGCCACGTTTCTGTAGCATAGGTCATTGCACTTCTAAAACATTATGAGTACACCTTTCCCTTCAAGGGGAATGGGAGTTTTCTCATGTCGTACGTATAAGTTCAGCAATCTCTCCATTCGCACTTTCTTGAATCTTCTTGTACCCTAATAATTCAACACACCTTCATCTGTTCTCTTTAACCCCTTATTGGCGGCGACGACTTAAGTCGTGCACCAATTTGCAGCAAGTTAGGAGCATTATTAAGGCTTTTAAAGGATTAAAATCGAGTGCAAATGGCCGGGAGCGCAGCGGGCCAGACAGCCGACTCCCAGGGCTTACCGCCGCCCATTAACTCATGTTCCCTGTGTTCTCGAGAGGCCGGCAGTGTAGCCAGTAGTGAGCATAGCTGGGAAAAATATACCGATATATGCTAAACTCCCATGTTCGTGAAGAGAACCACGAGTGCTACGTAGCTCGTTCTGATCTCATTTTGAAGCTTTTAGTGCCTAGTTTTTTGCTAAATAATTTTTTGTTCATGCAGATGCTTGATTTATCATGCAGGAGGGCCTGAATATGCCCAAATGAGCCCAAAACACCCCGCTAGACAAGGGTTAATAATCTCCTCTTGCTTCCACATCTATCACACAGTTTCCTCCCCCTGTCAAATCACTGAGGATGGCTAAGGCAGAAATTATCTAAAGACATACTTTTCCTGCTGCATATCTTTCTTCCATCAAGTCTTTCATCAATGTATAATTCTATATTCTTTATTATGTAATTGCTTTCTTGCATTAAAACAAGCGAAAACAAACATACATGTAGGAGGTGAGCATGTCCGTCAGTAAGTGAAAGATCCCTGATGGTGAAAACCTCCTCAGGTCCCTCCAATAGCAATCTCACCACCAGCTGTCCGTTCTTTAATTCTGCCAGGATGTGAGTCTCTCTCAAACCTAAGGAAAAACAAAAAACAATTAAAGTACCAATTTACACAATAGTTTAAGCATCAGCTCATGAGTCAATGCAAACAAATTAAAACACCCGTTAATCCTTTCGCTGCAGCATAAAATATGACTAATTGTACTTAAGCCTAATCCTGTGTCCAGTATTCGGTAAATGGATATCAATCGTGGTCATGTGCTATACTTATAACTCTCTTGATGGTGTAATGGTTAGAGTGTTTAACCCTCCAGCCCCGGCTATGTATTCCATATATATTCCCCGAAACCCGGGGGTTTTGGCCGAAAAACGTCTACGCCTAGGCTACCGCATCTTTGTTGTTGTTGTTGTTGTTGTTCCCCATGCTGCCTGGCCGAACAGCCCCGAGCAAGGCCAAGACCATAACCGAGCACCCCCACAGAACCCTACCCGCCGACCACAATAAAGCCTGGGTGACCGAAGCCACTCCATGGCGGGGAGCTGAGGAGGGTGCAGAAACGCCCGGGAAACCAAAGCCCCACCCAGGGCCCTGTGCCCCTCAGCAATTATGGAGAAAGTTGAGGGGCAAGGGAAAAATGTGACGCTTTGGCTTCCAATCTTGGTAGATTGGGAGGTCAATCCACGGAAGAGACGCCGTCACTTGAGATCTAGAAAATATATAAGTAAAAGGAACAGTCAGACTAAGCTATGGGTATGGCAGAGATTGTTCAGTTCTCACTCTGATAGACCAGCCCATCACCACATGACTAGAACCCAATCCTCTCGGCATCAGCTAGGAAAGGCCCTAGAAAGCCGCCTTTGGCGGGGGGATAGCTCCCCTATTTCAACCCTTTTCGGGGTTGGGCACCCGCCTACCGCATCTTTGTTATTTTGCTTGCTTGCGCATTCCCGCGCATCCCCAAGTTTAGATGTGTTTCGTACCTGTAGAATGGCATTAAGTAGAGCTCTCTAAGTCAACGGGTTCAGTTGTGATGATGATTTCATTGGAGATAACTTTATGGCAAAAACAGCCACTTTACACTACTTTTCGATACTTAACAATAACATACAGGCACACACGAACAAGCGACGCACTCCTTCTTGTGGTCGGAGATGCGGGGCGTCGGTCCAGCCAGCTGTTGTTTACATACGTCGGACGGACGCCTCGCACACCAAGCTTACAGGCTTTAAGCTCATGGGTGCCTCAGAGCCCTTCCGGGTAGCTCGGGGTGTGTTTTTTATGGGCGTTTAAGAGCCCTTCCGGGTTTGAGGGGTTAAGATCTGTATGTGGTAACCCAGGTTCAAATCCCGGTAGGATCACATGCTTTCATTAGTTTCATTGGGAGGTGTTTGGTAGTGGGAGTGAAATAAATAAATTAATCTACCAAGGTTTATAAATTTAAAAAATATTATAATAGGCTTATGAGGAATTCAATTGATGCTTGGACCTAAGCTTGGTTTTTGCGAGGTATATCTCGACTAATTTTGACAATAAACAGATGATCTTGACTTCTCCATAATGTAAACAAACTTCGTATCTACAGTATGTCCCGTCAGAGGCTTCTCTGTTGACATATTACTTAATAATTAACGCCCTCCGACAGATTAATGAACCTTATTTATCTGTGGACAGTCAACACTCCGTAGGAAGTTGCCAACTAGCTCCACATTTAGTGTTGCCCTTCACCGAGCACCTGTTAAAATTGCACGCGATTATATACGCGATCGCGTATATAATAACTTAAGTTAACACTATCTATCTATCTATCTATTGCCTGACGCCGTGATCCCCGAAGGGGTGGCCACGAACGAACCGCCCCCATGCACCTCTGTCCCCAGTCAGTCGACGCCCCTCCCCCCAACCAGCACCGCCTTCGTTCATGTAGTTCCTCACTCCATCCTTCCACCTCATATTCGGTCTACCTCTCCCCCTCTGTCCCTCCACCTCGCTCTCGTACACCCTCTTAGTCATTCTCTCGCTTTCCATACGTTCCATATGGCCGAACCATCTCAAGTTGTTCCTTTTCACACTTTCCAGCACATCTACCTCCACACCACACCTCCTTCTTACTTCCTCATTAGTCTGTCTATCCCTCCATGTAACTCCGCACGCACTCCTTAAGTAATTCATTTCCACTGCTCTCACTCTTGGTCTGAGTCTCTCAACCAACGTCCATGCTTCGCTTCCGTAAGTCAGTGTCGGGATTACCACACTGTCATGCAAGGACTTCTTCACTTCCATACTGACCACCCTATTTCTTGTTACTGCTTTTAGCGTTCCTACAACCCTCTTCCCCTGTTGTACCCTCTCCCGCACCTCTTCATCCATAGTCCCATCTTTACTCAACACACTGCCCAGATACTTAAAAGAGTTGACGATCTCCATAGCCTGACCGTTCAGCTTCACCTCACACTCTGTGACTTCACCCCTTTCGAAGACCATAACCTTGCTCTTCCCCGTATTTACCTTCAAATTCCGTTTTTCGCACACTGTTCCAAACTCATTTACCAGACCCTGCAACTCCCATTCATTATCACTCATCAGAACTGTATCATCCGCAAACAGCAGTATAGGTAGCTTCCACTCAATTCCCTCCCTTTTCAGCGATACACCAACATTCACTGCTCTTGATAGTATTTCTTTCATGACTCCATCCATATATACAGTAAACAACCACGGGGACATCACACACCCCTGTTTCAAACCAACATTCAGGTCAAAGAACTCGCTCTGCTCACTCTCCACACGTACTGCCGCCTTTGCACCCTCATACATGCTCTTCACTGCTTTCAGCAACTTGCCCTCTACTCCGTATATTCTAAGTACTTTCCACAAACCTTCTCTATCCACTCTGTCATAGGCCTTCTCCAAGTCCATAAAGGCAACATACACCTTTTGTTTCTTCTCCAGATACTTCTCCACAACACAATTCAGGGTAAAAATCTGATCTACACATCCTCTTCCCTTCCTAAAACCTCCCTGCTCGTCGCCTATCCATTTCTCCGTTCTCACTCTCACTCTCTCAATCACTACCCTACTGTATACCTTCCCTACTACGCTTAGAAGACATATTCCTCGGTGGTTACCACACACTCCTCTTTCCCCTTTGCCCTTATATAGGGGGACTATTATGCCAGTCTTCCAGTCATCGGGTGCACTCCCCTTCTCCCATGCTAGTTTGCACATTTTCCATACCCATTCTATCACTATCTCACCACCATACCTCAACATTTCCCCACACACTCCATCTGTTCCTGGTGCTTTCCCCAACTTCACTCTTTTCATGGCTTCCCACACTTCTGACCTCCTGATCCCCACCTCCTCCTCCACTACTTCTCTTCTTCTCCCTCCCATACCATATCCAGCTATGTTTGCTGGCTCTTCATTCCTTTCATTTAGCAACTCACTGAAGTACTCCCTCCATCTTTCGACTCTCTCTTGCTTCTCGGCTAGCATTCTCCCATTCTTATCTTTCACACCCTTACTGTTTCCCTTGCTACCTTCCCTAACTTTCTTGACTTCTTTCCAGAACAGTTTCTTACTCTCCCTCCATTTTACACTCAGATTCCTTCCAAATTCCTCATCTACTCTTCTCTTACTTTCCTTCACTACTCTCTTCACCACCCTCTTACTCTCCACGTACCTCGCTCGTTTTCTGTCTCTCGGAATCTTCATTCCCTCTACTACCCAACCACACTCTATATGCTTTCTTCTTTTCTTCCACAGCTATTCTTACCTCTTCTGTCCACCATGCTGTACCTTTCACTCCCCTCCCTCTTCTCCTCACTCCACACACCTCCTCACATGCTGCACAGATCTCATCCTTAAACACCTTGCTCATCTCCTCCACTTCCTCCATAACTTCCAGGTCGAACCCACCTAGTCGTCTTTCCACTGCTCTCCTGTACTCCTCCCTGACTTCCTCCTCCTGCAACCTCTCCACCCTCCTCACCATTCCACCCTCCTCTCGCCTCCCTCCCGCTCTCCTCACCCACTTCTTTTGTATCCTAACCTTAGCTACCACTACATAATGATCAGACAGACCCCCTCCAATACCCCTATACACCCTAGCATCCATCACAGATTTCTTCATTCGTTCATCCACACATACATAATCAATCAATGACTTTCGTTCCACCACTGTCTTATCTTTCATCGTCAACATCCGTTTCCACGTGTACCTGTGGATCATTCTGTGTCGGAAGAAGGTGTTGGCTATCCACAGCCTCCTTCCCACACATACGTCCACAAGTGCACTACCATTCCCATTCACCTCTGATGGTACCCCCCACCCTCCCACCACTCCCTCAACTTTCCTATCACCCACCTTACCATTCATATCCCCAATCAGAAATATTCTTTCGTTCTTGTCAAACTTCTCCAGGCACGCCTCCACATTCATCCAGAACTCCTCTTTCTTTCTTTCAAGTATATCCTCTGTCGGGGCATACACGCATACAATCACCCACGTTTGTATTCCTACTTTCATTCTCACCCACACAATCCTTGAACCCACAGACCCATACTCTCTTACACATTCCTTCCATTTGCTACTTACAAACAAACATGCACCTTCTCTCGCTGTTCCTTCACTCACTCCAGCACACACACCCATTCCACATTCCCATTCTCTCACATCTGAACCTTTCCATTTGGTCTCTGTCATTCCACATACATCCAGCCTGGCATTCACTAACACTTCCAGAACCTCTCTCTCTTTTGTTCCATCATTCATGCCACTAACATTCCACGTAGCCATTCTCAGAATGTCCGAAGGCATGTCCTTAGTCGGTCGTGGTTCGTCAACGTTGGTTCCGTCCGCATCCGAGGCTGTTCGTTCGTTTTTCTTTGCTTAGATATTTTTTCCGGGTGGGGGTCGCAAGCCCACCGACCCAACCTCTTTAGTCGCCTCTTACGACACGCAGAAGGCACGTGGGGCATATTCTATTCCCTAACCCCCAGGGGGTAGTTAACACTAAGTTTCCCAATTTGTATACGCGATTCGCGTGAAAATTGGTGTTTGGTCCAAACCACTTATATACGCGATCGCATGTAAACTGTCTGAGGGGGTTAAACACCTTTACTGTTATGATAATAATACGACAAACAGAATTGACTAGAGCAATCCAATTATAAAAGAGACGGGCCGTGGCATGGTCGGTAGCGCATCTCACTACTGATCGAAGGGTCGGTGGTTTGATCCCACACTGTGCCACTGGTAGGTGGCAAGAATTTGGGCAGATCAGTCTAGTAATTTGTGGCAAACGTCCAAGTAAGTCCCTGTATCATGTGAACGCCCTAACCCTGCCAATCAAGGGAGTGCACAGCATTAAAAACTGCACATACAGTATCTACAATCAGCAACTAAAAAATTTATTAATCGACTCAAAATTACACAAAATCACTATCACCATCTTTTTGTAGCCTAATTCAAAAGCATATGCATAAATATACAGTAAGACAGATGTGTACAAGGTCCAACTCCACAGGATTTATAAAATGTTCTACCTAAATAGCTAAATTAAAAATATACTCATATACCACACTGGATCAAAGATGTAATAGGTACTAATTTAGAAGGATCGTATGTAAAGGCAAATGTTTGTAATACTCTACAATATAAACTATGACATTCAGCCGCAGTAAAGTTTGACATCGCACTATGAGGAAATGTTTGTAAAACAATTAATTATTATATAAAGACATTTTTGTGCAACTATTCTTGGCAAGGGTATGGTGGTGAGGTAGTACAGTAGGGTCTCACATAAAACGAGTTTATGGTCGATAAACGAGGGCGTTTTATGCGATTTCGTTTTATGTGAACACAGCATTTTGGTGGCGCAATATCGTCAATGTTCACTGTAAGCGAAAATTTTCGTACAAAGCGAACGATATTTCGTACGTTTTGTACGATATTTCGGCGCTCTATATGAAAACTCCTCGGATTTGCCCCACTTTGGCGGCGGACTCGTTTTATGTGATCACATTCGTTCTGATCGAAAATAAAATATTAATATTTTAGGTCGGTCGTTTTAATCGAGACTCGTTTTATGCGAACACGTTTTATGCGGGACCCTACTGTATATATGACAATGCTTGTGTGTTTATGATATACAGTACAGTACTGTACTCTTAATTTTAAGATCCTTGGTGGCCTAGTGGTTAAGGTGTTGGGAGTGCTGCACTACTGGCCTGGGTTCGAGCCCTGGCTGGGTCATATCACAAAAATATTTATCATGGTAGTTAATGTGACAGTTCTATTATGTGTTACTGTACCTGGTGTTCCTGGGTCTGAGGGTATGGTGCCGAGGTAGAATATGAGACCGTCGTGTTGGCGAGTGCGGACCAACATGGATACATCAGCGTGGCTCCGGTACGTCCCGTGGTCCACCTCAGGGATGGACACAGTTACCAGGCTGTCCGGGGTTAGCTCGTTGCCAAAGGTTACTGGGGTGAAGCCTGCAAGGAAGGGAGGAGTAAGAAACACTATAATAATACGGAGGTTATCACACAAGAGAGTTTATCATCAATTTTCGAAGGTCAACATTTTTCTGGCAATATTTCTGAGATATCTTTCACTTGTAACATAAATTAGACTGAAGACAGATGAATTTAGGTGCCATAATTATTTAAAAAGTTTACTTCCTAAATTGCCCGATCAATGTTGACATTAGAAGTCGAGGGTATGTGTGATGCCAACTTCCCTTACTATGAAGGATCGGCTAATTGGATGGTACCGTGACAAGTACAGTACATAATTATACATTAAATTGTAAAACTTGCAAAATAAACAAAACAAAACAGGGACGACACAATATAAAGGCAAAAGAACTTATCAAAATCGCTATGTGGAAATAACGGTTAATAAAATAAGATTTTGAAATAAAAGAATCAAGACTACCACATAGGGTGTACATCACTACATGAGCAAGTTAAGCTGTTCCCCAAGCAAACTAATCGCACATATAACAATGCACTATCGTCACATTCAAGGAATTCGCCCTACCAATTAATGCCTACAGTGGCCGATAGAGGCGCTGAACGCAAGGTTTACCGCGGTGCATTGTGGGAAATGGGCGACATCGCGGAGCTATCCACCCTCCCTCTCCTTCAACAATTCTATAATATATGCAGTTAGTCAAAATTTCTGTAGCTGACACATACTTGTGTCTATGCATACTGTTGTTTTATAAATTTTAAAATCACCCATATTCATAAATAACATATATTTACAATACAAAGTCAGCAGGTATTTTCGCGCCAATTTTGTTATGATAATTAATCAGCTTATAATTATGTTTGTAGTCATTATCAGCTGCATATGGATTTTCTCTTTAATACTATACTATATAAGCACTTAGTGTAGTCGTATACTGTATAATAAAAACGTGTAGAATCACACAATAATTGAGATAAACTGTGCATATCATAGGTGTTGGGTATAGTGATGTCTACAGTCGTAGTTCTGGCGCTAGTTCAGAAGCGTCCACCAGAGGTCTCAAGAGAATTGTTGGTAGGGAGAATTAGTCAGTTTGGGAAGTTCAGATTTAATTTAGATATTAGTAAAGTGTAAAGACAATTTCTTGTAACAGTTTTTAATTCTTAAACTACAAGAAGGGTTTTTGAAGCCTTTGTATTATAACACTAAAAGGGAACTTAGAGTGGTGAGAACTGACAAAGGTGGAGAAATTATTATTGAAATTATTAGTAGTCAAAGATAATTTACGTAATACACTAACCATCAGTATATTGTTACAATCTTGTACTCATAAGTATATGTACAGTATATATATATTTTATTTTCTATATAAATGAAGGACAAAAGGCAAAGCTGCCTGTAACAAGTGTCTCATCCAAAAATACCCCCAATACCCCCTTTTTAGAGACATTTTTAAAATTTTTGGTAAAAAAAATGTCACGGCCGAGGTGGCTTTTAGGACATTGCATTACTAAGATCCTCATATACAGTAGTATATTATACACTAGTAAAAAACTTGCACTATATTTGAATCATTACTTATTACATTTTAGATTCCATATATATATCAAATTTACCAGAACGTCCAAGACTTCCCAAATTGACTAATTCCTTGAACGTGACGATAGTGCGTTATGTGTGCGATTAGTTTGCTTGGGAAACAAATTAACTTGCTCATGTAGTAATGTACACCCTATGTGGTAGTTTGTGTTCTTTATTTCATACATTTTATTTTAGTAAGCGTTGTTTCCACATAGCGATTTTATCAGTTATTTTGCCTTTATATTGTCTTTGTTCCAGTTTTGGTTTGTTTAGTTTGCAAGTTTTACATTTTAATATATATATATATACTGTATATATATAATTATTACTATAATGTAAAACTTGCAAAATAAACAAACCAAAATAGGAATGGCACAAATAAAAACAAAGGAAAACTATGCTACCTAGTCATCATTAACTATTCTGTTCTATATGTGTAACATGAACATAAATAAATAATTAAAGTCAAAAGCAAAATGATGTCTAAACAAAACAAACTACAGTACAGTAAATCCGCTCCCTTTGAGACCCCACGGACCCAGAAACACAAGGCTTCGAAAGGAGATAATTATCCGGTTTCAAATTGGGTCAAACTCTCAAGTCACTACACTACACTATTCCCGATAGTGATTGTAATCCATCGTATTTCGGAGGCCTATGAGATCATGGTATAATAAAAGAGGAATGCCATTTTAATTAGTTAATCATGAAACTCCTAGCAAGCTTGCTAGCATATTGAAAGAGTGGCAAAACTGATCTATTTTATCTATTACAGGCTATGAAATTCACCCATATGACGGTGTTCCTGATTGGTCGGGTTGTGTATCGACTGAGAAAATAGCCAAAGTTTAAACAATAAATATATAAGTGTGAAATACGAAGGCATTTCACAATTCCAGACAGGGTCTCAATGTGTTTAGTCCAAAAGAGAGGGAGTTTACTGTATAATACATTACTGCACTATACAAACATAGAAAAGGGTTTTACAGATTAATGAGTCATATTATTGCCAGCCTGCCGAAGCTATTGGCAGTTAAAAACATAAATTAACATAAAAACACAAACAATACCCTGTAAAAGTACTCAATAACTACATAAACCTTAAATTACACAGCTGTAAACTGTCACAGCCACATTCTAAGCTAAACGTAGATCTTAGTGCAGACTAGTCACAATCATATTTCTATATCAAAGTATACAAATATGCCAGCCCTGTGAGAGTTCCAGATCAGAACTCAGTGGTCTGGTTAAAATAATGAGGAAGAAAAAAAAAAAAAAAAAAAAAAAAAAAAAAAAAAAAAGTACCGGTAAGCAAATATGACAATAAATATGCCAATCATTGTGCAATGCTATACAGGCCATTAGTTATACTACTACTAAAGCTACTGTAAGTTAAATAAACACTACTACACAAAAGTACTATAGGTAGCACCAACTAACTTGACAATAATCTTGATCCCTGATCTCTCTGTAACTCAAAGGGGCCTAGAGCAAACTGGCTGTAAATATCCACACCTATTTCCTGGTGGACTTTTTCCAAATGATAGAAACATCAGCCCGATTGCTTTAATTAATTTTGAGTTATAAGAAGTTGGTCAAGATTATTGTCAAGCTCACTGGCGCTACCTATAATACAGATTATACAGTGCTAATGTTACAGTTAAATCAACACCATTTCAAAATTCTACAGAAAATAAAAGTAAAACCTACAAAGTGATGCTTCCCATGTGGCTCCTCCTATAGTGAGAGCAAAATAAAAAACATGCATAAACCCACCGTGCACTGTCAGGCATCAAAAGTGCATGCAAACATACAGTGCTGTGCAACATAGCTATAGTCATGCAGTGAGATAAATATAAAAAATAGAAGTGTAGGTAATCATGCAGTGAGAATCTTGAAATACAAACAAGGAGTAAGTAATGGAGCATTGTATGGTTGGCCAAATCAGTCGTGTCGCCGCTGTCATTATGTTTTGCTCGTTGTGTGCTGTATTAATGTCTGTCAGATGTCGAATAGGGTATGTAAAGATAGGAACACGTTTGTATATCTCACTCAAAATGATGAATTAATGCTTAGATAGTGCTGATACCAATTATTGATCAAAATATACTTGGTGCCGCGACATCACTTATTTGGCCAACTGTACAATCCCAATGTACTGTATCATCACCAGTTGATCTATTTTTTATGAAAGCCATGTGCACCTCGTTCTATTTTGTGTACAGTTGTTATTTATGTACACCCAGCAAGACATAATCAAACAATTGAATTAACCCCGGTGCCCAGGGCATAATTTGCAGGTTTCGTAGTTTGTACTCCATTTTATCTCTCGAAAGGAAAGGGATCTGAAAAAACAGTAGCTTATGATGAAGCATGGTAGCATTTCTGTAAAAAGATATCACACATTCCTCTGTAGTTTTCTTAATATTCCAGTGGCGATGAGTTTAATATGTGGCTTTGTGTTATTTTGTGAGGATTTTATGATCAACAAAGCATAGTGGATGACTGATTGGGGTAAGTCACAAGAGAGCGTCAAGGAATACTTTAGACAGACTTACACTAAAGCCATTTGAGTTAATCTCTCCCTTCAGATACCACTCATGGCATAACAAAGGCCTACATTTCCTAGGATCGCTCCCCGGGTGCAGGGGTAAAAGACAAATATGTACTGACTGTGGTCTAGAAGCTAATGTAAAATTATCAATACAGTATACAGTATGCAGTATGCTTTAAAAATATACAAGGAAAAAAAAAAATCAAATTAGCCAAGATGGCGAGTTGTTTTAGGACATTATTTTCTAAGTTATATTTTAGTACAGTATGAATAAATGTGCATTTTTAAATACTGTACACTAATAAGTGCCAATTTAAGCTATCAAACTTAATTATATAGTAGAGAACTTTTATTAATACCATACCCCCTATGTGTCCAGGAAAAAATGTGGAAGTTTAGTTCATGCATTAAAACTTATACAATTAAAATGTAAAACTTGCAATATAATAAGACATAATTAATGGTTTTGATATTTTACTGTGTTCGTATAAGTTTTGGTTTGTTTATTTTGCAAGTTTTACATTATAATTTGTAAAAACTTATCAATTATGACCTTACAAATGCTTTACATAGATTCACTGACCACACTGCATGATTATTTCACCCAAAATCATATCATAAAACCTCATCGCAAGACTTCATTGGTCTGCCCACAAGAAGCCAACTTAACCTTTTCAGTACGATGATGTCTTGTCTTCCTATTATTAGGCAAAACCTGTGTGGTTTAGAAGCTTAATTGAAATAGTGTTAACCCATTTTCTTCCTAAAAAGGTTCTGCACAAGCTGAATGAAATAATCTAATGACAGCAAGAAAATATTTCAAATTAAATTATCGTACTACAGGGGTTGACTTTATCCTTGTAAATATCCATCTATTTATATTTGTTTTCGCCAACTCACCAATTAATTTACAAATAAACCTAACTAATGAAATCAATGACTAATGAATACATGTGGTACGCCAAGGACTCGAACCTAGGATACTCACATCGAAATTCCGCACACTAAGCACTAGGCTATCAAGACAGTTAGAGGTTTATTGCCAGACGCCCTAATTCCTGACGGTGTGGCCACAAAAAAAATATCTTCTAGGTGGTCCTGTCCCCCGACAACACTCGTCCTTCCTCCCAGCCTCTCCCCCATACAGCTCTCCTCTCACCAATTCTAAACTGCATTGTCATTTCCAATGACATCCCTCTCTAATACACTACATAATATGAACAAAACCTAGTTATTCCTTTTTTTTCCAATAATATTTTTAGCTGTCTTGATGGTTAGAGTGTTGAAGATCTGTATGTGGTAACCCAGGTTCGAATCCCGGGACGATCACATGCTTTCATTAATTTCATTGGGAAGTGTTTGGTGTTGGGAGTGAAATTAATATACAGGTCTCCCTCGATTGATGATTGGGTTACGTTCCTGAAAACCTGATCATCAATAGAAAAATTGTATAGAAAACCCTAAAATTAATGAGGTAAATGGGGATGCATTCTCAGACCAGCCAAAACCCAAACCCAAACACACAAAAACCAATAATAATAACGTAAATTGGGGTATCGGATAGTGAGGGAGACCAGTATTTGATTATTTCAGCGCAACATTAAACATCCATTTTGCCATTTTCACAATATGTATGGAAGACAGTTCTTTCACTGCTTAAAGTAGTACCACTGTAGTTCTCCATATTATTTTCATATACAGTACCGATATATCTGGACTGGTCCTATCCAGAGTGAGGTTTGGCATCCTCTACTCTACGTTAGCCATTTCTGTCTGTCTCTTTTCCTACACTACTTTTCCTTCTAGGTGCTGGCGAGATCGCCCGATTGGGTGGCACTGCAAGGGGGGCTGCGGACGAAGGGGGCAATGATCCAGGGGTGCAAGCCCGTGGGCTGATGATCCCCTCCCCCGCTGCCCTCCTACAGACGGATCTCATCTCACCCTGGCCCCTTCGGGGGCCCGAGCATCTGGCGCGGCTTCGGTCAACCGGACTCAGGACTGCTAGGCCAGACAGTCTGGGGAACTACAACTCTTAGTATAGTATGCAACTAGCTAATTCTGAATATATATATATTTTTTTTTAATAAGCCACACTCATATATTTTCTTTGTAAGCAAAATATCTTAGAAGTGTAAGAAATCAATCCATATCACACATCAAAACTGAGCCATATAAAGGAATGAAGCTCTACCATAAAAGGTGGACATCTGTGGTGTGGCTTCTGGGTGTGGATCTGTAGTGAGGCAAAGTGTAAACTGTATGTACAGTACTTATGTATAAAACACACAAGACAAAATCATAAAACAATATCACGTAATACTGCTATGCAAGTCAAGTGAAAGTACTAACTACAATACAATTTGAATTAATAGAACCATGCACATGCCTTAAGAATATGGCAAAACTGTAAAAGCTATCTGTACAAAATATTAATCATAGTCTATTAAGTAAAGTATATGCTGCAGAAATAAAAAACACATAATATAAAATGGTATGGGAAATTCCTATATAACTTTTTTTTAATAGATTGGATGTAACTACCAATTAGGCCTCATACTATTGTCCAGTACCTTTAGGAATCCATTTTATTCAAACAACAGAGTATTTTCCCATTTTCAACACCATTATGTTTGTAGACAATTAGTATTTGTGAATACCAGTACCCAATTATTTGCTCTCAAGTAAACAATACTATTGGTGCTAGTACATTGATGTTTAACAATTCTATTCTAAACCTTGTTTGCATTAATAATGTTACTGCAGATTAATTAATTCTACTCAGGAATATGCCTGAGAGATCCAAGAGTTAACGATTCTCAATTTACCCTCTAGCTAATTTTGACAGTTCTCTCCTAAATTGAGTAAAATAATCTAGAGGAAGATAGATTAATCCAAAAATTTGGTATCATCTGACATTGATTAATCAAAAAATTTGGTATCATCTGACAGAAAGGTTAAATTTAAAATGTTCCATTACTCACTCATCTGGCAGGATTCACCCAAGTATGGCCGGGCACAGTGACACTGGTAGGTGGTCCACAGATCCATACATTCCCCACCATTCATACAGGGGTTAGGGCCGCACTGTTCCTCCCTTGGGCACCCTTCCTCCACTTGTACCTGTAATGTATCATAATGTATCATAATATGACACAACTTAACATAACTCAACCTTAACTTCAGTATTAACTTTCCTTTCATAATTGTTAACGGGCACAGGGCCCTGGGTGGGGCTGTGGTGTCCCGGACGTTTCCACACCCTCCTCAGCCCCTCGCCTGGGAGCGGCTTCGGTCACCTGGGCTTTCTTAGTGGTAAAGATGGGAGGGTTCTGTGGAGGCGCATGGTTATGGCCTTGGCCTTACTCTGGACCTTGGGGCTGTTCGGTCAGACAGCCTGGGGAACAACAACAACAAATGAACAGGTAGGTGGTCCACAGCTTTATACATTACCCACCTTCTAGACAGGGTTGGAGCCACCCTGTTCCTTTCTATTATAATGTAAAACTTGCAAAATAAACAAACCAAAACATGGACAACACAAAATAAAGGCAAAAGAACTTATCTCAGACACTACTATCCACTCAATATACTAATTCTTTAACCCTTGTTTGGCGGTGCCCGACTTAAGGCGGTCAAGAGAACCAAGGACTAACTGGTGGGGCCCGACTTAAGTCCAATGCGATGTTGAGCACATAATTGGCTCTGAGAGAGAGTCCGAGCGGTGGGAGCAGCGCGGGTGGGCTCTGACCGTTCGGCACGGCACCCGTACCGCGACTGGTCCCTCCTCCACACTCCTCCACATCCACTGCCTCCCTAGACAGCGAATTATTTAAGGAAATTACCGTATTTTAGGGATTTTGTACTCGCGTTGCAACATCGTTGCAAGACAACCCGTGGTCGTGCAAGGATGGTTCAGGTGTCATTGGAAAGCTCAATTATCGTCCTTTCACAGATACATAATTGTATTACACTCTGGCTCTTGTTTATGCATGAAAAAGAGCATGGAATGAAGCTCGTTTAGGGTAAATCTGCCCGCTTGGGAGGTAGTAGATGTTACCAAACTAGCCGCTCGTTGAGTTTTAAAGTAAAAGCTGACTGCAGCAAGACTAACCCTCATAGGTCCGGGCACAGTGCTGGGCACCATGACCTCACCATCCACCTCCACATCCTGCAGACAGCCAGTGAAGAACGGGGCATCCTTGGACAGTATCTTCAGGGTGGGGGTTGCACCGCCTGGTAACAACAACACATTATCACATCCATACAATTATTCACTACATTTATTTACAACAACCAATAGTAATTCTAAATACAGTAGTTACTTTAAATATAGTAGTTAGTCAGTAAATAAATAGCCAATTTTAAAGACAGGGCAAGGTAGCATAAAACCTTCTAATTCACATATTCTGCAGTATATTATGCAGCATAAACATACATAATAGGGTCCTTCTCTTCATATGGTGTTTACATTCAACATAGGGCGCCAGTAAGAACATACAGCCCTGTATTTATTTGTTTATTTTTGTTTATTTAATTTTTTTAGAAAAAATACGATGGCTCTATGCCAAGCAGCTGAAAGAGCCGTAAAATATTCAAAAGATAGATAGATATCATTTACAGGTAAGGGGTTGACATAAAAATGGAGAAATTTTAGGGAAGGGGTAACCCACTGAGGGAGGCGTCACACGTACCCTGTGTCAATAAAAATGATAAAAGTGGTGTACTGTAAACCCAAATACTGAATAGGATTACAAAAATTAAAAATATAAAAAGGGAGACAATGGATTTTAATTAAAAAAAAAGAGCTAAATCTTGCCCAATATACCAACACCTTTGCGGTGCCCAACCCCGAAAGGAGTTGAAATAGGGGAGCTATCCCCCCGCCAAAGGCGGCTTTCTAGGGCCTTTCCTAGCTGATGCTGAGAGGATTGGGTTCTAGTCATGTGGTGATGGGCTGGTCTATCCGAATGAGAACTGAGCGATCTCTGCCATACCCATAGCTTACTCTGACTGTTCCTTTTACTTATATATCTTCTAGATCTCAAGTGGCGGCGTCTTTTCCGTGGATTGACCTCCCTACTGCCAACCTAGAAGTTGGCAGATTGGGAGCCAAAGCGTCACATATTTCCCTTACCCCTCAACTTTCCCTTCATAATTGCTGAGGGGCACAGGGCCTTGGGTGGGGCTTTGGTTTCCCGGGCGTTTCCGCACCTTCCTCAGCTCCCTGCCTTGGAGTGGCTTCGGTCACCCGGGCTTTGTTAGTGGTAAGCGGTGAGGATTTTGTGGGGGCGCTCGTTTATGGCCATGGCCTTGCTCGAGACCTTGGGGCTGTTCGGCCAGACAGCCTGGGGAACAACAACAACAACAACAACAACACCTTTGCATAATGCAAAAAAAATTCTGCAGAAAAGGAACAGCTCTCAGCCAAGATTGCTGTCAGGCTGAGCGGTCTGCGGATATTATGTATGTATATCACCAAACAGTTTGCAGCCAGACCACTTAAGATCGTATATATTAGGGATGGTAATGTAACAGGAAGTATTGAAGCAGAGTGGAACTTACAGTGGCAGTTGTACACATATTTACTGAGAAGGAAATGTCAGAACTATTGGGTGTATGCTTATTATCATTAGCAACTGTACGCTCGTGCTAATAAGTCATGTCCCATCTGTTATTACGTTTGGCCTGCTCTGTGCTGTATTAATGTCTGTCAGATGTTGAAAAGGCTGGCTAAGTGTAGGAACATGTTTATATATTTCACTCGATATGAAGAAATGAAGCTTAGATATTGCTGATACCAATTATTGAACAAAACATACTTGGTGCCGAGACATCACTTATTAGCGTGACTGTACACACACTGTATATTACTTACCCAGTACAGTGGTAGAGAAGGCAGTGGTGGAGAAGGAAGTGTCGGAGGTGTTGATGGTCTGGACGGGGTTGATGGGGTAGACAGTGACATCATCATTGGCTGCCAGCAGAACGTGAGAGTCATTCACCGCCATCCTCACACTCTGCCACTCTCCATCGTTCAGGTCAGACCCAGTGAAGATACCCTCCCATCTAAAGAAGCGCAAGTATAGAATGTTAACCCTTTCAGTAAGGATGGCTTTATTGCATACTATATTTTTATTAGTATTTATTTTATTTATTCTGGCTCGAGTCAGCCACCCCAGCTATAAAAAAAAAAAAAAAAAAAAAAAAAAAATGGGGTATGTGCCTGAGTATATAGATAGATAGTGAACAATAGAATTTTTTAGATTAAGAAATACATATGTACAGTACAGATAAAGTATTTTGCATTTAATCTAGAGAGGTGCGAGTTCAGTCACATGGAGAGATAGACAGACGAATCAGGAAGTATGAGAGCATTGTGGTGTGGATGTTGACATGCTGAAGAATGTGAAAAGGGACGCCTTGAGGTAGTTCGGTCGTGCCGAGCATATCTAGAATTATTTTCTTTAGATTAGGAAAGACATCATTGACATCATTCTTTTCTGTTGTGTTGTCTCTATTCTGGCTCGGTCTTTAGTCCCCCCCCCCCAAAAAAAAGGAAATTCTGGCTCGGTCTTTAGTCCCCCCCCCAAAAAAAAAAGGAAAAGTAGGGATTGGGCCTGAGTATATAGAATAGAATAGATAGGAAAGACATCTCAGTCATGTAATTTTAAAACTACTTTGAGTACACCCTTCCGTAAGATTATACTGTATCTTTATTTCTTGAGTATTCTGGCTAACAGTAGAAGATTTTATTATACTAAGAAAAGGCCTCCCGTGATCAAAAGTTGGGCGAAAAGGGGGGGGGGGGTTGTTATAGGATAAGCATTCCTTGTGTTGTATAGATTTTTCTCTCAGAATATATATATATTTTCTTTTTAAAGCTGTAGCGTGCGTGAGATCAAGCAACTAATCTTGCCCAGAAGTGTAAAATATGTAAGGATCGCACATAGTTACTTAGAAATAATAATACTGTACCACCGTTTGGTTTCTTCTCAGTAGGATAGTACCCCTTTCTATACAGTGGTTAATGTGGAAGCTGGTGATTTGGATGCCTGTGGTTCAAACCCAACTCTGGCATGAGCTATTTGTTATTTGATCATTATCACCTACTGTCCCAGCGACATACGTTGGCCGACAGTAAAAAAGTCACTCGTCAGTACCAGCGACGGACTATGTCCGTCAATAATATGCAGTCCGTTTAACAGCCCGTATCGATCAGTGCCTAGTACCACGACGTTTGAGCACTGCTCTAAGACCTTGGCAACACTTCTCAGCTTATATCGAAGCTCCCACAGGGGCTAAGAGAGGCAGTATTCCTCCATCTTTCGAGGTGGAAGGGTGTTCTCTCTCGACTCTGAAGCCATTTTGGCCAAATTGCTTGGTACTGGAGGGTACCTTTATGGTAATACCCTCTGGTACAGTAAGGGTCATTAGAGTTGTGAATATATACTTAATTTACTACTGTAGCATATAATGAATGAGAAATAAGCAACAGGCAGTTACTAACCCTACACAAAGATTACAAGACTGAAAGATATAGTTACTTGTTGAGGAGTGATGAATGTAGGTTGAGTTGTCCTTTGAACAGCTCCAGCTTGATGTATGTCTCTCCCTGACCCACTGCCAGGATGCCGTTCGCTAGTGTTGTGCGGAACCGGAAGGATACCTCATACCCTGACAAGTTAATTACACCATTAGTTCACTCATTTATTAAATTGTTAAACTTGCAAAATAAACAAACCAAAACTTGGACGAACACAGTAAAAAGACAAAACAACTAATCAAAATCGCTATGTGGAAACAACCCTCAAGCAAAATAATAATTTACAAATAAAAGAACACAATCCACCACATAGGGTGTACATTACTACATGAGCAAGTTAATCTGTTTGCAAGTTAATCTCAGGCTGGCATTGATTATACAAATTTCACATTCATGTCTTATATTTCATGTACAGAACTGTTTAAGGTAAAATAAATAATCTAAGAAAAGATATCTCTATTACCTATTGTGGTTATATGTACAAATACTCTGTAATTTAATACTAGGAAAAAAATAATGCAACTAAAATAAAGTAGATAGCATCAATATTCCTGATTGCATTAGGATTTTATTTCTGTAATTAAACAAAATATGTAAGTACAGCATCTACTGATTAACAGTATGATACAGCACAAAGAATAACAAAATATATATACACTTATACAGTAGTACTAAACTGTACTTACATAGTATAACCACAGTCAATGACAGTTAAGATATTATAAAAGAACAGTGTGTTAGTAATAATGATATGGCAATTGTTTACGCTGACAAAGAAATCAGAGAAGCTTGCAAAGTTATACTACAAACAATTACTGAAAGTGGAGTTTGACATTAAGAAACCCGGCAGGTGAGGCAGCTCTGAACAGCTGTCTGGAGTGCCGCAATTAGAGGACTGGAACCGCACTTTGTGTGGAGCCCTCGGTCTTTAAATACATGTATAGTTACGTAATAACCACAGCCAATACTATAAACATCAAGCTGAATCTATATATGTACTGATAAGTGATCATTGGGTGGGGGGCGAGTATTATTAAAGTGGGTATGTAATGTAATTCTTTGTACTTTATAAAATTTAACAAGAAAGAAAGAAAATACTGACCTTCCTCCCTGTGTGAGTTGATGAGGACATAAGAGCTGCCTGAGAGAGAGAGTGTGGTGGGGTGGTTACAGGTGCGGCCAGTGTAGCCGTGGGGACAGTGACAGAGGAAGTCGTGGGTCACCTCGTCGCTCAACAGTAGCGCCTCACATGTACCACCGCTCTCACACTGTACGTCGCGGCAGCCCATCAGTTCCACAGAGCAGTTCTTCCCACCATAGCCTTCCTCGCAGGTACACTCATAGTCTGCCACCTACAAAAACACAAGATTTTTTACAGCTATTAATGGTTTATGTCACAGTCCCCCAGTTCTTGCAGTGCACCACATGACAGCCCATAAGTTCCACTGCATTTATTTTACAGTACCTGTATTCTTCCTCACATGTGCACTCATAGTCTGCTACCTTCATGACACATACAAAGATTATAGTAACTTATATAGTGTATTCAATTTATCAATTTATTTGGTTTATAGAACTGTTCATTCTCATATGAACACTCATAATCAGCAACTTGAATAACACAAAGAAAAGTACATCTAATTATAATCAATTTCTTGATGTAATAACCACAGATCAACTCTTTCAACCTACCTTGTCAGCACAGGTGCCATAGACACAGGGTGTGTAGAGGTGGCATTCATCAATCTCCAGTTCACAGTTGACACCCTCGTAGCCGGGCCAGCACTCACAAGTGTAGGAGTTAATACCATCGTAGCACACACCACTCACACACGGGCTGCTCTCGCACTCATCAATGTTGATGTCACACGTTTCACCTGAAACACACATATGAGTTGGCTTTTATTATGGTGAAATTCACTTTGACAAGAATATTTGCATGGAGAGTTAGTTATGTAGAGCAGATTAACCAGACCACTGAGCTCCATACGGAACTCTCATACGTCTGGCATGGAGAAAACCATATAGTACAGCACTCATATTGTTCCTTAATATTTTTAATTATTTCTATTATAAGCTTTGAGATTTGGTGAGAACTACCATTAACTTATAAGCATCAGCTTCACAATATCAATAGACATAATGAATTTAAATAAAGCCAGCTATGAAATACTTCAGTAGAAGTTGTAGCTACACTGATAAGGTCAAAAGGGTGGATATTTTCAATTTATACTGAGCATATCACTATGCAATTCAGAATAAAATTTTAATGATAATCATAAAGTACCTGTACTGTACTTGTTTTTAAAACTAACAAGAGGCCTAATTTTAATAAACAGAGTAACATTTAGGACGTGAGACGGTAACCACACTCTCTGTGGACAAAACAGTCTTTAAACTTGTATGAATGTATGTACAGTATGTAAGTAGGGTAGGACGGGGTAATTTCGCCGAAAATCAAGTTTTTTGACGAATAGAAACTGCCACAAATGGATTTTTTAAATTTTTTAATTTTTTATCTATACATTCAGCCTTTTTGCTATAGATGCCCCCCCAAAACAAAATATATACTGTATGTTTTGGTCATGCTGCCGATTTTTTTTTTTAAAGTTACTCTCGCGGAAAAATTACCCCACCGGGCGGGGTAATTTCGCCGCGACCTATTTTACGCATCATCTAGCTAGTAAACTACTGTAGATAACATTATATGATTAATGGCCAGACAAAACACTAGCGTGCAGGTAAAAGCAATGAAAACATTCACAAACCCAAACTGCCACTAAACATGCCAATAAAAAAAAGTCGCACGCACACACACACAACTGAACAGGGCGGGCAGAGATGCAGGTGTGTCACACGTGTAGGCCTAGGCGCCACTGTGTCTAGTGTGGGTGTGGAGTTGTGGACATGTAGTGCGGGTGTGAACGTGTCTAGTGCGGTTGTGGAGGTATTTATTAGGCCTTCGGGTGTGAAAGTATTTAGTGCGGGTGTGGACGTGTCTCGTGTGGGTGCGGCGAGTAGGGTGCTAGTGTAAAGTATCAGGCAGCAGCTGACGGCTACTGCTAACACTGTGTCACACGCACCACCACAGTGTATGCACCCACATACAAACAACACGAGCTTAGCTCAACTCCTGTAAACTACAATTAGGTAAATACACACACCCGACCATACCGTCAGACGCGCCGCTAGCCCCGGCGCCAGGCCCCGCGTAACTGCAACACAACCTAAGCCAAACTAGCTCTACAACCTAAGCCAAACTAGCTCTACAAACTAAGCCAAAACTGCTCTACAACCTAAGCCAAACTGCAGCCAAATCCATGCAATAGTTTCGGAGATATCGGCGTTTGAATGCAAATTATTAGCGTCACGGCGAAATTAACCCCCGGCGAAATTACCCCGTCTTACCCTATGTAATAACAGGCAGTTCCAGGGATACAATAAGGTGGGAGAAGTATAACGGTGGCAAGATGAGTTTAATTAACGCCCTGGTTGATAAAACCTAAACAGTCTTCATTCACAAAAAAAATTAACAAGATATTTAGCTTGACAGAAAAAGTATTATGGAGGAAAGTCAGTAACACCCCGTTCTTAACATTAATCATCAATAACAAACCCCAATGTACTTGAATAAACTAATGAAAGCATATGGTCCTCCCGGGATTCCAACACAGGACACCACACCCAGAACATAAGTATCTAAACCATTAAACCACCAACACAAAAACTACCTGTCTAAGCTTACCTCTGAATCCTGGGACACACTCGCAGACGAAGCCACCAGCTTCCTCGTAGGTGAAGTTTGAGGTGAAGACTTCCAGTTCGTACAGCGTGATGTTACTGCGTTCCAGACACGTGGCTCCATTGTAACACGGGGATGCGGCACACTCCGATATGTCCTCCTCACAGTCCTTACCTATATAAATAATTATATATCTCAGTGTTAGGAACTTGACAGGGAGGCTAGTCTATTCGCTGTAAGTAGGCGAGAAATCATGACCTCTATCCTCTGTAACTCAAAAAGGGCTAGAGCAAATTGGCTGTAAATTTCCACATCTATTTTCCTTGACCCACTCTACCCAAATGGTAGATATATTAGCTCGATTATTCTAGTCGTTTTTGAGTTACAGAGGTTAGAAGTCATGGTTTCTCGCCTACTTACAGCGAATAGACTATAGCAGGGATCGTTCAGCATGGAAAGTGGTCATTAGGTAACCAAGGCATCTATCTATCTATCAATATACTCAGGCAAATACCCCATTTTTTTTTTTTTTTTTTTTAAAGCTAGGGGTGGCCACACGTAAACAGAAAGGAAATGCGTCATCGATCCTCAGAGGGTTAACAAGTAGTTGCCAAAAGATTACTTATTTCCTGTGTAATTACACATGAAAAATTGAGGTAGATATTACATAAAATATACTGTACTTAAATTGATTCAACATCTAATTAATCTACCAAAAACATCCAAGAAATTTAGTGGGAAATAACAGTTACAAACTCACTCATTCATTGCGCAGTTTACCGTTTTAAAATATTTATCGAGAAAGGAATCACAACAGTGATTTTTATGACTCTTATCTTTCATACTCAGTAGGCCAACCATACTGTCTCTCATATATTGTGTATGGAGTGTCAGTTTAAACAAAAATAAGATTCTTTTAAGTGAATGTCTAGCACAGTAATAATGTAATTAACATTTTATGAAATATGATTTGTATTTTTTTATATATACTGTATATTTATTTTTTGACAATACAGAAGCAGTTAAAATATTTTGAGAGCTACTTTACAAAATTTCATGCACAGGAACACAAAATCAGTGATTTTGTAATACACACAACATAATTCATAGACATGGCAACAGAATGTGCTTTGCAGCATCTAATTTGATAGCAATATGAAGGTTATAACCTGATAGTGATAAAAGTATCCTCAAATCAATAATATCATTCTATAAGACTGGTTTGTAGGCTGTAAACTAATAATGACTGAAAGAAATGTCAAATATTGTCAAAACCATGCTATAATACTCAACTGTGTAAGCTGTACTGTAACAGAAAGAGACTGGAAGAAATGTACCCAAACTAATAATAACACTGTTTAACATTCTTCTTTGTGATATAAATCATAATACAGACTATTAGAATGGACCAAATCAATAAAACAATTAGAGAAGATTGTTTTGTAAGAAGTAGCTGGAATTATGACAAAGACATTTTCCAAAATCAGTAAAAGCCAAGTATAAGTTCCTGTGTTATTAGCCTTACCAATACTAATCTAAAAGTCTCTAAATGATTAACAACTGTAAAAGACTCAGTTTTATTGAACATAAGCCAAAATTACTTCAAAAATAGCCCCAACCAAACAAAACCGACGGCGGACCTTGGTATCCTGGGTGGCAGAGGCAGGCGTAGTCCTTGACCATATCGGAGCATGTGGACCCGTGGCGGCAGGGGGAGCTCTCACAGTCATCTATGTTGGTCTCACACTGGGGGCCCTTGAAACCTGTGTCCGAGCAGTTGCAGGCGTACTCGTTGATGCCGTCCGTGCAAGACCCGCCGTTCATGCAAGGGTCCGACTAGAGGGAGGATGGAGGGAGGAGGGATGCAACACACGACACAACAATGACATTTCAAGGTGCAAGGGGTACGGGGAAATAGTGGAATGGAATAAGAAGCATCAACAGTGAATAGGATAAAGTAGAACAAAATATAATAAAGTAGAACAAAATATGTATAAACAGTTACCGGGTATAAAAAAAGGAAAAATATTAAAAGCGAATAGTGGAACAAACACTAGAAAGTCAAGTTAGAAGAACAGATGGAAGTGGAAGACCTCCAATGGTTTAAGAAAATAGATAAGGAGAAAGTACGGATGAATACAAGAAGAGTGAAATGAAAAATACGGGAGAGGTGTGTATGGTTGTCATGTGAAGCTACAACAACCATGATGATCCTTTCTTGCACAAGGACGTAGATTGTAGAATAAAAGTCCAGAAATAAGTTTATAGGTTCTTATTAGCCAGAGATACAGGGAGCTGGGAGGCACTTGTTAAGCTGAGTGCCGACCGGATGTTACTGATGAAAACATGTGCAGCGGTGCCGGATATATTTGGTGCAACGCTGCCGATACTACAGAGTATGGTATATTATCATGGGATATTAAACAATGATAGTATTGCCCTGAAAGTACATGTGTGTATGTTGCAATATGATTAAGGCATGTGTACACTCTGTATATATGTTGTGTGTGCACTTAACCTATATCAACACCTCCCTCCCCCTTCAAGCTCGCAAGTCGTTGTCGAGCTGACTCTTTTTCTAGGAGCCTTTCAGACCTATGTGGGGCCATGGGGGAAGTGAAGGACTCTCTTTCTGGGTCCGTGCAAGACACAGGGATCTCAGGGTTATGGGGGAGGGGTTCAACACCAGGGGAATTCACTGGGCGGAGGAAGCGACGGTTCCACCAATATATCTTACCACTGGGGAGACTAACCTCATAATTCCTGGACCTGCCGCAGCCCATGACGACCCCAACCTTGTCCCAGCGGTGAGAAGTCGGGTCTTGGATCCGCACTGTGGTGCCGACTCTCAACCTGGGAAGGGGGCGTGCGTGCTGGTCATAGTTTCTCTGCACCAGCGCAGTGTGGGCGGCTGCACGGCGGTCACAGTCCTCGGCCTTGGCTTGCCACTCTGCTGCAAAGGACTGGGGATGAGCAGGGACACAAGACCGTAGTGGGTGGCCATACAGGATTTGTGCCGGGGAGAGGCCTGTGAAGTTCGGGGTGTTGCGGAGCTCCAACAGTCCACGGTCAAAGTCCTCACAGTCGATGTTGCCTGAGGGAGCCGTCTTCAGTATGAGGTGTTTGACGGAGTTGACAGCAGACTCGGCATGACCGTTGGATTGTGGGTAGTGTGGGGAAGAGACCAAGTGATTGACTCCCCAACGCTCCATGAAGTCCCGGAACTCACGGCTAGTTAACTGTGGGCCTCCATCTGTACATAGGCGGAGGGGTACCCCAACTTCCCTGAAGTAGCGGCAGAAGATCCTGATGGTGTTTGAAGCGGTAGTATCTCCTTTGCAGGGTACGACAACGGGCCAGCCTGAGAGTCGGTCTGTTACGACGAGGAAGGATTTCCCCGCCACAGCGAAGAAGTCGGCTGAAACAGACTCGAAAGGCCTAGTTGGGTTGTCGTCGTTGATCATGGGTTCCTGCTGCTGACTAGGCTGTAAGACCTGATACGACTCACAAGCTTGAACTGTATTGGCGATGTCCGAGTTGATGCCAGGCCAAAAGACAGCCTGTCGCGCCCCATGCTTAGTGGCCTCCACGCCTCTGTAACTATCATGCAGGCGAGCCAAGGTGCAGCGGCGGAGGGCTTCAGGAACCACAACCCTCGCTCCGTACAGGACGAGTTCACCATCTGCTGACAGGTAGTCTCGGAGTTTCCAAAATGGGAGTAGAGAGTTGTGCAGGTCGTAGCGGTTGGTGGGGAAACCCGAAGTAACGCACTCACGCAGGCGGATGTACACAGGATCCGCTCTGGCTGCGTCTCGGAGTTCCTGGAGAATCCTGTCTGCGTCCTGTGAAGGAGAGTTGACGGCGGCGGCGGCGGCGTTGACAGTCACGAGGGATCTGAGGTGAACCGTGGCGTCGGCACATGCTAACTCATCCTCTGGCGTCGGGTGGCTGACAGGGGCCCGTGACAACGCATCAGGGATGCAGAGCAACCTGCCAGCGCGCCAGACGGCTGCGAAGAGGTAAGGTGCGACTTTCTCCTTCAGACGTTGGAGGCGGGGATTTTCAACCGCATCAAGGGTGTAGTTGTTGAAGATGGGGATGAGGGGGCGATGGTCCGTCATGAGGGTGAAGTGTTGCAGTCCGATGAGGTAGAACTTGCACTTGGACATGGCCCAGACCACGGCTAGCATCTCTAGCTCAATGGTGGCATAGCGGGACTCGGGGTCGCTTAGGAACCTCGAGCCACACTGAACTAAGCGGAGACAGTTGTTGCCATGATCCTGTAGGAGGGCGTATCCAATACCGTTGAGGCGGGATGCATCAGTTTGTAGAATCACTGGTAGGGAAGGGTCGAATGGGGCCAGGACGGGTGGACTGAGCAGGGCAGCCTTGACCCGGCGGAAAGCCTCATCATGGTCAGCGGTCCACATAAACAACCTCTTCGGGCTCATCAGGGGGCGCAGGGGCTGAGCGGCAGTGGCGATGTCGGGGGTGAACTCCGCCAGCTGGTTCACCAAACCCATGAAGGAGCGAAGGTCGGTGATGTTGGCTGGTGTCGGGAAGTCCTTGATCGCTCCGACTTTGCCAGGGTCAGCCGAGATGCCCTCACCTGAGAGCGTGTACCCACAGAAGTTCACACTGGGTGCGGCGACCACGAACTTGTCCTTGTTGAGTGTGATCCCACTGTCGCAGCACCGTATGAGCACTTCATGGATACGCTGAAGATGTGTGTTGAAGTCCTCGTCGTAGAGCAGCACGTCGTCGACAACCTTGGCACAATTTTGCACCCCTTGGAGGGCCCTATCACCGCGAAGGCAGAAGACGTCACCTGTCGCAGCGAAACCCATTGGACCTCTACAGTGTTGGAAACGGCCATAAGGAGTGATGAAAGTTGTGAGATGCTGGTCCTCCTCCGCAAGTTCCATTTGCCAATATCCACTCAGGGCGTCTGCCGTCGTGAAGAATTTCGCCTGTGGGGCCACACTGCGGATCGCTTTGAAAGGCGTCGGTGAGGGGTGGGCTGGGCGGGAAACTTGGCAGTTGAGCTTGGTGAGGTCTACGTTGAGGCGAACTTCGGCGTTGGGCTTGGCGACGACGACGAGGGGGTGGCACCACTCTAAAGGTTCATCGCCGGACGGTTTAATGATACCTTGTGCCACTAGCGAGTCCAGCTCCTGCTTAACTTTGTCCCTGAAAGCAAAGGGGATCTGCCGCGGGGTGTAGATGGCAAAAGGCACGGCATCGTCCTTGAGGTGGATCCGCATTGGGGGACCCTTCATAGGCTTGAGTGGAGCTGTCTGGAGATCCTCCTTGGAGACCAAAACGTCCTTGAACTCTCGAAGAAAGAACTCCTTGGCTTGTGCAAGTGATGTGGTGGCTGTGAAGGGTAGCTCCTTACACCTGTAGATATGTTTAACCTGTAGAATTGGCTTGGGGAATTCTGCTGAGATGATGGCCAATGCTTGACAGTGGCGTTTGGACAGAAGCGGCGTCTGAACACCCTCGCGGACTTGGATTGTGGCCGAACAGGAGCGTTTGCTGATGGTGAGTTGAGCATGAAACGTCCGCAAAGCAGGAGCCATTGCAGAGCCATCCGCGTTGAGCGTTGTTGTCGGAGGCGGAGGTCGTAGGCTGCTGAGAGGAATCCGAAGTATGTCGAGGTGTCGTCGGCCGATCACTGTGATGTCTGCACCTGTGTCAGGAAGCATGTGGAGTTTTCTAGTGGTGCCGCTGTAGGTGAGACTCACGGATGTCAGTGTGGGTGCCTGAACAGGTGATCCCACACGTCGGCAACTTGTGGTCTTCTTTGCTGTAGACTTGTTGTGGGAGGAAGCGTTGTTGTCCTGTGTGGCGGGCGTCTTGGAAGATCTGCAGCATTTGTCGTAGTGGCCCATATGGTTGCAGCGACGACACTGGGCAGTGGTAGCAGGGCAAGCAGGAGTCCTAGGCTTATGACCACGACGGCCACAGTTAGTGCAGGTGTAGTCTTCAGCCGGGCACTTGTTCTTGTCGTGCCGGCGAGCACAACGTTGGCAGGCGGCAGCCGACGCCAAGGACTGTTGCGATGTGGAGAACTTGTCGCGTTGCTTAACCTGCTTGTTCTGCTTGTACGCTGACACGGCGTTAACCTGGGACGGTGGGGCACGTATGGCTGATGTAGCGCTTCGAGTGGCCTCATAGGAACGGCAAGTGTTGACGATGTCCTGTAATGAAGGGGTGGCGTCGAGGGAAAGCAGCTTCTGTACAAGGTTGCAGACTTGCAGGGTGTGGTGACAGGGGTGGCATCCCCCTATAGTGTAGGGGAGGTAAAGTGGGGGGAGGTTGGGGAGGTGGATCGAAATGAGGGGTGGTGAGAGGAGGAGAGGTTGGAGTGGAATGAACTGACTGGTACCCCTTACCAGCAACTCCAACAGTATCTCCATCATTATCTCCACCACTATCTCCACCAGTAGCTCCACCATTATCTCCCTCCCAGTATGGTCGTGTGGGGTGTCTCTGGGCTCCCCATGAATCTGCTCATCTCCCTCCATAATTGGTTGATAGCTGACACACTGTAGTCTTGCAGGAACGATGAAAATGTGCAGTACAACTGGAACAGTTTATTTAATAGTGAGAGAAATTATCTGTGCTAGAGAGAGTGAGTGCCTGAGTGCGGTAGGCTTGGCAACACCGTGTTGACTTGGCAACGATGTGCGTGTGTCCGTGTGCGCATGTGCCGGCACAGCTGGAAGGCACTGAGGGCCCAGTGAGGGGTGAGAGCTTTAGTGTTGCTGGAGATGTTAGAGGGGGAGGGTATGCTACTCCTCGCTCTTGTCCAGCAATGATTCGGCAGCTATAACCCTCACAGCAAGTCGGGAATGGGCACAAATGACATGGGACACATAATAAAGGCACTGCACTATACTCTTAAACACTTCACTGCACTATAAAGCACTGCACAATGATATATCCAGGGCTGGAGAGGCGAGGTCTTGCAAGATGGCTGGCTGATAATCCGGTCTTGGCTCGTATCTCCTGGCTTTAATACACTGACTGCGCCATGTATGGTTGTCATGTGAAGCTACAACAACCTTGATTATCCTTTCTTGCACAAGGACGTAGAATAAAAGTCTAGAGATAAGTTTATAGGTTCTTATTAGCCAGAGATACAGGGAGCTGGGAGGCACTTGTTTAGCTGAGTGCCGACCGGATGTTACTGATGAAAACATGTGCAGCGGTGCCGGATATATTTGGTGCAACGCTGCCGATACTACAGCGTACGGTATATTATCATGGGATATTAAACAATGATAGTATTGCCCTGAAAGTACATGTATGTATGTTGCAATATGATTAAGGCATGTGTACACTCTGTATATATGTTGTGTGTGCACTTAACCTATATCAACAAGGTGTAGTGAAGAACAAAAGGTATAATAGAAAAAGAATGCTAAGCAGTGAAAGGGGAGATAGAGAAAGGTTGATATGTCAAAGAATGCTAAGCAGTGAAAGGGGAGATAGAGAAAGGTTGATATGTCAAAGAATGCTAAGCAGTGAAAGGGGAGATAGAGAAAGGTTGATATGTCAAAGAATGCTAAGCAGTGAAAGGGGAGATAGAGAAAGGTTGATATGTCAAAGAATGCTAAGCAGTGAAAGGGGAGATAGAGAAAGGTTGATATGTCAAAGAGGAGTTTGTGACGTGCATACGGTGCATTGAGAGAAAGTATTGTGATTTCCAATAAAAGGTAGAGGGAAGCAAAAATAAAAGTGGTTAAATAAGAATCGGGACTTCAAAGACAGCACTAAGACAAGTGAGGGAATGACTACAGTTAAGTAAGTACTACTGTACAAGATGGATAAGAAATATCTAATGACAAGTCAGACAGGTGGGAGAGAGGTATCCTGACCGGGATTTGAACCCACTCTCCCCATGGCCGAGTAGTTACGGTGCCCAGCTCTCCCAAATATACCTGGGGTGAGTGGGTTCGAACCCTGGTCAGGATACCTCTCTCCCATAGATAAGAAAGTTGTACAAAAATATTTTACTACAAAGTCCATGCACCGATTGCGTCGTTCCTTCACAGGAAATTTGTAGCAATCAGTTTTTAACTTGTATGGATTGTAGTTTAGAGGAGAATTACTCTTGAGGAAGGGCATATCAGAAGAAACAAGGAAGAACAAATGATTTTATAAAGAATAAAGCATAAAATTGGACGACGCAGGAGGAAGTTGTTGAGTGTGTAAAGATTACAATGCAAGCGAAGTGTAGATGTGGGAGAGTATATCAGATAAGGAAAAAATATACAAAATGGATAGTATATAAAACAGTGGAGGAAATAAATCTTAAAATCCAGCAAAAATAAAATGCAGGGTAAATGTGAGATGCAAGACATGTAACAGAGGTATAATATACAATAACAGTATCTAAGATATATAGGTAAATACATAATACGGTTAAACTCAGCATAAAACAAAATAACTTAGCGAAAATATCAACATTATGCAATAACTCAAGTAAAGGTATGTCATGCTTAAAGTAATAGCTAACATATAAAAATAAAATATGTACAAACAATTAAATTACTGTAAATTGCACTACACCATATTAAAATGTAAAACTTGCAAACTAAACAAACCAAAATTGGGACAAGGACAATATAAAGTCAAATTAAATTATCAAAATCGCTATGTGGAAACAACGCTTACTAAAATGAAAATTATTAAATAAAAGAACACAATCCACCACATAGGATGTACATTACTACATGAGCAAGTTAATCTGTTTCCCAAGCAAACTAATCGCACATATAACAACGCACTATCGTCACGTTAAAGGAAGTAGTCAAGTTTGGGAAGTCCGGGACGTTCTGGCAAATTTTACTAAACTCTGCATGAATAAAGAAACTACATGTTAAATGTCAAAATATTATTTAAAATCAAATTTGCAACATGACAAGACATTAACAATAGTACAAAATACAAATATTGATAAGATGATCTATACTATTACAAAATAATATATAAATTACAGTACAGCACTCACTAACGATAGTGCTATCGGGTAGGTACCTGTAAGCATAGCATGCCTCAAGCATTATGTTAAATGCTTTATAAGTTTCTAGAACTGCAATAATAAAGTGGTCATGAGCCAGAAAACATAGGAAATAATAAATACTAGCCTCGATAAACAATGTCAAAGATATGTACGAGATACCAATTGTATTTTCATAAACTCTTAAACCAATTTGTGTACTGTATTCCATTAGCTGCTTTATCTATAAGCAATGCTTGGATATATAACAAGTGCTAAGTGTGACTTAACACAAAGATGACTATCTAGAAACAAAATCAAAACAGTTTATTAGATCAACCCATGCACGCTACCAACCAAATAAAACAACAAAAATCAACTGAGAGAACCAAGGAGAAGGCATACCTCACACTCGTCAATATTGGTGGCGCACAACTCATCAGTGAACCCGGGTCGGCACTCACAGGAGAAGGCATCAATGTGGTCGTGACAGGTGGCGTTGTTCTGGCAAGGGGAGGAGGCACACTCATCAATGTCCACATCACAGTCGGTGCCAGTGTAGCCGGGCGCACACTCGCAGGAGTACCCGTTGATCTGGTTGATGCAGGTGCCGCTGTTGTGACAAGGGAGGGAGAGGCACTCGTCGAACTCTAGGTTGCAGTGGTCGCCTGAGAAGCCCGGACGACAGTAACACTGATAGCTGCCATTGGTGTTCTCACAGATGCCATTGATGCACGGACGCAACAACTCGCACTCGTTAACGTCATTTTCGCAGGTGTGACCTAGTCATAACAAGAGGGACAGGTTACTTATCTAGCTCAGCCAAAGCAGCATGAAATAAAGGGAATTAAAATGTAAAACTTGATAAATTAAAATGTAAAACTTGCAAACTAAACAAACCAAAATTGGGACAAGGACAATATACAGTCAAATTAAATTATCAAAATCGCTATGTGGAAACAGCGCTTACTAAAATGAAATCTATGAAATAAAAGAACACAATCCACCACATAGGGTGTACACTACTACATGAGCAAGTTAATCTGTTTCAATAAACAAACCAAAACTGGGACGACACAACATAAAGGTAAAAGAACTTATCAAAATCGCAATGTGGAAATAACGCTTTAACACTTCCTGCCCGGGTGTCATTTTAAAAGGACACACCTTGCGAAGGCCAGGAGCCCGGGTGTCCTTTTAAAAGTCATAAGCTTTAAAGCTTCCTTAAGCGTGCTTTGAAAGCCGTGCGGCGAAACGTTCGTAAATAAACCCGATCGGAGCGCTGCCAAGCCTTAACAACAAGAAGGAGAAGTCCGACCTTGTCTGCCATTACCAGTTAGAGTGAAAATTAGTCTCCCAAAGTGTCCGATATTGCTAAATTCACAGCAAAACCGCCAAAACTCTCTCCACGGAAATCGTCATCACACCTGAACCAGTTGACCTAGAGAGCTCTACTCAATGCCAGTCTACAGATACAATTCTCTAGCAGTTAAAATAACAACAATAGGCCTACAGTATGTTTACATACAACGTTTTTTGGCCATATCGCCAAGATAGGAGTGCCGTCATTTAGAAGGCCAGCCCGGGCGGGGAGGGTTAATCAAATAAAATGTTGAAATAAACTAACACAAAACCACCACATATGGTGTACATCACTACATGAGCAAATTAATCTGTTTCCCAAGCAAACTAATCGCACATATAACAACACACTATTGTCATGTTCAAGGAATTAGTCAATTTGGGAAGTACGGAACGTTCAGGTAAATTTTACTAATGACTAAGGCTAACAAAGGCTTTGTCCAGCACTGACGCAACACCCTAGTGCATGGACGGTAAAAGGCAGACTGACGAGTCATCATGACTCATTATCGATCGCATGGACGTGACTGCACTCCCAGTACCTCCCCTCCCCGCACACATCAACGTACACACGAACCCGTAACATCAATATCGACCGAGTGCATGTTACATCACTCCTGGTACCCATCCTCACCGCACACACAAACGTATGCACAAAACTTATGGTTTTGTTTCTTTATTCTTCCAACTCTTTGTATTCTCTTCCTTTTTCCTTGTTACTTTGGACAACAAATAACAATTTCTACTCATATTTGCCACTACTGCCTGGTACTAACCTACAATAATCTAATTTATTAATTTCACTCCCAACACCAAACACCTCCCAATGAAATTAATGAAAGCATGTGATCCTACCAGGATTCGAACCTGGGTTACCACATACAGATCTTAAACACTAACCATTACACTATCAAGACAGTTAAAGCTTGAGTACATGATTACGATTTTATATCAATTTATCGAATACTGAATATCATTATAATCATGTACTGTACTCAGACCGAACTGCACACTGAATAGCGTAATATGAAATACTACACTGAAGAACTCATTAAGTTATCGATTTCCTAAAGATTCTCTTTAGAGATGGCTGGCTTCTCTCCCTCCCATCTTTATTGTTTATTCCCATTTCAATGTCAATGGACGCATGTTTTCTTTCAGTGTAAAATTTTCTCTTGAGATGGCCTTCCTAAAGATTGTCCCTAGAGATGCTGGCCTCTCTCCCTCCTGTCACCAAACTTTTTTTTTTTTTTTTGGTGTAAGATTCTATCTAGAGATTATTATTTTTTTTTTTTTATTCCGCCCCGTTCCTGGTGCGCTATAGTGATTCCAGGTGCTGTTGGACAAGTTTTGTTACCTACGAGATATCGTCTCTGCCGGTGGTGGAGCCGAGCCTGCTACTGTCGCTAGAATTAGATATGGCTGGGGGAAGTTCAGAGAACTGCTGCCAATTCTGACCATGAAAAGAATACCTCTCCCCCTGATGGGAAAGGTGTATGCCTCATATGTTAGAAGTACAATTACGTATGCCTAAGAAACATGGGCCGTTAAAGTAGAGGATGTCAACAGAATGGAATGTAATGAGATGAGAATGGTGAGATGGATGTGTGGGGCCAGGCTGCAGGATAGAATAACAAATTTGGAGACGTTTAGGTATAAAGAGTATTAGCGAGGTGATGCGTACAAGTTGTTATTGTTGTTGTTCCTCAAGCTGCCTGACCGAACAGCCCCAAGGCCCCGAGCAAACCGAGCGCCCTCACAGAACCCTCCCTGTCGACCACAATAAAGCCTGGGTGACCGAAGCCACTCCATGGCGGAGAGCTGAGGAGGGTGCAGAAACGCCCGGGAACCAGGGGCACCCAGGGCCCTGTGCCCCTCAGCATTTATGAAGAAAAAGTTGAGGGGCAAAGGAAAAATGTGACGCTTTGGCTTCCAATCTTGGTAGATTGGGAGGTCAATCCACGGAAGAGACGCTGTCACTTGAGATCTAGAAAATATATAAGTAAAAGGAACAGTCAGAGTAAGCTATGGGTATGGCAGAGATCGCTCACTTCTCACTCTGATAGACCAGCCCATCACCCGTGCGTACAAGTAGACTGGGATGGTATGGACATGTGGAGAAAATGGATGAACAAAATTGGGTGAAAAGATGCAGGTCTGTGATTGTGGAGGGAGCTGCACCAAGGGGTGGAATGAGGAAGAACTGGGATCGGACTATACGTGCCAATCTCAAATCCAAAAACTTGACAAATGAAGCAGTCCTTAACCCATCAAGTGCGGGTAGACTCTTAAGAGTTTTACCGTTCCACTGCGGGTAGACTCTTATGATCCCAGGCCTAAATTGTTTTTTTTAAACCACCCAAGTAGCAATTGTTTTTGTTTTTTGTTTTTTTTTCCCCTTGGCCATGCCAAATATCACTCCTCCACATCCCCCCCCCCCCTTCAATTATCACCTATTTTCCGTTATTCCCTTATTCATAGGTATATTTTCGTGCTAACAATAGCGAGTTGCTAGCAGGGTGTGGTCATATGTGTTACCAAGCGTGAGAGAGAAAGAGATAAGGAGAGAGACGTTAGTGTCGCTCCAGGCATCGTGAGAGGTGGATGTTGGCCAAGCTGGCTCACACTTGATTAATGTAACTCTCGCTCTTATTTCGCGATTTTGACCAGCCAAACACTGTTTCCACTTGTTTTAATGTTGTAACAGGTTAATATCTTCATAATAAACGTAAAATAGGCGCATATGGATAAGTATTAATGATATTTATGGTAAGATAACGATTTTAGTGACAGGAAACCGTGAAATAGGTCCGCACAGTTCTATGGTGTAATTCCCCTCCCCTGCGCACTTCTTAGGTTAACACGGTTGCCTGGAACGCCGCCATTAGGACAGAGACTGAAAATGCACGTATGTGTGGAGCACTCAGTCTTAAAATTTTATGTATGTACAGTCGACCCTCGCATGGGCGGACCACAGTTGATCGGACTTCGGTTTGTGCGGACCCAACAGCCGATGCGGAGAAGTCCCAAAAAGTCCGGACAAATCGGGCAAAAGACCGTTAATTTAAAAGTTGTCCGGTATTTGGCGGGTCGGGCTGTGACACGGGCAGGCAATTTCCCGCCGAAATCGTCGAAATACGATAATGTAATCATAAGTACTATATAGCTCTTATATCTATCTATCTATCTATTGTCTGACGCCGTGATCCCCGAAGGGGTGGCCACGAACGAACCGCCCCCATGCACCTCTGTCCCCAGTCAGTCGACGCGCCTCCCCTCAACCAGCACCGCCTTCGTTCATGTACTTCCTCACTCCATCCTTCCACCTCTCATTTGGTCTACCTCTCCCTCTCTGTCCCTCTACCTCGCTCTCGTACACCCTCTTAGTCATTCTCTCGCTTTCCATACGTTCCATATGGCAGAACCATCTCAAGTTGTTCCTTTTCACACTTTCCAGCACATCTACCTCCACACCACACCTCCTTCTTACTTCCTCATTAGTCTGTCTATCCCTCCATGTAACTCCGCACGCACTCCTTAAGTAATTCATTTCCACTGCTCTCACTCTTAGTCTGAGTCTCTCGATCAACGTCCATGCTTCGCTTCCGTAAGTCAGTGTCGGGATTACCACACTGTCATGCAAGGACTTCTTCACTTCCATGCTGACCACCCTATTTCTTGTTACTGCTTTTAGCGTTCCTACAACCCTCTTCCCCTGTTAATTCTTAATTCTTTATAATATTTCATAATAAACTTATATAAAATGAGTTATAAGTTCAAATGAAACATCAGTGTACCGGTACCATTACCAAAACACATGTGTGTTATTGTTATGTCAGTTTGTGTGTGTGTGTGTGTTCTTGTTCTTGTGTGGCTATGTCGGCCGTATCAGTAGGGAGTCTAAACCCGAGTTATTTCTGTATGCAACAAAATGTTATTATAATTATATAATTACTGAATACAGTTTAGGTTAGTACAGGTTAAAAATCATCGTATTTTTACTCTACTGTACAGTATTTCCAATGTCCGGACTTTTCAAATGTGCGGACAAGGGTCCCCCCCTATTAGTCCGCACATTCGAGGGTTGACTGTATGTATCTATGTACTTAGACCCAACTGCATTATGGGCAGAACATAAGGCAAGTCATATTAACTAACCTGTGTATCCTGGAGGACATACGCAGGTATAGTTGGCCCGGCCATCGTGACACTGTCCCCCGTTGAGGCAAGGCTGACTCTGGCACTCGTCCACATCCACAGAACAGTTTCTGCCAGTGAAGCCCTCAGGACACCGGCACTCGTAACTGTTGACCAGGTCGTGGCACACCTTCCCTTCACCACACACCACGCCAGAGCAGTCGTTTATGTTGCTGCTACAATATAGACCCTCGAATCCTGGGGAAACACAAATTAACAAACATTAGGCTAGTATAATTATGTATGGCACATTTTCTTTAAACTTTCTTCGGCACTTTGAATATTGATGATAAAGTTCTCGCATGATACCAGCTTTAGTAGGGTAGTACAAAAAATTAAAACAAGGCTTCTCAGCTCAAACAAATATACAAAGGAATGTTTAGCATTGCAATATAAAGAAATGGGCAGGTCAGGGAGTATGCTATCATGTGGATCAAATAGAAGATCATAGATTCAGTAAGAGGTTTTAATAAGCTGCGCACCTGGGATACACTCGCAGTAGTAGTCCAGTTTTCCCTCCTTAGTGATGCAGGAGGCAGAGTTCTGGCAGGGGTTGGAAGCACATGCATCATACTCCTCCTCACAGTGGGCGCCCATATACGCCGTCCCACACTCACATGTGTACGCATTAACCCCATCCACACACTGACCACCATTTTGACAAGGTGAAGATAGGCACTCGTCGATGTTGGTTTCACATGTCACCCCTGCAAAGATAGATCAAATACATTATTATGGTTCTTGTAATAATGTGTTAATGTCAATACCAGTAATGCTAAAGTCGCCACAGATGAATCATTGCCACTTGTTCTATATATCATCATATAATCATCCTAAGTAACTATACCATCCAAAAATTAAGAGACATAGAACCTAATAGAAATATTCTGAATAGTGCCTACTATGAAGAAAAGTTGTTGGTTTATAGGAAGGCGACTACAATGCAGTGGGATGTTTAGTGTTGTTAACATTAACCCCTGCACTTCGGTTGTCCTCTTATAAGCCACACCGAACCTTCACCACGGACTGAGAATAACGTTTCACTCTTGGGTTGGAGAGTTGCATAGAGTAGGGGTGGGATTGTGTTGCAAGACGGGTGCTACGTGCTCTACGAAGAGGGGGTGGTATACACTGAGAGAGCTCTGAGGAACAATGATTATTGTAATAGAGGTAGAATAGTGAGAGAGATGCAACATTGCGGCGAAGAGAGAGACTGCAGTCTCTGCCAAAATTATAGCCTACCTAATTGTCAAGATAAGAATTTTATATAAAAGTAAAGTTTCTCAATTTAAAACTTGTATGGGAAACAATTCTCCATTCAAGTACTCATGGCATTGTGAATATTTAACAAATGTTTGGTTTGGAGCTTACAATATTGTGATGAGTACTGCAGATGAAGATAATAAACTTTAAGATCGTTGAATAGTTATGTAATGTGTGTGCTATTGAATCCGCTGATGTGGATACCTGCCGTTTATGAAAATAAAAAACACCAGCATTTATTATATTGCATTATTATGAAACTAACCTGCAAAACCTGGAGTGCAGGAACAGTCAAATCCATTAAGTCGGTCGGTGCAGGTGGCTCCGTTGAGGCAGGGTGCCGACACACACTCATCCAACTCCTGGTCACAGTTCTTGCCAGTCCAACCTGCCTCGCACTCACATTCGTAGTCTCCCACCTGCAAATACACAATACACATTATAAAAATGTAATATTAGTTAGAAAAGTGGGGTATGGGCCTGAGTAAACACATACATACATACATGCAATATTAGTTCTTAAATCTTTACAATAAGTAAGGTTCTTAGTCAGCTATATGATCAATTATCCCGTAAATTGCGGGAGAAGGAATATCAAACCTTCCTGCCACGCTAAAATAAAGACTGGAAAAACACTTTTACTCTCTCAATTATATGTAACTGCAATTTAGCGATTATACTATTTTTTTCTTTATACCTCCGTATTTAGAGGGTTTCAACATTCCTGCCTCCCAGGATCCAGCTGAATTTATTTGTATTTTTGTGATTTTCTCGTACTGTACTGTACTTATAATTCCGCAAATTGGCCTAATCTAGGTTAGTTATATTGGAGAAAAAAAAAAGGCAGAATTCTGTGTCATCTTGTGAATGGTGAAGACGTGTCATACAAGGCGACTAATAGGGGAGATGGCAGTAGACTTGTGGACCAACAGCCACTACTGTACAATAAAGCCTTGCTATTGGCGCTGTCTTGGTATGGTACTGCCGACGATGGTGGGGCGCGGATAGGTGCCACAGGGGGCTCTACTAGTCTTAGCTGGATGCTGTTTGGTGCCACAGCAGAGTCGGCCACAGTGTTTACATGGTGGGGTAGTGTTGTGGAAGGATTTTGTTGATCTTAGTAAAGTCCAAGTTGCCTAATGTATGTATGCCTTGGTATGGTACTGTCTTGCTGTAGCACTGTTGAGGCTGGTGAGTTTGCAGATACTGTACTGCATTTGAACTTAGTTGAGTCTTGCTACAGTACAGTTAGCACTATGCCAACATCAGCCAAAGTGATGACATGATGGGGCAGTGTTGTGACGGGACTTTACAGCATTACTGTACAGTATATTCCAACTGCGGAGAGGCAACCACATCTGAGCCATTACAATATATGTAATGGAAAATTATGTTAAACCATTGCATGTATGTTTGTATGTATGTACTTCTCTACATAAAAGTCTGGGGGTACTGAAAAGTGTGTCAAGTACAAATTATATCATGCTTTCCAGAAGGCATGTACCAATTTATGGGGTAAAAAGTAATAGTTCTTGGCTTGTGATAGGTAGGATTCTTAGTAAGATATAACATCAAACAAGGCATAATAGTTCTAGATTTGGTGTGAACAGACTAGAAAGATTATCAATGATATTTTAAAAGGGTTAGAAACAAAAATAATTAAAACTTGCTTGAAGCCATGTAACTGACCGTATCGATGCACTGTCTGGCGTGGAGACAGACATTATTGTCACACTCGTTCCGGTTTTCTTCGCAGTGGTGACCCACGTAGCCCGGGGGACACAGGCAGGTGTACGCCTCTACCTCATCCAGGCAGCTCCCACCGTTCAGGCACGGCGCTAGGAGGCAGTCGTCGATGTTCTCCTCGCAGTTGTTCCCTGGAAATGGGATTAGGTAAAGGTGTCAAATGCATCTTCTATAACTGGAAGACAAGGACTATAACAGAGTATGTTTTTATTTTTATTTTTATTTTTATTTCTAAATGAGTGACGGAGACAAAAGGCAGAACTGCCTGTAGTGAGTGCCTCCCCAGAGTTAAAAAGAGTGACAGGGCCAAAATCAAGGGACGTTCGAGCCAAAATGCCTGGACACACGGAGTTTGAAGCAATTTAAGTCATTACAGAGTACACGGTCATGGTATACTGTACTGTATAAGGATTCTTGTATTATTTCTTGAGGTAATTAGGTATATACTAACATACTGGTTATACTTAGCTTTAGAGGAAGCCAAGCCTGGAATTTGTTATTGAATTAAATTAAAACTGCCACTACCATGGAACTTTTCAAATTAAAACTAAAAAAAAACACATTTTAGATCCCATTGTGTCTATCTATCCACATTGTGTGTGTGTGTGTGTGAGGGGGGGGGGGGGGGACTCAAAACAGAGCCAGAATAGGGACAACACAACAGAAAACAATGAACACACAAAAACAAAAATACAAATTCACACACATCTAGGTCATCCAGGAGAAGACCCATTATGTAGAATCATAATATGGTTCATATGTAGGTATTAACTGTATGTGCGTGTTTGTAGTACATGTATGTGTATGCGATTTGCATCAATGTAAATTAGTTGTATTTGTAATGCAAAAAGAGCTGGTACATAAACCTTGCTTGGGAATGTAAAAACAATATTATAATTTGTATATTTTATATATGATAAACACTGTCTTGCAGTACCAAATTTCCCAGTCAGGTGCATGCTGAAAAGCTTTATGCTTAGCAAGGGAAGTTCATGACATTACAAGATAGCTTATATTCATTAACACACGGTAGTAGTAACAGTGTGAAGTAACACTCGTTTAATTACTGCATTGAGTTTTAATGGAAGCCGTGGAAAGAACTGGCAACGTAGATAAATTGCAAGATATAGTTTATAAGCCTACTTAATTACTGTATATATAGAGTACTGTACTTTATTATTTGAGTAAAGAATAAGAGCTTGAAAATTGTTGCTTGAAAACTAAAGAGTTTGTAAATTATTACTTAAAATTTAGAGGTTTTGAAAACTAGAAGTTGTAAATAAGCCTGAATGTGCTCTTTGTGCAGTGCTTGGGGTGAACCAGCAACAAGGCCTAATTATAGATCTAACATTTGAGGATTTTAAGTCTACTGCATACAGTACTGACATGTGTGTAGGGCGGGATTGAGTGTTTGGTGCACGAGCATTTTTACATTGTGCATGAACATTATCAATTTATCAATAATGCTCTACGTTCTTTGGAGTAGTACACTATTAATAACTGAAAAGAGTGCAATATAATTATTACTGAACAGTATCTGTAATAATAATCTATGTTCTATGTTCTTTGTGTACTTGTTACTTGCGGTAGTGACTAGGGTACATTCACTACGGTATGAAGTGCATAGAAATCATAAAAAATAATATACTATAGTCTGGGTTTCTGGGGTTTTTCCAGCTGAAGGTAAATTGTCTTGTCTTCATCTTCATTACTCAGCTATGACAAAGATTTTATATCAAAATGTTTTAATTATGAACACTTTGCATTAATATCATGCAAGACAACGTAGTTATCTATGTTGAGTGGTACTTGAAAAGTAGACAGAAATGGATAAAAAAAAAAACATCTGAGGAAGAGCACTTTATTGACAACATTTTGCAGATAGCTTCATCAGGTCACCTGACCTGACCTGATGAAGCTATCTGCGAAACATTGTCAATAAAGTGCTCTTCCTCAGATGTAGTTATCTATTTCTTTCCACTACAGTACATATTAATTAAAATGTAAAACTTGCAAACTAAACAAACCAAAATTGGGACAAGGACAATATTAAGTCAAATTAAATTATCAAAATCGCTATGTGGAAACAACGCTTACTAAAATGAAAATTATTAAATAAAAGAACACAATCCACCACATAGGGTGTACATTACAGTAGGTCTCCCTTACTATCCAATGCCCCGATTTACGATATTATTAAAGGTTTTTAGGTGTTTGGGTTTGGGTTTTGGCTGGTCTGAGAATGCATCCCCATTTACCCCATTCATTTTAGGGTTTGCTATATGATTTTTCTATTGAAGATCAGGTTTTGAGGCACGTAACCCAATCGTAAATCGAGGGAGAACTGTAGAAGAACTCATTTGCTAGGGTGTTCAACTTACCGTCAGCTGGAGAAAAACCAAAACCAAAAAAAAAAAAAAAAAAAAAAAAAAAAAAAAAAAAAAAAGAAGACAGCTTAACCAGACCTCTGAGTCACTATAAGAGACTCTCATAGGGCTGGCCTGATTATTTAGCTATTACAAAGATTTTGGAGTGAAATATGTCGCTAATTATAAAAACTTAACATTAATATAATGAAGAGACATAATAGATTCATGTACCAATTATGTATCAAAATATCGACTGCCAAGGGATTTAATATTATGTCAGGTGAAAGAAAATAGACTACTGTACAGGATAGTGCACATTCATATCTGTATTAAGTGCATACAAATAATAACTAATAATCTACTAGGTATTATTATCTATAAAATTGTTACCTTCACAGTTCTCTTCACAATAGTTGCCTGGAATAATACACATTTCATTAACATGAGTTTATAATCTAAAACTTGAAAAATAAACAAACCAAAACAGGGATGACACAATATAAAGGCAAAAGAACTCATCAAAATTGTTGTGTATGAAACTATTCTGTTCTTTTCACCATTGTTATCTATATCAATGTTCTCTTCACAATTAGCTACAAACAATTCTGATGTGAACCATTTAAAAATTATATTGTGTTTATACATGCACTCTTTGGGTCAGTATATTGTATTACTGCACAGAGTGGATAAAGGTTATACTAACAGTACCATAGTTATCATTACTAAACATTCATGAAACTCTTTAATGAAAATAACAAACAAAGAAAGTAGAGAGAAGATAGTGAAGTGGTAAGACATCACAGGAAAGCAGTGTTACACCCAGACAGGTAAACATAGCAAGGTTATAAAGTCAAAGACAACTAATATTAACAAAATATTAACAAGAATTATCATTATCAAACATGCCTAAAGCGAATCCTTCAATCAGGAACGTGAGGATCTAGTGGTAGCATTCTACCAAGATATAAGTACCTCTGGCGAGGAAGAGGTCCAAACTGAAAAAATTGTATCCATGTATATGTAGTATCCAAGGTGGAGCTCATATTGAATGACCTGCCCATAGATGTCAACTTTGGCAGTGTGTCGCTGGAGCATGTGAATAAGTTTTTCTAATTCGGAGATATTATCTCTCCTGAAGGTGGTACCTAAGCTGCCACTATTGCTAGAGTTAGATGTGGTTGGGAGAAGTTGTTGTTGTTGTTGTTGTTGTTCCCCAAGCTGCCTGGCCGAACAGCCCCAAGGCCCCAAGCAATTCCAAGGCCATAACCGAGCGCCCCCACAGAACCCTCCCTGCCGACCACAATAAAGCCTGGGTGACCGAAGCCACTCCATGGCGGGGAGCTGAGGAGGGTGCGGAAACGCCCGGGAAACCAAAGCCCCACCCAGGGCCCTGTGCCCCTCAGCAATTATGAAGAGAAAGTTGAGGGGCAAGGGAAAAATGTGATGCTTTGGCTTCCAATCTTGGTAGATTGGGAGGTCAATCCACGGAAGAGACGCCGTCACTTGAGATCTAGAAAATATATAAGTTAAAGGAACAGTCAGAGTAAGCTATGGGTATGGCAGAGATCGCTCAGTTCTCACTCTGATAGACCAGCCCATCACCATAGGTTGGGAGAAGTTCAGAGAACTACTGTCAATTCTAACCATGTGAGGAGAGGTGAATATTTTGTGCATTAGAAGTGCTATGACCTATGATTCAGAAACGTAGCGAGTTGAAGTTGATGATATCAACAGAATGGAACGTAATAAAATTAGAATGGTAAGATAGATGTGTGGGATCAAACTGCAAGAGAATATCTAATGAGGAGTTGAGGAGGCGATTAGTTATCAAGAGTATCTGTCAAGAAATGCTTAAAAAACAAGCTTAGATGTCTTGGGAAAGTGGAAAGGATGGATGGTCTAAATGGCGTGAAATTATGCAAGTCTGTGAATGTGGAGGGAACTACACCAAAGGGGTAGACTTAGCAAGACAGGGAATCATAATAAACAATCTAATCTAAAATTAACAATCCTAACAAGTGAGGCAACCCAGAAAATGGTTGCCTGAAAAGTGAAATACCGTTATTAATACCGTGAAATACCGTTATTACCGTTATTCTTTTATTTAATAATTTTCATTTTAGTAAACGTTGTTTCCACATAGCGATTTTGATAATTTAATTTGACTTTATATTGTCCTTGTCCCAATTTTGGTTTGTTTAGTTTGCAAGTTTTACATTTTAATTTATCTTATAATTACCTCTCCAAAATTAGTTTTCTGCCCACAGCTAACTCAAAGACAACTGCAGAGGTTGAAGTAACTAAACTAAAAGTTTCAAAATTCTGTACCCCTGATGGTAACAAAGGTTTTAAAGTATCGTCAATAGGCTCAATATCACGTCAGATGTCGGAGAGGGTTAATACTCCACTACCGAAAACTTGCTCAGTACAGACATAACTTCAATATCACTTCACTCAGAGATCTCTGGATATTTTAAGTTTTTAATCAGACATATAGGTCAAATAGCATATCAAATAGTAGCTCTGTAACAGCTGCTAATACAACATAACCAAATTTTGTTATTACTAAAATAAAAATAACTTTTAAAAAAAAATCCCCAAAGAGACACTGACCCGAGAAACCCGGAGCACAGATACAGGTGAAGGAGTTGTCGTCATCGTAACAGGATGCTCCGTTAAGGCAGGGGGAAGAGTCACACTCGTTGATCTCCACACACACCGGCGGAGATCCTGACAAAGAACAATTATTTTCACATATATGCCTTGATCAATATGGAAAACTAATAGTACTGCAAGCTATATTCTGGTGACTGTACTTCTGCATAATTATAATGTAAAACTTGCAAAATAAACAAACCAAAACTTGGAAGAACATAGTAAAAAGACCATACAACTTATGTGGAAACAACGCTCAAGCAAGATAATAATTCTTTATAAATAAAATAACACAATCCACCACATAGGGTGTTCATTACTACATGAGCAAGTTAATCTGTTTCCCAAGCAAACTAATCGCACATATAACAACGCTCTATCGTCACGTTCAAGGAATTAGTCAATTTGAGAATAATAAATAATATTGATCCACATCCAACGGCGGGGTTTGAACTTACGCAGGCTTGAGAACCAGGACTTTTCCATAAATTTTGTGATATTCGCGTATTCATTCCTCCGAGAAGATATAGCCTATCCTAGATTATATATATACAGTATACTGTATACTGTATATATATAGCAGAAGACAGCACTGACAGCACCCGCTGACATATTGCAATTGGTGAAAAATAGAACTCTCTACACCATGTGGTTTAGTGATGATGGTGAAAATACTAAGGTAAGTTTTGACGCGTTTGGGGGTAATAGCAGGAGTCTCAGGATATTTTCCTAACCTAGGTTTTATATATATATATCAGGAGACAACACTTGCTATTATTTTGTGATAGAAGACTAGAACATTGCACACCGGGCGGGTGCCCTACCCCCAAAAGGGGTTGAAATAGGGGAGCTATCCCCCCGCCAAAGGCGGCTTTCTAGGGCCTTTCCTAGCTGATGCTTAGAGGATTGGGTTCTAGTCATATGGTGATGGGCTGGTCTATCAGAGTGAGAACTGAGCGATCTCTGCCATACCCATAGCTTACTCTGACTGTTCCTTTTACTTATATATTTTCTAGATCTCAAGTGACGGCGTGTCTTCCGTGGATTGACCTCCCAATCTGCCAACCTAGAAGTTGGCAGATTGAAAGCCAAAGCGTCACATTTTTCCTTTGCCCCTCAGCTTTCTCTTCATAATTGCTTAGGGGCACAGGGCTCTGAGTGGGGCTTTGGTTTCATGGGCGTTTCCGCACCCTCCTCAGCTCCCCGCCATGGAGTGGCTTCGGTCACCCAGGCTTTATTGTGGTAGGCAGGGAGGGTTCTGTGGGGGCGCTCGGTTATGGCCTTGGCCTTGCTTGGGGATGTTCGGCCAGGCAGCCTGGGGAACAACAACAACAACATTGCACACCAAGTGGTTATCATTTGGGATGAAAAATAAAAAGTGGGGTTTAGACCTCATGACCTAACTTGTCCGATTGTTCGACTGCAGGTGAGGCAGCTAAGGCTTCAGCTTGTTTATTCTCGTTTAACAATTGATTATATATAATTGATTATGAATTATAAATATTGATTATATAAATTATTTTTATTTATTTTACCATTGTAACCATTCTTAAGTCTTTGTCTACTGCTTTCATGCATCAATTCGGACTGCAGAAAATCATTGATAGCTTGCTTTTTCACCCTGAGTCAGCTGATTGACTGAGTGTGTGCTTTTTGTTGTGTGTGTCACAGACCGCCAGCCATGACACCTAAACTTTCTACAGTGTGGTTTTAAGTGGTTTTATAGCCCTATGTGGTGGATTGTGTTCTTTAATTCAAATTTTATTTTATTACCGGTAAGCGTTATCTCCACATAGCGATTTTGATTAGTTCCTTTGCGTTTATCTTGTGTCGTCCCAGTTTTGATTTGTTTATTTTGCAAGTTTTACATTAGTGTATAATAATAACTCCAGGAGCTCAGGCGGCCATCCTGTGTGTGCGATAAAGACTCAATTTGCCCGCCAAGGCAGCCATCCAGGTAGGATGGGTTAATGGTCTTGGGCAGGTTACATGTTTCATAAAACTACCATGGCACTGCTGTGAACTTGAAGCTAATTTACACAGACATGCTGGAGGGACCTTGGTGACCCTGGTCTCTGGGTCTTCTCCTGGATGACCTAGATGTGTGTGAATTTGTATTTTATTTTTGTGTGTTCATTTTGATTTCTGTTGTGTTGTCCCTATTCTGGCTCTGTCTTGCAAGTGAATTCATTATCCTTTCAAAACATATTACAGATGATTTACTAGAATAAAGTTAAGTGGAGTCAAGTTGCTGACCTGAGAATCCTGGCTTACAGCGGCAGACATATTCATTGACACCATCCATACAGTAGGAGTTGTCAGGGCAGGTGACATTGTAGCAGTCGTTGATGTTATGTTCACAGTCGTCACCCTCGAAGCCCAGAAGGCAGGCACAACGGTAGCTGTTGTGAAGCTCTGTACATGTACCTCCATTTTGGCATGGGTCCGAGGAACACTCTTCCACCTCCTGAAAGTCAATACAATAAAATATTGAATATATAAATACCTTTATTGTTTATTATCTCTACAAAATACAACATTCATGTATTGTATATGTAATATCAGGGCCTGAAATTACTTAACCAAGTCATGGAAATCTGTGAGAGAGTCTTTGAAGGCTTGAACAGGGAAAACATTTCTATCAACGATATGCAGTTCGGTTTCATACCAGGATGTTGTACAATCAGGTGATATAGTCAGGCAATTGCAAGAAAGGTACTTACGTAAAGATAGCTTAGATAGGGAGCTGTATCTCGTATTTGTAGACCTGAAAAGGCCTTTAATAGCGTGCCCAGGGATGCCGTGCAGTCGGCTATGAGAAAACTTGGGGTAGAAAAGTGACTGGTTTGTGTGATAATAAAGATGTACAAGGAATTACGAACGGCAGTAAGAATGAAAGGTGTACTGAGCGAGGAGTTTATAGTTAGTGTTGGAGTCCACCATGGCTCTATGTTAAGCCCTTTTCTCTTTGTGATGGTTCTAAAGAGGTTGCATAGAGATTTAAGAACTGGGCTCCATTGGGAACTACTATACACAGATGACCTAATCATTTTTTGCAGATAATGCACAGTATGTTGAGGACAAATACAATAGTTGGGAGGGAAAGCATAGCAAATACATTATTATAAGTAAAGATTATATAACCAAGGTCATGCACAGTGGAGTAGGACAAGGAAATATAGAAAAAAGTGGTATATACCCATGTGCAATACATAGGAAAGGTGTAAGTGTGAACTCAATTCAATGTATCATCCATCATTACTGGGTATGTAATGGGAAAACAAAGTTGTACCAAGATAAAAGGATCTCTACTAAGGGAGAAGTCCAAAATTGAGAATGTTTTATGTGTAAAATGGAAGGGGGAGTTCATTCAGGGGAGGTGTGGCAGAGTGGTCTTGCCACTGGACTGGTAATCCAATGGACCCGGGTTCGAATCCCAATATGTCAATGGGAAGATATTATTGGGATGGAATTTGTGCTGTACCTAGTTTCAGTGCATTACCACAGCACACCGAATTGCCAAAACAAAATACCCTCATTGTTCCCTGATTAATAGCACTGTATGAATATTCCCATATTCAAAATATGCTACAGGGGGGAAATGCCTAGTGAGTTAATTGCTCAATAGGTGGCGTTCTGAGAGCAAGGGTCTGAGCCTGGGGAGTGAGACTGTTAAGCACAGAGGCGAAGCAGCTTCAGAGATGGAGTTGGGTTCGAGCCGTGAATAGGTGCTTCGCATGTCTCACTCCCTAGGCTGGAACAAGACCTCACGGGCCTCACCGTGTTAAACGGTAGAGTGTAAAGGCTATCAGCCTATGCCCGAGAGGGAGTAGTTGGAATATAGAAAAAAAAAAAAAAAAAAATTAGAATGACTTGCAAGGAGGTGGCAACTTTTTGGAGATGGCCCAGGATTATAACACTTGGAGAGCTGCATTCAGTGAAAGACCTAGGCCTACATAGTAGCATGTACAAGGGTCTTTGTAAATATAACTTAATGAGACATACAAGAAAATAATTCTTTATGTACAGTTTGAGTGTAATTGGCATTGTGATCCAGTGCTAAAATATTTTGCTCAAAGCCATGAGACCATTAACCCCTTCACCACCATGACATAATTTACATCATATTCTGGTTACCATTAGGCAATTTTGTTAAGTAAATAATCAACCTGTACGACTGTAATGGGTAAAAAATAAAAAAAGATCTTGATAAACCCTCAGAGAAACATATGTCCTTCTTAAACTGCATACAACCGTCTAATTTTAGCCAGAATCAAAGGTAACAATACGTCATGGTGCCGAAGGGGTTAAGCAGCTAAAACTTAATGTTAATTTTGTAACTAACCAGGTCGCAGTGCTTGCCAGCATATCCCGGGAGGCAAGCACACTCGTAGTCTCCATAAAGGTCGTAGCAGGTGGCTTCATTCTGGCATGGTGTCAATGTCTCGCACTCATCTATATTCTCACCACAGACTGACCCCGTATATCTGCAAGCATAATAAAATCAATAAGACTGGAAGATATTCTTGATGCTGACTAGAATGTATCATTTCTAGCTACATTCACCTCACAGATTGATCACATGTATCTGCATGTATCAGACAAGTAATGAGACTTAACTTTGCTTAATAGTGATTTTTTAAAAGTTTTACACTACAGTACTGTACTGCAAATTATAAATAGACACTGTATTGCTTCTATGCAAAGTAAATTCTTGGATTGCAATGTATACGGACAGCTAAAAGTTTGCAATTTTATGAAATTGTATAAATATACTTTTATAACAAAATATTATGCCAGTATTTTGTGACCAAAAATCTAACCTAAAAATATTTAACAAAAAAGATAGCTAAATATATACTAGAGAAAAGAAAAGTATAACCTAAGCAACTCATATTCATATGTATTCACCAACCAACTTTACTTCTAAACTCAATTAATGAAATCAACAAATACATGTGGCACTCCAAGGACTCGAACCTAGGATACTCACACCGAAATTCCGCGCATTTATGCATTACGTTATCAAGACAGTCACAGTAATGACAGTGTGACAGAAGTTACAGTACAGTATAATGAAGACTAACCCAGTGTCGGCACAGTCACAGGTGAAGTTATAAACACCATCGATGCAGCGGCCCCCGTTGAGGCAGGGTTGAGAGGAGCAGTCATCGTTGTTGGTCTCACAGTGCTCACCGCTAAACCCTGCGTGGCACCGGCACTCATACGTGTCAGAATACAACGTCACTGAACACGTGGCATTGTTCTGGGGGAAGAGGACTCTGATTTAATATGAAGGATGATTGCAAACACAAATGGAAATTTGTGAAAATAATTTTACTACAAATCTACTAGTACTGAACCCTAGTACTGTACAGTTAGTTAGTTATGTAGAGCAGATTAATCAGACCACTGAGCTCCATACGGAACTCTCATAGGTACTGTACAGTATATGAGGGACTTAAATATGTGAGAATACAATCATAAGAATATTTGCAATTGTTCTGATGGTAGAGGATTCAAATTTAATAATAATAGTACCACAATAATACCACCCTGGTACCCCATGTAATTATTACTTAAAGGTGAATTCCAGGGATGAAACCTATTCAAACTACAATGTCCATTGGGATCTGCTTGGTTATAGGTACATGATACTGAAGAACTTTCATCAATTTGTTTTTAACAACATAGCAATATAGCTTATCTAAGTTATTTTATGTGGCGCGAACTGGCGTGTTTACCATGACGTAATTGTAGCCAATGGCGGGAACTATCGACATGGGAAATGGGTGAATCTGTGGGGTTTTTTTATTTGAGAAACTCTTATACAGTAACACCTCCATTTACCGGCACTCAAGGGGATTTGAAACCTCCGGTGAATTGAAAAGTCCGGTTGAATGAAAATTACTCCTATAAATGCCCATAAACCCCAAGAAAATAACCCTTAATGGCTATCTGTATTATCAGCCTTAATATAATAAACAAACACACATTACTATACCATTTTAATAGTAATGTTCTCAACTCGCCAATTTATAAGTACTGTACAGTAGAAGTTGAAAAAGGCGTCCACCTGTTGTTGTTGTGGTAAACTATGAATGGAAGTTAAATATTACTAAGCTATAATGAATCAAATCAAATCAATCTAAATTAAAACTACTCCATATCTAAATTGAATTCAATCTGAAACAAGCTAATTTATATCCAAAGGTCTCACATAATATATTTATATATAGGGTAAGGTTATAAGGGTTAATATTAGCCAGGAATTAACTCACCAATAGTTCCACGTGGCAATGAGGCAAGGGAGAACGTTTACCCAATATGGCGGACAACGGGGAACGAGACTTCGGTCCCGAGACTCGAGTAAAGTGAAAGAAAGAATAAATGATTACATGGGAATGGACATGAATATTATGCTTATCTGTCAGTCAGTCATGGCGTCGATGAGAGCGTCGTGATGGTGTAGCTGTTTGTATTGCTGTCAGTGTATTGTGATTAGAGGCACAAAAGCGCGATCAACTGAGGGCGGAAAATAGATGTTAACTGGTCGGTGTTCGTGAAGGCTCTGCTCTCTCTTCCTCAGAGGCACACCTTGCTGCCTTGGCAAACGCCAGGAGCCCAAATTATCGTACCGCATCTAGGTTGCTCTATACGATAAATTATATTAATATATACGATAAATTCATATACAGTACTGTATACTACGTAAGACCATGGCAATATTGCTTAATAGCATATTAGGCCTTTTATAAGTTAACTTATTTACAATCTTATAATATACGATCTACTCGTCCTACGTCTTGCTGCAGGAGCGACCGTGACGTCACAGAGACATACGGGATCACAAAAGAGTCATAGCCTATCGTATTTACGATAGTTGTTGTCGGCGGCGTAATGCGCATCGTCATATGCGAAGGCTAGGCCTTATTGGGAGGGAGAGTTTCGCAGCACATTCAAAGTTTTGACAGTAGCAAAACGAAACTCTTAATATCAAACTGTTTTTGTTGTTTTTAGTTTCTTAGGTTTCTCACTTAATATCTAAAACTTATTTATGAGGTGGATGCTTTGGGAGAGGCAGCAAGGGGTGGACACTTGCCACTCATCTACAGTTGTAGAGGTGGATGATGTTGCATCATCCACCTCTCTCCGTTCGTTTGGATATTTGTATTTTTTGTTCCAAGCTCAGAACCACTCTTTTGCACTTCTTGTCACTATTGGCTTTCACTTTGTCCAACTTTGCCTTAATCTTCGGCATGATAGCGATAAATCGAGTATATGTCCAATATGAGAATGTTTGTATATACGGATCGATCGGGCAAGACTGAGAGGCCTATTCCCATGCTTTTGTTGTTGTTGTTGTTGTTGCTGTTCCCCAAGCTGCCTGGCCGAACAGCCCCAAAGCCCCGAGCAAGGCCAAGGCCATGACCGAGATCCCCCACAGAGCCCTCCCTGCCGACCACAATAAAGCCTGGGTGACCGAAGCCACTCCAAGGCGGAGAGCTGAGGAGGGTGAGGAAACGCCCGAGAAACCAAAGCCCCACCCAGGGCCCTGTGCCCCTCAGCAATTATGAAGAGAAAGTTGAGGGGCAAAGGAAAAATGTGACACTTTGGCTTCCAATCTTGGTAGATTGGGAGGTCAATCCACGGAAGAGACGCCGTCACTTGAGATCTAGAAAATATATAAGTAAAAGGAACAGTCAGAGTAAGCTATGGGTATGGCAGAGATCGCTCAGTTCTCACTCTGATAGACCAGCCCATCACCAGTTTGTTGTTGTTGCTTGTTCTACTGGCGTCGCCGTTACCCGCAAACAACCACGGACTATTTTATATACAGTATATATATATATATTTCTTATTGGTGCTTTTTAAATAGTTTTTTCCTAATATTATATGTATTTATTATTTGTTATGATGAAATGATGCTGGTAAGACAAATTTTTTTTTTTTTTTTTTTGTTAATTTCAATTTTAATAATTTCCTAAAACCTCCAGTTGTTTGAAGTTACTGGATGCTTCAATGCCGGAAAATCGAGGTGTTACTGTAATTTGTATGCATGTTTACAGCTCAACATTTGGCTTCACCACTGTCTGGTCAAGGGACCGCGATATATAAATTGAACAGAAAACGATATTATCATTACGAAATAGGCCTTAGAACCGACCTCACTCAACTCTGGACCAGGCTAAACATGCAAAAACACTGCATGTATGTTTATTGCTGGCGAGCTGGGATTATTTCTTGATGTGCACCACATCATCAGGAAGTTGGTCGATCTTTTGCAGAGCTTGAGCATTGAATTGAAAGGTATTAATTACGAAAAACAGACCTCACTGTTCAGGACCGCATATCTTATTTACAAACGGCTTCTCTGCACACTGGCGTCACTCCAGTTGGCTGAAGATGCCAATTTGTCACCAACGACTGTATATATTAGTATTTTGTTCTGGAGTTTAATGGAATTATATCGATATTGCCCATATACATATTACAGTATATTCATGCCAAGTTATGACCCTGCATTAATCTTCGTTTTTTCGTTCATCCCTGTAGTTCACCTTTAAGGTTACTTTAGGTTTATTGTCAATCTATCTATCTCTCCGTTTTACTAACTCCCCACAGAACACTAGCCCTATGAGGGCTTAGGCCCAAAGGGCTAGTATAAAATAAATACATATTTATCATCATCTCTGTTGCGAGACATCTTGATTCCTAAGGGCGCCCGGGGTGCCCGCAGTTTATTTATATTATCATAATACAGTACCTGTATTAGTTTAACCAGAACACTGAGTTGCTACTCTAGCAGCATAGTAAATTGGTAATGGATGAGTTCTCCCATCTTCCACACATTCATGTACTGTACTGTACAGTAGTAGCTACCAGGGATACCAACTCAAGTCCGCTAGATAGTAAATAAATGCCTCAAATCGCTAGAATAACTCCACAATCTCCACAATATCGATTGAAAATGCCTCAAATTTCCAGAATGTTGCTAGAATTCATGTCGCTAGATGTAAAAATGTTCTCTAGATCGAAGTAAATACCTCTTGATCTAGCGGGAAAGTAGCTAAATTGGCAACACTGATAGCTACACCTCCATTACACTGACCTGACACAGGTTTCTATCATTACACTGACCTGACAGGGGTTTCTATCGTTACGGCAGAAACTCTCGTCGATAGGGAGGTGACAAGTGGCACCAGTGAAGCCGAGGGGGCAGGCACAGGAGGTGGTGTTACCCTGGCGGTCCTCCTGACACATCCCACCATTCTCACATTGGTACTCTTCACGAACACACAGCGGCCCTGGGGAGGTCAAACAATAATACAATAAATATGTAATAAGATATAAAAGACTTTGAATTGTAAAGCCTTAGACACGATAAATAAGGGAATTGAACTTGACTGAGAAATTGACTTATGTATTATAATGTAAAACTTGCAAAATAAACAAACCAAAACTTGGTCGAACACAGTAAATAGACAAACTAACTTATCAAAATTGTTATGTAGAAACAACGCTTTAGCAAAATAATAATTTATAAATATAAGAACACAATCCACCACATAGGGTGTACATTACTACATGAGCAAGTTGATCTGTTTCCCAAGCAAACTAATAGCACATATAACAACGCACTATTGTCACGTTCAAGGAATTAGTTAATTTGTCAATTAGTCAATATGTGATAAAATATATATAAGACTTTGAATTGTAAAGGCATAGACATGATAGGGAAAATAATTAAAATGAAACTGAGATATGGACTTAAGTATTCACAGGAGATGTTAAGTCCAGGGCAGATCATACAATATTATGCTGGTAGTATATGTACAGCTACTGACAAAAATTCTTGAGCTCTTGCAATTTTTTTATTAATGGCCCTGTACCTAAGTCAGCTTGTCAGTATTGAATCAAGTGCAGCAGCAAGTGGACCACAGATATAATGAATAATAAATTTTTATGGCTGTACCACACATATACTGTACAGTACAATTTAAATTAAAATTTAAAACTTGCAAACAAAGTCAAACCAAAACTGGGACAAAGACAATATAAAGTCAAAACAACATATCAAAATCGCTATGTGGAAACTACGCTTACTAAAATAAAATTTATGAAATGAAAGAACACAATCCACCCCATAGGGTGTACATTACTACATGAGCAAGTTAACCCTCTCCGACATATGACGCAATTTTGAGCCTATTAAGGATACTTTAAAGCCTTTATTACCATCAGGGGTATTTACAAACCTTTAGTTTAGTTACTTCAAACTCTGCAGTTGTCTTTGAGTTAGCTGTGGGCAGAAAACTAATTTTGGAGAGGTAATTATAAGAGTGAGAGAACTCTATTTCTTATTGCTAATCTGGCAACCTCTGTGTCATACGAGTCTGAAGGGGTTAATGAAGTTGATTTTTGTGGCTGTAAAAAGAGAGATTTTTTCTTTTTTAAATGGCCTTGTACGGGAGTCAGTTTATCAATGTTGAAACTAAACTGTTGAGGGTGTAACACACACAAATAAGTAAAAATACTGAATATTGTCTGAAAAGAGATGCATCGCTACTGAATATGAGATGCTGTACTAGATATAATAATACTGAATTATTGAGACAATACCTGAGTCATTTTGGCAGTGTTCTCCCAAGTATCTAGTGTAGCAGTTACAGGTATAGCCTCCTCCCATGGGGCTGGCCACACACTGTCCACGCGAACCACATGGACGAGAGAAGCATGGGTCTACCTCGTACCCTCCTGATAATCGCATATTATATTAGAATCACACTACAGTATATATATCTTACCCATAACATCTACTGACATGCATAAAAAAAACTTATAATCACACCATCACAAGGTCATAATTATTCATGTCTTTTCCACATACTGTACATCTAATGACATGAGAATACATAACTATCACAAACCAAACTGTAGTATTGCCTAGTGCACTACTCTACAGATATTACACATAATTATACTCTGCATGCAATTCAACATAATGCAATAAACAAGGTAGGCCTACACAGTAGGAGTGTCATCAAATTTGAGAATAGTAATTACTGTAATAGTAAACCTACAAATCAACCTTCACCCAAATTCAGCTTATGAAGAAACTTAACGAAAGTATAATACAGTAGATATATCAGTATTATTTCATATTTGTTTTCACCAACCAACTTTACTTCTAAAATCAACAAAAATACATGTGGCAGTCCAAGGACTCGAACCTACGATACTCACACCGAAATTCCGCGCATTTATGCATTACGCTATCAAGACAGTTAAAGAATTATGCAAAAGCCTACGATTTATTATGCAGTTTTGAATCCTGCATATTAATCTGAGCATCTACATACATTTCAACTGTGCTATGGTAGCCTAATGTATAGACGAATGTACAGTTTTCCGCACATATTCCATTTCTCAAAAATCACAGCGAATCGTATCTTCGCAGTGCCACACCCACCTCCCCAACCCCCCTCCCTCATTCCACCTCTTACCAATAGTGGCAGGGAAGGAGGTGGAGCGAGGGAGGGGGGTTGAAGAAGTGGGTGCAGCGCTGCCAAATCACAACCCCAATAGAATAGAATATGTGAGGCAAACTGTACCTGAACATTCAGTGGTCTGATTAAACTACTGTATTAAATATATATATATATATATATATATATATATATATACCTGAACATGCAACATTAAACTAGAGCAGCATGCAAACTAGAATTCATACCATCCCGAAAAAAATGAAACATGCATAAACTGTTAAATGTTGAAGATAAAGGCACAGCAGTTGGATTTCTACTTCATCATAAAATATGTAAATAAATAAGCAAATAGCTATTTTTTATGTATCTGAGAGCAGTAGTTTGGGAGGACTCTCAATAGTTAAATTATCACTATTATGTAGGCCTATTATTATTACTGTTACTATGTACAGTTATTGGTACTATAGATATTTACACCTACATAACATTAGATATGGAAAGGCATCAACTTACTGAGTATAAAGTTAAAATTTCCTACTAATACAAACTAAAGTGAAGGAAGGTTATCTACATTACAATAACAAAATAATTTAGTAATCAACAATTAAGAATGATTTAGTAATCTATAATTAACAATGGTCAAAAAGAGCTTCTTTTAATCTACAACACAGTATTACTGATATTTGATTTTAACTTTGATTTCCAAACTAAAACAACACTGTACATAGAGTACCTCAATGAAAGCAACTGTATTGTATGTATGTATATACTCAGGCCCAATCCCCACTTTTTAATTATTGTAACACACATAATCAAAAGTTAATTTACATGAAGTAATACATACATCAATATACTTCCCCAAGCCTACATCTAACTAAAATTAGTTATATATTAACAGAAAACAAATCTGTGATAGGAATTAGTAATGACATAAGAAACATGCAATCTCACAAGTGAGAAGCAACAGGTGCCCACTTGGAAGTTGATCACTGGTTCTAGCAATGGAGCAGTTGCCGTGCGGCATGTCCTTATTCTGTTTGAAAGAACCATGGTTTATTTCCCAAGTGGGCACCTGTAGTTAGAGACTCTATAGTAGCAGAGATAAGACAACTTCTACCATCTTGGTGCCACTGGTATATCTGTCTTGATGGTGATTTGAGCTAAGGGTAAAATGAGCATGTCTGGTTAATGTAGCCTAGAGGCATTTTTGCCATGGCTATACTTTCATGGGAACTTCCCAGGAGGGAGCAAAGGCATTGGAGATGACGATGAGGGAAAGAATAATTATGGTATCAACTTTATATGATCCATATCACCATTTTTAACAGAATATATATATATATATATATATATATATATATATATATATATATATATATATATATACGGTATATACGGTATATATATATATATATATATACCGTATATATATATAATAAGAGATCAGAACTGGGTGAAGAAATGCCGAGCTGTGAACGTGGGGGGAGCTGCGCATAGGGGTAGACCTAGAATGACGTGGGATCAGGTACTGCGGTTCAATCTCAAAATAAAGAACTTGACAACAGAGGCATCCCTAGACAGGGCCGCCTGGAAGCCACCATTTAGGACGTGAGACTATAACCACATTCTCTGTGGACAAAACGGTCTTCAAACTTGTATGTATGTAGAGTATACAGTATATATACAAATATGGCATCCCAACAGGAAGACAGCCTACCTCTACTACAATAGCATCCATAGTAATAATTAATAAGTTAGTGTCCATGCCTACCTCCATCTTGCCAGTGTAAGGCGGAGGTGCGGAGTGAGTGAGGGAGTGTAGTAAACCCACCACCACAATACCATTAACACCACCACCATAGTAACACCACAGTCCACCACCACCACCAAGCAAGTGCAAGTCAAGCCAGAACAGAGACCCACACATCAACACACGATACACAAATAATATATAGATAATAATACACTTAACAAATTAACACAACACAGAATAGATAAATAATATAAAGAGAGATCATTGAGACAATTCACTTAGCAAACTAAACTAACCATTGAAAGTATAGCAATGTGTGTTATAGACCCACACATCAACACAAAATTAAGATACATTAAATAGAGTAACACTAACAAGTTAACCAATGAAGCCCATATATTGCAATGAGTGATATAAAACAAGATAGAAGTTAAAATTATGTTTATATATTGCTATAAATGCATTAAAATCACAAAGTGATTTTCTCTGCAAGCTATTCAAAACATTATGGTAAGCAAAGGTGCTTCAAAGGTTTCACAGACATGATTTAGGTATCAATCCTTAACCCCTTCAGCACGATGACGTAATTTCTATCATATTCTGGTAACTATTAGACGATTTTCATTCGTATATAATCTACCTCTAGGACTCAAAGGGGTAAAAACTATCTCAATAAACCCTCCGAATAGCATAGGTTCTTCTTAAACTGCATAAAATCATCTAATGTTAGCCAAATTCAAGGGTAAAAAGACATCATCGTGCTGAAGGGGTTAAACTTATTAATTATCTGTATAATACTGTAGTATAATCTTGAATTGTACTACTAATAAAAGTACTGTGCTGTATTATGTTCAAGGATTGATTTCCCAAACAGAAAAAGAAAAGTGTTGATTGAAGTAGGCTAAATAATGAGTCTAAATAAACATGAGTATAATTTTGAACACTTTTGAGGTCATAACATGAATTACACCACATTAGCGATAAATTCATGCTTCTATATTAGTTACTAAGAACGTCTACTCAAAGCGGTTCACATTATATTTGATCATAAACATTAAGACAGTGGTATGTACTACAGTATAGGTAGCGCCAACGAACTTCACAATAATCTTGATCCTTGACCTCTCTTGTAACTCAAAAGGGACAAGAGCAAACTGGCTGTAAATATCCACAATTATTTCCTGGTGCACTCTTCCAAAATTATAGAAACGTCAGCCCGATTGCTTTCATTCATTTCGAGTAATAAGAAGCTAAAGGGTCAATATTATTGTCAAGTTCGTTGGCGCTACCTATAGTTCAATAGAAAATTATATTATGATTTGATGACCTTACTAGGCCAAAGTTCCTTTTTTATTTTTCTGCAACTAAAGTATGGTACGTTAAGGGAGGAATGTCAAACGTGTCATTACAAAAATGTATATTCTAGCAAAATCAGTCTCCAAGAAAAATTATACCATAGTAGAGTCATATACTTACTGTATGATGATATTTACATCTACCATGGCATAACTTTGAATCTGGGAGTCTATATTTTACTGATAATTGCATTCTCCATACTACTTTTGGGACTTCAGACCGATTGATTGGAAAATAAGTGTCCCGAAATTGCCTGATACCTAGTAACAATAAGCTACAACCAACTCCGATTAAAGCAAGTCACTAACACTGTTGTCCCTGTTCGGGCTCTGTCTCGAGTCGGCCACCCCAAGCTATGGGGTATGTGCCTGAGTACATAAATAGATAGATAGACTAACACTGCTTGTGTGACATTAACCCATCAAGATGCTTTAGGAAGCCAATGTAAAACAGGTACACCATAATGCCTCTGACTCGTGACAGGTAAAAGATGTTAGGATAGCTTATTGTAACTATCATATGACATGTCATGCTAAGCTTACTGCACAAAACACTTAGACTTAGACCAACATATCTTACCACAGTCGGTAGCGTCGGGCAGCGGGCAGGTCCCCCAGGAGATCCCCGTGTGCCGGGCTAGGGGGCTGGTGAGCTCAGTGGAGGCCCCCTGCAGCAGACACCCAGTATAGTTATAACCCAGAGTGAGGCGCGGGGTAGCCGACCATAGGTTAAGGTCCAGGTATGTGGGCTCGCTGGTGTTCGCTGCCACTACTGTCGCTTGGTCTACACCCAGTCGTAATACTCCCAGCTCAAATCTGTAAGTATATGGCTATTAGAGTACAGTATAAAGTGTGTAATAAATAAGGTAGCAATCAGACTCGGAGGGAACATTTCTTGCCGAGGCCGCTGAAGGAATGTCATATCACCTCAAGTATCCTCAAAGTAACATATACATATACTTGAATGTATCAAGGTGTGAACAGTCAGAACGGTGTTGAGTGTGTTAGTGTCAAGATATGTAAGAAATGGTTGAGCTAGTTTTGTCATGTGATGAGATGAGGACAACTATAGTCTGTTTCATTTCAACTGATGGTAACCTTAGCACGTGGAATGAACGACACTATTTGGTAAAAAAGGTTTACACGTGTAAGAAATCCCAAGGTCTATAACAGAAGGATGATACAGTAATAAACAATACCTCTATAATTAAATCTGGTATTGTTTTTTACTCTGTCTCTGGCTCTGTCTCGAGTAAAATAAAAATAAATAAATATATAAAATGGGGTATGTGCCAGAGTATATATAGATAGATATAGGCCTAGGCTAGACAGATATTGTTTTTTATACTTCGTCCCAGCACACTTACATTTCTCATCCTGGCCCAATGACAAATAGGCACTCTGGACAACTCAAGAAAATGTTGACAAAGTGGTGGCTAATATTCCATTAATGGAATGCAAGGGTGGTCAAGGGTTGACTTTTTTCCTCACTCAACCATAGTAAGTGTAATATTTCAACACACATCAATCACACAACAGGCAGGTGCAGCGCTTAAGTGCAATTTAACCCGTACAGTACCGGTGACGTCCTTTACATTACATTCTTGAAAGTATTAGACGATAATATTCAGCTTAGGAAGGATCTCTAGCAATAATAAGGCTTCAAACTATCTCAACCAACTGTTTTAACTACCACTGATCCTTTCTAAGCTGCATAATATCGTTTAAATAGAGCTAGAATACAATACAACACACATCGCTGGTACTCAAAGGGTTAATGAAAAAATTTCATTTGTCTGTCATCTCTGCAATTTTATTCACCTTGATTATCAGTATTAGCACTTAAATGCAGCAAAATATTCTAATCTTGCATGCATTTATTTTTGTCCTTACCAAAACTATCTTTCATCTTATACTGTATGTACCGGTACTGCATACAAAAGACAAAATAACTTCTGTACAGTATACTGATATATATATATATAACTCTGTTGGTGGTGTAATGGTTTAGGTGCTTATGTTCTGGGTGTGGTGTCCCGAGTTCGAATCCCGGGAGGACCATATGCTTTCATTAGTTTATTCAAGTACTGTACATTGGGGTTTGTAATTGATGATTAATGTTAAGAATGGGGTGTTACTTACTGAATAAATAATTTTGACCAATGATGAAACAAATAATCCAACAAAATAATTACAAAACAAAGAATGAAAATGTAATTTCAAATCCTATCTATCAATAAATAACAGGTGTATGCATATTTGTATAGCATAGGGCGGACTACAATGTCATATCCGATGACTTATTCAAGGACATAAGTTATACAATAGAAGTGGATAGTGCATTGTTCTGGAGAGTTATAATTATGATGATGTAATCTGCTATTAGTGATATAACCAGAATTAATGGAGAGGTTTGGCTGTAAAAGAAAGCTAGTTTATTTGATGCATTTGATACTCCTAAATTTAAGTCAACCTAGCAGTACATCTTCTATACCAAGCATTACATATTCTGTATCATAGTTAAACCTTTCAATCAGATAATACTAACTTTTACTTTATTCTAGCTACCTGCAGGTGATTTTATTCAGCTTATGAAGGGTCTGTCAAGAGTTAGAGGGTTAATTAAATGTCTGTAACCCTTTGTTTCCTTGAGCTTCTTCCTAGGCTGATTAAAATTATGTGCGTCTGATGATGATGATGATGATGCAGGTTTTACCACCATACACTCCCTGCTGAATAGCAAGGCTAGGGTGGGTGCCCTGATGAATCAGGGACTTAGTGAATAGTTGCCACAGATTGCTAGACCGCGCCGTTCACCAACAGCACTGACATCTGCCAATAACTCACTGGCTGGCCCGAGGCTCGAGCCGTCAACCTCACGGTTAGCAGGCGAACGCTCTACCAATCGAGCTACGGTATCTGTCTAATAACAGATAAGATATAATAACTTATAGTACACTGTAGATGACAATTGACAATTTTATTCAGTTTATGAAGGACTTAGTCAAGAGGTTAAATACAACTTCTTCAGGTTAATGATTCCCTGTTTTCTTTTATTCTTGCTATAACTTAACAATTCTAAAATGCTCTTAACCCCTTCTGTACCGGTGATGTACTTTTCATTATATTCTGGCAACTATTAGGCGACTTTGTTCAACTTAGGAAGGACTTCTACCCAGTAAAAGGCTACAAACTATCTCAATTAATCCTTTTAGCTACCATACATCTTTCCTAAGCTTCATAAAATGGTCTAAATGTAGCTGAAATTTAATACAAAAGACGTCACCGGTACAGAAGGGGTTAAAAAGGCTCCTGTAGTCAAAGGTTCCTGAAGAAACCCCCGTGCACGTACTTGAGGTAGAGGCGATGCCAGGCGTTGTCGTTGAGGGCTCGTCCCAGGGTGAGGGTGTGAGGACGGCCACTTCTGATGAGGGTTAACTCCACGCTGCCTTCACTGCTCACCCTAACACTCACACTGTCACCGTCGTCACCCTCCTGAAACACACATAATAGTCAGTCAAGTGCCTTTAAAAATGCTTTATCTTTAACTTTCTTCAGATTACATAATTATACATGTACAGTATAACGGTATATTTGCTATAGTTCTTGTTGAAAAGTAAAAGGAGAGATACCTATTAAATTTTGTTTAAATATTTAGTTTTCAACCAGGCAAGGCACCTGGTCAAAAAATGACAATCCAGCCACAGTGTTAACATGATGGGGCAGTATTATGGCCGGACTTAGTTGTACTACACTCCAAGTGATGAAAGGCAACCCTGTCTGTGCCGTTATAATGTATTTAATGGAAAATTACGCTAAACCATTTTATGCATGCACGGTATGTGATGGCACTTAAAAGTTGTATGCAAAATAGCATCTATAAAACCAAAAGATGCCTTGTGTCTACTGACTTGGTTCTAGGTTTTGCAAGGTATCTGATTCTATTTACTTTACGACCAAATTAAGCAGAATGGATAGGGTCCTTAAGAAAATAAGTTAGTTAGACCAGTCATAGCCAGATGACCACCACCAGTCCATGACCATGCCAGTCCATTAGTCTTAAACAGAGTGGGTAGGGTCCTTAACCCTTTTGTGTACGGGAAGATGCACCTGCATCTTCCTGGGACACTTAAAAGCCTTTGTGGCCATCAGGGGAGTTTAGAAACGTTTACCGGTAGTTAAGTTTTTTCAACCCCTGCAGTTCTCTTTAAGTGAGCTTATTGGCAGAAAAATAATTTTGGAGAGCTTATTATGAGATTAGGATAATTTTATATATACTGTATAAATACAAACTGGCACCTGAGGAACCTGAAAGAGTTACAATTATAACAGTAAGTTAGACCAGTCATAGGCAGATGATCAAAGAGTCCATGCTAGTCCATTACTTGGGCCCAGATCACACTTTGTGACCTGACATACACCACAAACCATTTGGGAAGAATAGAGCAAGGACCAGCAATGTTCAAATTAAGGGGGGATGGGCCTAGCCTCCATTTCACGGAATCAATTCTAAACCTGCATGACTACTGGACCTAACAAGACAAATGAAGTGGTGGTTGCCAGAATTCCCTCAAAGCACCCATAGCCATTGTTCTCATCAGGGTCTAAAGACTCCCAGCCCCAAAAGTCAGAATAACTAATGATGAGCTGAGGAGACGCTTAGGTATAAAGAGTATTAGCGAGATGCGTACAAGTAGACTGGGATGGTATGGGCATGTGGAGAGAATGGATGAACAAAATTGGGTGAAAAGATGCAGGTCTGTGATTGTGGAGGGAGCTGCACCAACAGGTGGACCGAGGAAGATCTGGGATCGGACTATACGTGCCGATCTCGAATCCAAAAACATGCCAAGTGAAGCAGCCCTTAACAGGGTTGCCTGGAACACCGCCATTAGGACAAGAAACTGAAACTGCACGTATGTGTGGAGCATGAATGTATGTATCTGCACCACACGAGCCTGAACAGTGCTGCAACAAGACAGTGCCATAACAAAACTTTCCTGAAGGCCTATAGGATGACTGTTGTGTCAAAACTATCTCCCTCCCCACCCCCTCCTTTAGTCATCTTTTACGACACACCGTAGGATACATGGGGTGCGTTTTTATTTCCTCCACTACATGTGAAGGCAGAAGGCCCCATTAACATTAGGGGGATTCATTAACATTGATAACATGCCTACATTTGTTAATTGTAGATAATCTTACAGGTTCTAAGCTGTGCAGAAAGCTCTAGGAAGATACAGACCTATTACTATTATTCAGTCAATCACTGGGGGCTTAAGGCCGCGTCATACAAAGGTCGACCGCGACCGAGCACCACCCATAACGAGGGTCGTCGAGCTCCTTGGTGCCGCTAGAAGAGCGGCGAACACATCCAAAGGTATCCAAAGGTAAGGTATCCGACAGTAACCCGAAGGCAATGACTTGCAAGTTTTGCAGTTCGGGTGTATTCGGCCCGATAATCGGGCGACATCAGGTATGATTCTGGTATGTTTGAGTCGTTCTAGTCATGCTCTGGTCATCACCCGAATGTTCGGGTGAGTCGGCCAAAAGTTAGTGTATGCGTTAACTTTTGGGAAATCCTCGAATGCGTTCGGGTCAAAAAACCGTTACAAAATCCTCGAGTCACCTTCGATTTACATTCGAGTCGTATTCGGCTTACATTCTACCATATTCTGATCGCATTCGACCTATTCGGGTCACTTTCGAGTCAAAAAATTTAACCCGATTCATACCAGAATTGATCGAACCTAAGTGGACTTAGACCCGATGATGTAGACCGTAACCCGAATTAGACTCGATGCTCAGTGGAAAATTCCTACATAAACTTGTTCGAAAGTCAACTGTTACTCGATGCTGACCCGAATTTCAGGATGATGACTGGATGGATACCCGAATACTACTAGAAAATGACTCGATGCATGTCCGACATTCCTAATTAGACTCGATAATTACTCGATCGTGATCCGAATGACTAAAATGTAAGTCGAAGGCTAGTCGAAGCAAAGTCGAATCAAACCCGAACGCGAGCCGATGCGGCCAAGGGGTCCCTCGCCCAGTCACTTTGGGGTATTTCAGGGCGACAAAGTCCGGCTTCTGGTTGGGGCTCACGTCGGTCGATTAGCATATTGTGGAGTATGCATGAAGCCAGGACTACCTTCTCCACGGTACTGGGGTGTACGTTGATGGTAGTCAGTAGGCACCTGAAGCGGTTGGCTAGCATACCGAAGGCATTCTCTACCTGTCTCCTGTCCCTAGACAGTCTGTAATTGTAGTTTCTCTTGTCATCATCGAGCCCTCGGTGTGGGTGTGGCTTCTGCAACCACTCCCTCATTGGGAATGCGTCATCACCAACCAGAAAGTAGGGCACTGGCTGGTCCTCCCCTGGGAATGGCTCGGGTGGTGACAATCCTGCTGCTCCGTCCTCCAGGGCCTTCCGGATGTCAGTCACCTGGAATATACCACCATCAGATGCTGACCCGTTCGCTCCAACGTCAACGTACATCAATTTTCCCAGGTGATCGACTATTGCCAGGAGCACAATGGAGTGGTAGTGCTTGTAATTGTAGTAAAAGGATCCGCAGTTGCTTGGAGGCTGTATGGCAATGTGCTTCCCATCAATTGCCCCAATGGTGTGTCCGAAGTTCCACCTATCCTTGAAGCCCTTGGCGACCTCCTTCCAACCTTCAGGTGTTGATGGGCACACTATTTGCTCCTCCATGTATTCCTGTATGATTGCCTCACACGTCTCCCGCACTGCCAGTGATATCGTGTTGGCACCTACACGAAAGTTCAGTGCCATGCTCTTATAGGCCTCGCCAGTGGCCAAAAAGCGTAGTGTCATGGCAACTCGCAGTCCGGGCTCCAGGGGCTTCTTCCAGTTGGTCTCGTCCTTCTTGATCCTAGGTGTGACACGTTCGACAATCATATTAAACAGCTCCTCGTCCATACGCAGAAAGTATTTATAGGTAACCACGTCAGTTTCCTGGAGTTTCTTCAGCAACTGGTGGTAGTGTCCGTGTGTCTCTCGCTGTGCCACCCATGGCTTGACGCTACAGCTTCGGGGTTTCCTTGGTCGTCGTGGCCGTCGAGGTTGAGCACGTTGGGGTTCATGTTCTTTGTACCTGATGGCGCGGGCAGTAATCTGATATCTGAGGTTGGCATTAACTATCTCCTGCCTTAAGATTGCCAACTCCAATGCCTCGTCATCCATCTCTTCTGGTCGTGATGGGTCCGGGAGGTTGCTTTCCTGTGACATGTTGCTGTGTTGGGTGCACTGTACAAATGAAGTTTGTGTGAGCACACCCTCTCTTTATATAGTGGGGTGATGCATAACCTCATAATCGTGTCATAATCGACTTATTCTAGTCACGTTCGACTTACATTCTGGTTTAATTCCGGTTGGGTTCCTGACTTCGGGTGGGGTTCGGTTTTCATTCGGTTTTAAGTCGGGTTACTTCGGGTGTGATTCGGTTTTAACTCGGGTTGGTATCAGCTACTCGGGTCACCGTCGATTAGCTTTCGACTCATGGTCGATTCAATTCCGTTTAACTTCTGGTTAGTTTCGAGTAATATACGGGATAACATCGACTCGTATTCGAGACGCATTCGAGTCTTTCGGGTAGCATTCGAATTGCTTTCTAGTCATAGTCGGGGTACGAGTCTCATTCGGGGACTTCGGGTGAATTCGGGTGAAAAGTGCAAGTCATTGCCTTCGGGTTACTGTCGGGTCGCGGTCGACCTCTGTATGACGCGGCCTTTAAGCTGTGGAGGTGTTGAGCTGCACCCACCCTTCGACTTCAATCTTGGGGATCTAGGCCTACCCTAACAAGACTCCAAGCAACATTAGTAATACTGTACCATAAATAGTTCATTGATAGGACTCCCACCCAAAATAGCTGAAAATACAATGATTGACACAAGGCCTAGTGCCCTAGGCTAATGTTAATTAGGCTATAAAAAAAATATATATATACTGTACAGTATATAGCCTAGCCTAGGCCTATATACACATGTAGCCTACAGTTGGCCAAAGTTCTGGTCCTCTCCCTGATCTTATAAATGGAAGTAGGCCTATAATGCACATGATTGAATTACGAGTGTAGTTGCTTATGCAGTGGTTAACTCATTTGATTATTCAATTGATTATTACAAGAAACCACAATCGCAATTCATTCATATTATTTTCATGCGTAAGATCATGACCGTCAACGAGGAACAGAACTTGTGTGGGCAACTGTACCTGTAGGCCTACTATATAAAATTGAGTCGAGTTGAGCAAAGCTTAAATCTATAATCTATGACCCACCTGTGTAAGTAGTGTGCCATGACTGCAGGTCCTGAAGCTGAGTGATGTGTAGCCCCTGAGATTGATGGTGACGGGCAACTCCACCCTGGACACGCCCCCGGGGAAGTGCCCCTCTCTCAGGCCGCCCCCTAGCAGGAGCCCACTGCCTGCATCCTCCACCTCCCCGTCCCATGTGTCGTTTATGCCAGACCCCTGAAATAGTGCGTGGTTGTCAGGTCAGGTGAAGGTATTGAGGGATAAGCCTTTACAACGGCTCCTCGGATCTACTAATCTACTTTTCCTATTTTTCTGAAGAGTGTAGAGAGGGGGGGGGGGGGGGGTGTTGGAGAGAGAGGAAGCATAACAAAAAAAGAGCGAAAATACCTTCTTTCATAATTATACAGTAGATATAAATATGTTATTTAATACCCATAAAGTATACTCCGTATATGGATAGTAGTTTGTAACGCTTTCAACTTCATGATCAGGCTGATGTGTTAAATTTAATTTTAGCTAACGATTTAATTTAACTCAGAAGGTCAACTAATAGTGAAAGGGTTAAATTTCATTTAACCTAATGATTTTTTGAGGGATAACAGCTCGTAGTAGTGAGAATAGACAAAATTAGGAAAAGGGTAGACCTAAAGATAAATTATATATACCCAACGTTGCAAGGTAACATGCATACAGTATCAAATACAGGTCATTGAAAGAAAAGTAGCCTACGGATTTCTAAGATACATAGCCTATAATTGTTTAATGTTATTTTTTATATACTATAATAGGATAGCTGAATGAATTAAATAACACACGTCGTTAAATTGAAAGTCTTGATGGGTACTTCAACTGACGTATCAGTTTACTATAAGATGGCCCTAGACTAGTTGCTATAATTATTTCCTGAACAGGTGGGAAAGAAAGAGTTGCTCCCCCACATTCTAGGGGATCAAGTTGAATCAACTTCAAGGTAATCTATGGAACTGACACTCATTACCAAGATCTTTACTTAACCCCTTATGTACCGGCGACGTCTCTTTTTATTTGATTCTAGCTATATTTAGACGATTATGTGCGGTTTAAGAAGGATCTGCGGCAGTGAAAAGGGATAAGTGAGATAATTCGAAGCCTGTAAGTTACTGGAGGCCCTTTTTATACTGAATGAAATTGTTTAATAGTAGGAATAATATAATTAAAGAGACGACACCGGTACCATCCTCACCAAATATGTTGCATGAATTACATGTTTACTCAGTGGTTTCCCTAACATAATGACACTTTTAACTTTTTCCTCTTCCTGATATTCTGAATTACTTTCTCTCTTTCCCACATAACACGCTACCTGGAACTTTAAATTAACCCCTTGAGGATTATGGCGCGTTTGGCAGTTTATCCTGGCTAAATTCAGAGGGTTGCTTGGGACCGTCATTACCCTTTTAACTCCCACAGACCCTTCATAAACTGTATAAAATAAATGAATGAAATCCAGAACAAACAGTCCAAACGCGTCATGTTCCTCAAGAGGTATATTCCTATCTTTTTTTCTCACTACTATAGTCTATTCGCTGTAAGTAGGCGAGAAATCATAACCTGTTACCTATACTCAACCTATTGCAACTCAAAAAGGGCTAGAGCAAATTGGCTGTCAATTTCCACATAGACTGTTCTTTGACAGACTCTTCCCTAATGGTAGAAATATTACCTCGTTTACTCTAGTCGTTTTTGAGTTACAGAGGTTAGGTCATGATTTGTTTCCTACTTACAGCGAATAGATTATAGTATTCAATTGCCCCATGTCAATGCTTACATAGCATACATATACCAAAATACAGTACATAATACTGAGAGGTACTTGAAAAGTAGACATAATGGATAAAAAACAATCTGAGGAAGATCACTTTATTGACAACGTTTCGCAGATAGCTTCATCAGGTCACTAACAATCAGTGACCTGATGAAGTTATCAGCGAAACGTTGTCAATAAAGAGTTCTTCCTCAAATGGTGTTTTTTATGTACATAATACTGTGTTTTCCTGTCGCTCATAATTGCTATGTTTTGTGACGCATCCTGCCACTGTGATGAAGCATATTATGGCTTCACGTCTGGTTGTGTCTGGTAATCACAGGTAGATTGGTTTGAATGCATACCTTTACTTAGTCCCAATACCTCTCTTCATTCCACACATAAGTTAACTCATTCAGTACCAAGGACGTCCTTTTTATCATAGGCTGGCAACTATTAGATATTTTTTTTCAGCTTAGGAAGGACCTCTAGCAATAATAAGGCTTCACACTATCTCAACCAACCCTTTATACTACCACAGACCCTTCCTAAGCTGCATTATATTGTCATAATATAGCTAGAATAAAATATAACTCATCGCTGGTACTTAAAGGGTTAACATTCCGGGCATTCCAAGTAGTGACTAGAATAAGCCTGTCCTATATTCTGATCTTTTACATATAACTTTTATCTAGAGACAAAAGTGTAGGTATGTTATTTATTTTCAACATTAAATTCAACATACACATAAGTAGTTTGTTCTTTATCTATGTAAGTGAGAGAGATAAAAGGCAGAACTGCCTGTGACGAGTGCCTAACCCAGAGTTAAAAGAGTGACAAGGCCAAAATCAAGGAAAATTCGAGCCAAAATGGCAGGACACGGATTTTGAAGCAATTTAAGTCATAGGATGAGAGAAAGACTGATTCTGGGAGAGTTCCAGAGCTCAGCTGTTGAATAGAATAAATATTGAGAATAAAGTTTAAGTCTTGGGTTGGAGAGTTGCACAGAGTAGGGGTGAGATTGTGTTGCAAGGCGAGTACTACGTACCCTACGTAGAGGAGGTGGTATACAATGGGAAAGTTCTGAGGAACACTGATTATTGTAGTAACGATAGAATAGCGAGAGAGATGCAACATTGCGGAAAAGAGAGATATTGCAGAGAGTTGGTGAGTGGACGAGAGTCAATGATACGAAAGACCTTCCTTTCTACTTTGTCTAGGAGTGCAGTGTGAGAGGATCCTCCCCACACATGTGGTTATAAAATTAATAACGAATAAAACATTACCTGTATAGTGTTGCCGTCATCTGGTCCTGTATTTGTCTGTGTGGCGGCCCATTGTAACCCAGCCACTAAGACCAGTATTACTCCTGAAACACAAATACCCACGAATTAGTCATATACATTACACAGGTAAGTACCACTTTTCATTATAAATTGTATTACACTAATCAAGTGTGGCATAACATTATTACATACTACCACAATGCATACATACATAAGTCATACATAACATGCATACGGTACATAAGAAACAGCCTAGTATTGTACTCGGTAGATTATTCTGCACACCGGTACATACTGTATTTAGTTGACAAGAAGCTTATATAGGGTGACTTGTTAACTCAACCAGTAGCTCTCAACCAGTACCAAATCAACCAATATAGTCCAGTAAATCTAGCAATCATTTAACTGGACCTAGAACAAATTGTAATAGAAGGTTTTTTGGCTTTAACTTGTTTATTAGGTCCCTCTGATGAACATATAAAAAGTCTCCAACTTTTGGACACCGGGAAAGTGGTTAATTTGCATAAATTCAAGATGGCCGCCGTCCAAAGCTTCAATTTACAGATAACTTTTTTCTGGTTGCTCCTAGACCCTATAAATGTATTACAAACAACGTTTTTTTGGCTTTAACTTGTTTATTAGGTCCCTCTGATGAACATATAAAAAGTCTCCAACTTTTGGACACCTGGAAAGTGGTTAATTTACAGCCAAAAAACCTTACAGACAGGCTGAACTGTCTCTTTCACAAGGGGTGACACAGGCACTTTGTGCTTGTATGGTATTTTTGACCTGTTGTCCCTCTTTTTTATAAAAAAAAAAAAAAAAAAACATGACGTAGTATGACGTCATTCAGAGCCAATTATGTAATTCATGATAGGAGTTCGTATTCACTTGGATCATCGGTGCTTGCATCAAAGTTGCTATTTTGACAGAGTCCTTTACATTGACCACATGCACTGGAACATTCAAGCTCATTCCGTTTGCAACTACAGCGTTGAGTGTCACAGTTGCCCTTACACTGACATCTGACCAATTTCAGTAGTGAATCAGGAGCCACTGGCGAATCCATCGTCTTCGGTTCAAGCTGTCCCTTCCGCAGACACCAGCCCCATTTCTCGGGGTCCACACAGTTCCCCATCCATTCCTGGACCTGACAATAAACTCGGAACGAGTGGTATTTGGCTGCATCGGTTGTTGGGGGAAGGCTGTGAACTTCAACGGTAGTTGAACTTTTTGCCACCTTGTTGCAAAACTTTGTCTTCGCAGTCCGTCAAGGGTGTCATTTCCTTTTCCCCCGTACAAATAAACCAAGGCCTTTTCACCAGCTGATGATATCGCGTCTTTACTTCCACTTTGGCAACAGAATGCTTCTATACATTTCAAGAAACCGTTGTCTTCCCTCACTTTCCTCAAGGCAGCCCCTTTACCAATACCATACAGTCGTGAGGTTGTGTCACATCCACAGAGTGCATGGACAACTGGCAGGACACGACAGATGCTTTCACCGAGAGCTTCTGCTACTGAGTTAATATGCCAACATTCCCCACCTTCCTTGCTCGACTTGAAGCACAATCATTCATCCCTCGTTCCGCATAATGACACAACAGTACCAACAAGTCTGTGTCCTCACCTATCACATATGTCACGGTTTCCCTTGCATGCTCAATTCCCTTCTTCGCAATCATGACATCTGCATCTGCTGGCGCATTGACACAGTCAATTCCATTTGCCTTGAATGTTTCACACAATAAGTCAATGAAGTTTTGCTTATTGTCCGAGTTTGACAAGAAGTTTTCCTTTTTTGACCGAAGGGGCATGGTTGGAGTGAACATCACCTTTTGACCAAAGACTCCTTTTGATCGTCGATTGTGTGTCATGTCCTTGGTAGTAGGTCCTGATTTATAACCGTCGAATACAACCACCGGGTTGAGAAAGTTTTTGGAAACATGCTTCATGTACATGCTTGCAATGTCCTCAAATGTGTCACCCTTCTTCCATGGAATCCTTTGCAATAAGGAACCACCATCCAGAACATGGGTCACAGTCCTTTCTTCCTCAAATGATTCCAATGACGACTTGGGAACAACAGCAGCTATCTCATCTCCTAGCTGTGGTTTATTGGCTTCCCTGAGCCTCCCCCACTTATCGAACAGAGCAGTAGGGTAGCTAGACAACTCATACGCAAAGACCTCTTCAACACCTAAGTCCCTGTTATTAGCAAAGATGAGGAGCCTCTGGAAAAGGAGCTGTGGGTCGATTGGTACTTTTTCAGCACTGATTGTAACCTTTGCACCCAACGACTCAACTTGATCTTTCTTCCTAAATGAAAAGTCAAAAGCATTGCTACCTTCCATCTTCTGCACAATGTTCATACCAACCTCATACAGTAAATGAGGATTGGCCGAGGCTGGTCCTGTCACACCGTTGGCAATATTCCTGAGTTCATTTGATTCTTGAAATGGATCATAATCCTTGAAGAATGCGAGAACCTTCTCTGTGTCCTTCCTATCTCGTTCACGCCTTGCTTCAGTCATTTCTTTGTGCTGCTCAGAGGTGTGGAAATGCTTCCCTGTCAGTTCTTGCATAACTTCACTCACCTCAGCGCAGGCTGGCATAGCAAGTAACCAGCGCAGGCGTTGCGTTTCCTCCATGCCCCTACCACGTGTCAATCCACCATTCATTTTCAAAGAGCGCATCAAAACCTGCTCTATAACCAAGTCGCTTGGCAGTCCTGCCCACAGCCGATCACTTCGGCGGATCACAAATAGACCGGAGTTCAATTGACAGAACATGTCTGGGTTGAGCTGCTCAAGTTCAATCATGTCTTGAATGTACACATGGGCTGACTTGGCATACTTGTTATGACCACACGCTGCAAAGTACGGCAACATCTCCTGGAGTGTTCCGAGGTACAGTAGGAAATCGCCCATTCTCAGTGCCCTCAGGAAGCGACGCAGCAGGTCAATCATGTCCATGTATTGAATCCATAGCTTTCCCATCTTATGCTCTGCTAAGGAGCTCTTCTCAGCTTTAAGTTTTTCAGAAATTCTGTTGAAAACGTCTTTACTGCAGACTTCATCCGGTGAAACGTCTTCACGCAACAGCTTATCCAAAAGATCTGCAGCCTCCTGGAAGTCCTTGCATGAAACAAGAAACAAGATGATGGGATTAGTATAGGCCTAGGCAAAATGTAATAGACAATAATGTGCAGTAAAGGTAGGGCTTGACCTAGAACAAATTGCAATAGAAGGTTTTTTGGCTGTAAGGTTTTTTGGCTGTAAATTAACCACTTTCCAGGTGTCCAAAAGTTGGAGACTTTTTATATGTTCATCAGAGGGACCTAATAAACAAGTTAAAGCCAAAAAACGTTGTTTGTAATACATTTATAGGGTCTAGGAGCAACCAGAAAAAAGTTATCTGTAAATTGAAGCTTTGGACGGCGGCCATCTTGAATTTATGCAAATTAACCACTTTCCCGGTGTCCAAAAGTTGGAGACTTTTTATATGTTCATCAGAGGGACCTAATAAACAAGTTAAAGCCAAAAAACCTTCTATTACAATTTGTTCTAAGTCCAGCCCTACTTTGACTGGTCTAATACGGTTAGGTTAGGTCAGGTTAGTACTATATTTTGGCACTGGTTTGGTTGGTCTGGGTTATTTTGGCACTGGTTGAGAGCTACTGGTTGAAATGGTCTACTGGTTGAGATGACATGGAACCCTTATATAGTTATAAATACACTTTTAATTTAGTAACAGAAGTTCCTCAGTCAAAATATACAACATGTACGTTAAATGAAAAATAAATACAAGTTAAAGCATATCTTAATCTGACGTTCTCACATTAGCCTATTGCAACAGCCAAACCTAAACGGCAAACGTATGATGATCTCCCCGGTGAAATCCTACTAATCCATTATAATTCCCAGTTAGGCTTAGCGTGGCTCGCGAGTTTCACATAATGAGGGCCAATTTACTACGTGGTGAAAGTTGCCATTAAGGGAGCCATCCTCGCTTTGTTTCTCTTTCTCTCCCTCTCTCTTTGGCTTGTATCCATTCGGCCTCATTCAGCCTACTATTTTAAGACGTTTACCCCCATCCAGGTGTCAATATTTTCCTGGCGAGCGGTGGCGAGCCAGCATATATATATTTTTGTTTTGACAGCAAGCTAAATTTGTACATTTTTCGATAGAAAAATGTCTCGGCGAAGCCGGATTTCTCCATACAATGCTGGCTCGCGGGAAGAAATCGACACCTGAATGGGGATAAACGTCTTAAAACAGTTAGCTGAATGGGGCCGAATGGATACAAGCCAAGGAGAGAGAGAAAAGGAGAAAAAAGTAAAAAAAGCCGGTCACCCCCCTTAACCTCAGCAAGCGCCATCACACGCTGTAAACCTATACTCGATTTAATGTCAGCTGACGGTAAATTGAATCCCTTGGTAACACATTTCTCGATAGTTGATGGAAAAATGTGAAGCTACTATGTCACTTCAACTTAGTAATACCAAACGATCATAATAAGCAACATATTTCACTACATAAACTTCATAATAGTTACGAAATCAAGAGGAGGACATGACAATTTACCCGTCAGCTGGAAAGAAACGGAGTATTGTCATAAAAAACGCGAACCTGTATTACTAAGCAAATATAACCACTGGAATTGCTAACAAGGCTGGAATTGTGTATACATTAAATGTTCAAACTTATGTATTATTTCATATAATTGTTACACAAAATGTTACATGCACAAATTAGTCAAGTTTCCGTATTATCTATATGCTCAGGCCCCTATCTATATGCTCAGGCCCGTATCTATATGCTCAGGCCCGTATCTATATGCTCAGGCCCGTATCTATATGCTCAGGCCCCTCTCTATATGCTCAGGCCCGTATCTATATGCTCAGGCCCCTATCTATATGCTCAGGCCCCTATCTATATGCTCAGGCCCCTCTCTATATGCTCAGGCCCCTCTCTATATGCTCAGGCCCCTCTCTATATGCTCAGGCCCCTATCTATATGCTCAGGCCCCTATCTATATGCTCAGGCCCCTATCTATATGCTCAGGCCCCTATCTATATGCTCAGGCCCCTATCTATATGCTCAGGCCCCTCTCTATATGCTCAGGCCCCTATCTATATGCTCAGGCCCCTATCTATATGCTCAGGCCCCTATCTATATGCTCAGGCCCCTATCTATATGCTCAGGCCCAATCCCCACTTTTCCGTTTTTTTTTTTCCTCTATTTTATTATTGTTTATTATAATATTGTTAAATTCATGAAAAGTCCACGGATAATAATAAGTGATTATGCATAGAACACAACTTACTGTATAGTGACACATCTATGAACAAATATTACCCTCATGACTAGATCTATTTATCTATATTTACTTAGGCCCAATCCCCAATTTTCCGATTTATTTCTTTTCTTTTTCCCTTTTTTTCCCTTGGGGGGGGGGGGGGGGTTGACCGACTCAATATACTATATATATATATATATATATATATATATATATATATATATATATATAACGTCTAAAGACAGAGCAAGAACAGGGAAAACACAAGACACAACATAAAACACCGAACACACACACAGACAAAACACAAATTAACACACATCTAAGATAGTGAATACAAATACCAAATTAAACTACTCCAGCCATTGATAATACTAACACGTTAACCCTTTCTGCACCGGCAACGTCTTCTTAACTTTAATCTGGTTACTATCAGACGAATGTGTGGGACAGGGATCTGCCTTGCTTAGGCCAATCGGCTTTCTGCAGACTCCCATTTTCTTATGTTCTTATGTTCTTAATGTATTCAGTTTGAAAAAAGGCCTCCAGCAATTAATAGGTTTCGAACTATCTCCCTTAACCCTTTATTTTTGACCACAGATCCTACTTAAACTGCCCCAAATCGTCTAAATATAGCCAAAATCAAAATAAAAAGACGTCGCCAGTACAGAAATGGTTAATCGACGTGTGTATTCTAAGGCTAACTTGATGAATAGATGAAATACAATATTCTTGTTGTCCAAGAAATCTGTTTATGCAATGGGCCAGAAATAAGTACAGCATCATGAAAGTGACTCCATAATTAGCGTGAGCCCATTACAAGGACAATTTAGTGAGGTAAACGAACGCCTGAGGTTGCTTAAGGGGAGATCTCCACTCGAGGGATTTTTTTCTTGACCCCTTTCTCCCTTATCTTTAGCCCCATTGCTTTTGATATTATAAAACGTTTGCCCCATTAGTTTAGCGATTTTAAGAACTTTCACCCCATATTAAGACCTTTCGTGCCATTCAGGTGTCAATTTTATCCTGGCGAGCGATAGCGAGCCTGTAATTTAAGAGGAACCGGCCTTCGGCCGGGACATTTTTCTACCGAAAAATGTACAAATGTATCTTGAAAGGGACTCAAGGGGGTGTAATTTTAAGCTTGATGGAGGTCTAGGCAACAAACTAAATACCTCCCCTTAAGGGGGGATGGGCGTATTTATATATATATATATATATATATATATATATATATATATATATATATATATCTTTCTAATTTGTTTTGTTTAGTTTCCTCCCTAGAACTCCACCAAGCTTTAAAAGGCATCTTCAAGATCCCCCTTCGAAATAAATGTGTCCATTAGTTGGTTGAAATGTCCCTCGGTACCTCCAAATTGAAGGCTCGCTATCGCTCGCCAGGAATAAACTCGACACCTAAATGGCACGAAAGGTCTTAATATTGACAGATAAATAGGTGAAATGTCTTAACATCGACAAACTAATGGTGCGAACGTCTTAAAATCTGAAAACTAATGGGGCTAAACATGAGGGAGAAGGGGGTCTAGAAAAACCCCGACATACTGTCTTCCCCTTAAGGGGAGATATCCACTTGAGAGATTTTTTTCTTGACTCCTTTCTCTCTCATGTTTAGCCCCATTGCCTTTCTAATTTTAAGACGTTCGCCCAAATATTTTGACGATTTTAAGAACTTTCGACCCATTTCTGTCAATTTTAAGACCTTTCGTGCCATGTAGGTGTCGATTTTATCCTGGCGAGCGATAGCGAGCCTATAATATAAGAGGAACCGGCTTTCAGCCGGGACATTTTTCTACCGAAAAATGTACGAATTTATCTTGAAAGGGGGTCTAGGGAGAGTAATTTTAAGCTTGATGGAAGTCTAGGGAATTAACTAAAAACCTCCCCTTAAGTAATTTAAAGTGTACAAGGTGTAGCCGCGCCTCGCATGACGTCACCAGCGAAAGGTTAGGCGGGTCCCTCACTTTCACATAGATAACATAATTGACCTATAGTTTCCACCATGTTATATACCTCTCGTGCAGGAGCAGCCACTATAGTCTGTTCATTGTAGGTTGGGCAGAAATCGTAACCTCTAAACCTCTCATAACTCAAAAAGGACTAGAATGGTCGAGCTAATATTTTTACCAAATAGGAAGAATTGGCTAGGGAATATGTGTGGAAATTTACAGGGCATTTGCTCTAGTCCGTTTTGTGGCCCTTAAACAAATATGGCCATCGGGATTGATTGAATATATATAATGAACCTCAGTAGTTCGAATTATTGTGTAAACCCGGGGACCAAAGGTCAAGAAACAACTCCACACGTCCACACCTACAATTGTATTTATATATACAGTATATATTTATATATATACAGTATATACAGTATACTGTATATATTTTGTATTATTATTATTATTTTTGTTCAGCCTTAAAATTAATATATTCCTTACCACACCTGAACGGACTGTTGACACTGACTTATGGCTTTATAGGCAGATATTTACCGTTAACATTAGAGACAATCATTCCCAAACGAAACGACACAAAATCAAATTAAACATTATCCTCTTGATTTAGGAAGTACAAATAACACATATAACTTTATTAGGAGTTATGAAGATGTTATATGACCTTTAACACCGACTATACAACACAGTAAGAAGACCCATAACACAACACAAGGTATAGAGAATGGCGTGTATACAAACCAAGCTCTGTGTTAAGGGCAGATTTCCACTTGAGGGATTTTTTTCTTGACCCCTTTCTCCCTCATGTTTAGCCCCATTGCTTTTGATATTATAAAACGTTTGCCCCATTAGTTTAGCGATTTTAAGAACTTTCACCCCATATTAAGACCTTTCGTGCAATTCAAGTGTCGATTTTATCCTGGCGAGCGATAGCGAGCCTGTAATTTAAGAGGAACCGGCCTTCGGCCGGGACATTTTTCTACCGAAAAATGTACAAATTTATCTTGAAAGGGACTCAAGGGGGTGTAATTTTAAGCTTGATGGAGGTCTAGGGAACACACTAGATACCTCCCCTTAAAGGTTAGGCACAACCATCACTTTCACTACGGCAGACTACCATTCCATTGTTATACACAGTTTCCAGACAACTCAACCAGTAGGCCATTTATACCAGTAGATCTTAACCAGTGACAACCCATATCAGTGGCAATCTCCAGTAGAATATACAGTATACATACTGTATTATGTAGTAAACATCGCAGGAAAAAATATACATTGGAACACCAAGATTTCGTCTATTCGTTCAATACATCTTCAGGGTATTTCCCCGAAGATGTATTGACACACACACACACACACACACACACACACACACACACACACACACACATATTATACCTGTATATATATATATTAAAACAAACAGTCACTTTGTAGGCTAGCTAAGTCTTCCTGAGAAATAAATAACAAAACTAACTAGCGAGGCACTCGCTCGGGAGAGCGCATACATCTGCATATTATGCTGGCGGAGGTATGCGCTTTACCGATCGCCTATCACTTCTTACTTGGCGCATATTTCATCTGCCCACCAAATTTTCGTGAAAATTGGTTTATAACTTTTTGAGATATCTAATTTACAGACAAATGGACACACAAACAGAAAGACAAACGGAGGCAAAACGTAACCTCCTCCAACTTCGTTGTGGGAGGTATTAATATGGTTAATATCGGTATATGCAATAATTTACAAAACAATATATAATGCTAATTGTCAAACAAGCATTATTTTGACGCATACTATAGGAATAAAGCCTAATTATTATTTAATAAATAAAATATATATATTATATTTAAAAAATACAATAATCACAAACAAATTGATGATCCTAAAATACTGTTACATGCATACCAACCGACAGTAACGTAGGCAATAAAAGCTTTGGTGGTGTTTTTCATCCCCATGGCAACCGCTCCCACCCTCCACACAATGAGGGGATACCGGCCTAAATATATACACACCACCACTTGGCTTCTTATACAAACTTCGATTTTCTTTAGTCACGTATATCTCCTTAGTGTCGACTTTTGTTTTTCTTACACAAACTTTAATTTTCTTTATTTGTCTCTAGCTTGTCTTTTTCAACTCAAACATCATAATTAACGTTATAATTGCTCAAAATGTATTCTTTATTTTTCAATTAATTGTCTATCCCATTCGCCACGAAGCTGCTTAATGTCACTGTTTTCCTTAGCTCGAACTAAAGTATTATTAAAGTACTTTCTCAACTTTGTGTACGGTCCATTAAATCACATATTTTATTCACAAACTTTTCTACGATGCATTCGTCACTACAAATTATATTGTTAACCAAACTATAATGAAAAGATAGCAACGTACGAACAAATGTTCAATAAAGTACCGTACGATTGTTATGAGATATTGCCAAATATTCCCAGCCCGCCCTATAAGTGTAAACCGCAGAAATCTAGTCCCCACCACCACCACCTTCCCACTACTTGACTTCCTACACTCTCACCCTTCAATGTTTAAGGGGAGATTTCCACTTGAGGGATTTTTTTCTTGACCCCTTTCTCCCTCATGGTTAGCCCCATTGCTTTTGATATTATAAGACGTTCGCCCCATTAGTTTGGCGATTTTAAGAACTTTCGCCCCATTTCTGTCAATTTTAAGACTTTTCGTGCTATTTAGGTGTCGATTTTTTCCTGGCGAGCGATAGCGAGCCTGTAATTTAAGAGGAACCGGCCTTCGGCCGGGACATTTTTCTAACGAAAAATGTACAAATTTATCTTGAAAGGGGTCTAGGGGGTGTAATGTTAAGCTTGATGGGAGGTCTAGCGAACTAACTAAAAACCTCCCCTTAACCCGTTCAGTACCAGGGACGTCTTTTCATCACATTCTGGCAACTATTAGACGATTTCATTCAGCTTAGGAAGGACCTCTAGCAATGATGAGGCTTCGAACTATCTCAATCAACCCTTATAACTACCACAGATCCTTCCTAAGCTGCATAAAATCGTCTAAATACAGCTAAAACACAATAAAACACACGTCGCTGGTACAGGAAGGGTTATTATGATTCAAACACCTCACCAGATGAGTTTATCCAGCTTAGGAAAGGGTACAGACGATCTCAATTTACCCTTAGACTCACATATATATATTTAAGGGGAGGTTTTTAGTGGATTCCCTAGACTTCCATCAAGCTTAAAATTACTCCCCCTAGACCCCCTTTCAAGATAAATTTGTACATTTTTCGATAGAAAAATGTCCCGGCCGAAGGCCGATTCCCCTTAAATTGCAGGCTCGCTATCGCTCGCCAGGAAAAAATTGACACCTAAATGGCACGAATGGTCTTAAAATTGACAGAAATGGGGCGAGGGTTCTTAAAATCGCCAAACTAATGGGGCGAATGTCTTAAAATCGCCAAACTAATGGGGCGAATGTCTTAAAATCTCAAAAGCAATGGGGCTAAACATGGGGGAGAGGGGGGTCTAGAAAAAAAATCCCTCAAGTGGATATCTCCCCTTAACCTATCCAGTACCAGGGACGTCCCTTTTATTATATTCTGGCAACTATTAGATGACTTTATTCATCTTAGGAAGAACCTCTAGCAATAATAAGACTTCAAACTATCTCCACCAACCCTTTTAACTATCACAGAGCCTTCCTAAGCTGCATAATATCGTTTAAATCTAGCTAGAATACAATATAACACACGTCGCTGGTACTCAAAGGGTTAACCTGCACAAAATGGCTAATGTTAACTAAACTATCAAAGGTATCAACGCACAACAGTTATAAAATAAAGTACGACTGCTATGACTGGTGTTGCAAAAGATTCCCACCCCACCTTGTCAATTATAAACCACAGGAATCTAGTCCCCCAAACTCCCCTTACCTAATACCACTACCAAACTTCCTACGTTCACACAGACCAATAACACACCTAACAAAGCCACTCCAACAGCTTCCTCTCTCTCTCTCCAACACCCCTTCTCAGTTCTCCCCTCTCTACACTCTTCGGAAAATATGAAAAGTAGAAAGTAGCTACGAGGTGCCGTTGTAAAGGCTTATCCCTCAATACCTTCACCTTCACTCCTACCCTTCACACCAGCAAAATCGGCACCAAGTATATTTTGACCAGTAATTGGTAGTAGCAATATCTAGACATGATTTCTTAATATCGAGTGAGGTATACAAACATGTTCCTACACTTACCCACCCTATTGAACATCTGACAGACATTTTAATACAGCACAAAGCGAGAAAAAAGTAACGACAGCCGAGACATGACTTATTAGCCCCACTGTACACTCTTAACACTCACCTTTCACACCACACCTTGAGAAATACACACCCGTTTATTAATCAAAGAGCTTCGTACTTACATTACTAGATCAGTTAATACACTGAATCTCACAGTGTTTTAAGGGGAGATATCCACTTGAGGGATTTTTTTCAGGACCCCTTTCTCCCTCATGTTTAGCCCCATTGCTTTTGAGATTTTAAAACCTTCGCCCTAGTAGTTTGGATAATTTAAGACATTTTGCCCCATTGCTGTCAATTTTAAGACCTTTCGTGCCGTTAAGGTGTCGATTTTTTCCTGGCGAGCGATAGCGAGCCTGTAATTTAAGAGCAACCGGCCTCCGGCCGGGAAATTTTTCTACCGAAAAATGTACAAATTTATCTTGAAAGGGGGTCTAGGGGGTGTAATTTTAAGCTTGATGAAAAAGTAGGGAACAAACTAAATACCTCCCCTTAATGGCCTGCATAAACGTGTTTATATTAACCAAACTACAGTGAAATTGGGATTGAAAGTGTTTCATATGTGCTTAAGTGAATAAAAGTATAGAAGTGAAGAAGAAAGTTAAACACTTTCATGGCGGGTGATGTCTTTTTCAATGTATTCTGGTTACTATTCGACGATAATAGTTTCACTTTAAGGAGCTCTAGCGCTTAAAAGGCTATACACTATCTAAATCAATCCTTATAGCTGCCACAGATCCTTCCTAGGCTGCATAAAAAGATAGCTAGAATAGAATAGATAAGACGTCACCCGCATTGCAAGAGTTAAAGTAGAGGGGATAGACAGGTTGGGAAGGTGAGGAGTCTCTTAAGGGGAGGTTTCTAGTTTGTTTCCTACTCCTCCAGCAATCTTAAAATTTCACCCCCTAGACCCCCTTTCAAGATAAATTTGTACATTTTTCGGTAGAAAAATGTCCCGGCCGAAGGCCGATTACTCAAATTACAGGCTCGCTATCGCTCGCCAGGATAAAATCGACACCTAAATGGCACGAAAGGTCTTAAAATTGACAGAATGGGGCGGAAATTCTTAAAAATCACCAAACTAATGGGGCAAACGTCTTAAAATCTCAAAAGCAATGGGGCTAGATATGAGGGAGAAAGGGGTCAAGAAAAAAGTCCCTCAAGTGGAAATCTCCCCTTAAGAATTAGAGAGAAGTAAAGGAGGAAGGAAAGAGCAAAGTATAGAAGAGTGAACGGTAGTAGAGTGAAAATAAGCTACAATAAAGTCAGAGTGAACGGTAGTAGAGTGAAAATAAGCTACAATAAAGTAAGAGTGAACGGTAGTAGAGTGAAAATAAGCTACAATAAAGTAAGAGTGAACGGTAGTAGAGTGAAAATAAGCTACAATAAAGTAAGAGTGAACGGTAGTAGAGTGAAAATAAGCTACAATAAAGTAAGAGTGAACGGTAGTAGAGTGAAAATAAGCTACAATAAAGTAAGAGTGAACGGTAGTAGAGTGAAAATAAGCTACAATAAAGTAAGAGTGAACGGTAGTAGAGTGAAAATAAGCTACAATAAAGTAAGAGTGAACGGTAGTAGAGTGAAAATAAGCTACAATAAAGTAAGAGTGAACGGTAGTAGAGTGAAAATAAGCTACAATAAAGTAAGAGTGAACGGTAGTAGTGAAAATAAGCTACAATAAAGTAAGAGTGAACGGTAGTAGAGTGAAATAAGCTACAATAAAGTAAGAGTGAACGGTAGTAGAGTGAAAATAAGCTACAATAAGTAAGAGTGAACGGTAGTAGAGTGAAAATAAGCTACAATAAAGTAAGAGTGAACGGTAGTAGAGTGAAAATAAGCTACAATAAAGTAAGAGTGAACGGTAGTAGAGTGAAAATAAGCTACAATAAAGTAAGAGTGAACGGTAGTAGAGTGAAAATAAGCTACAATAAAGTAAGAGTGAACGGTAGTAGTGAAAATAAGCTACAATAAAGTAAGAGTGAACGGTAGTAGAGTGAAAATAAACTACAATAAAGTAAGAGTGAACGGTAGTAGAGTGAAAATAAGCTACAATAAAGTAAGAGTGAACGGTAGTAGAGTGAAAATAAGCTACAATAAAGTAAGAGTGAACGGTAGTAGAGTGAAATAAGCTACAATAAAGTAAGAGTGAACGGTAGTAGAGTGAAAATAAGCTACAATAAAGTAAGAGTGAACGGTAGTAGAGTGAAAATAAGCTACAATAAAGTAAAGTGAACGGTAGTAGTGAAAATAAGCTACATAAAGTAAGAGTGAACGGTAGTAGAGTGAAAATAAACTACAATAAAGTAAGAGTGAACGGTAGTAGAGTGAAAATAAGCTACAATAAAGTAAGAGTGAACGGTAGTAGAGTGAAAATAAGCTACAATAAAGTAAGAGTGAACGGTAGTAGAGTGAAAATAAGCTACAATAAAGTAAGACTGCTATATACCAGATGTTGCCAAATAATAAACCACAGGTATCTCAGATCCCCACGACATTCCCACACCTTACACAACTACACTCTCACTCTTCACAATAATGTACGCCGATAGACCATTTTATTCAGTCTGGGGGGTCAAAGCTATCTCCCTGAACCTCTTGATTTCTATATGTGTCTCTCTACTATGCTTGAAATTCTGTAAGCCAAATGTCAATAAAAGAACTGTAATTCAACCACAGCAACCTAGTTCCCACAATCCTCCCACTACTATACTGCCTACACTCTCACCCTTCACATACATCAATAACAACAACAACAACAACAACAACAGCAACTCCAACACCACAAAACAAGCCTTACCTATGCTTCAGAGACAAAGAGGATAAGCAATAAACCATAGGCTATTTAAAAGAACTTTTAAAATTATCCACACAGTATCGAAAAGTGGGGACAAAACTGCAATTGGAAAACAACAAAAACATGAAATTGAAAAGAAATGCAAAATGAAGAGTACCGAAGAATTACGCTTGTATTCTTCAGCCGTTCTTTCCCTTCCCAGCGATGTGAATGACGAAATAACTTGAATAATGACGCTACTTATTCTTATGCTGATCCGTGTATTTGTACTCACTCTCTCTCTCTCACTCTCTCTCTCTCTCTCTCTCTCTCTCCTCCTACCCCGCCCCTTCTCCAGTTCCCCCATAGAGAGGTGATCTTGGGTTACACAGTAGAGGTGCTTGATAGGGTTTCATACACTCCACTACAGTACGGTGTGTGTGTGTGTGTGTGTGTGTGCGCGTGTGTGTATACACGGACGGTACCAATACATAGCGACATACGATACAGGTACTTTAGGAAGAACTGTGTTTCCTCTCTCTCCAACAACCCTTCTCCCCTCTCTACACTCTTCAGAAAAATAGGAAAAGTAGAATGTACTGTAGATACGAGGTGCCGTTGTAAAGGCTTATACCTCAATGCCTTCACCTGACCACCTGTGTGTGTTATGCTTGTATTCTTAACCCCTTCCGCATGAAGACGTAATTTCCATTCCCCCCCCCCCCCCCCGCAATTCTAAGGATAATAGGAAGGGGAAACATAAACTGGGCAATAAAGGGAAAATGGTTTGGAGAAGAAAAAAAAACCCGGGAAAAACAAAAATAAGTGGAAGTAAATTTCTTGAAGTAACAGGAAATAGGCAATCAGTAAAGAAGGCAGGATAAAAGAAGGGATGGAAGGGTGAGAAGAAAGGGGAGAGAAAATAGGAAGAAGAGAATGAAAGAGGGAAGGGAAAGAAATAAGAAGGGAAGAGAGAAGGAAATAGAAAAGAGAAGAAGAAAGAACGAAAGGAGCATAAGGCAGAAGAGAAGAGGAAGAGGCAACGAAGGAGATAACGAAGGAGAGGAAAGAATATGGGAGATAAGAGAAAACAGAAACCAAAAGAAAGGAGAGGAGAGCAAGAAGAAGAGAAGAGGAGGAAGGGAGGGTCGAAAAAAAAGAAAGAAAGAAAAGCCAACAAGGTTAGATGACGTCGGATACAAAGCAGGAAAGAAAACAGGCTGATTGAAATATGAGTCATACCCTTTCTTGGCCTGATGAAATGAGCTCACGTACGGTATGAGAGAGAGAGAGAGAGAGAGAGTGAGAGTGAGTGAGTGAGAGAGAGAAAGAGAGAGAGAGAGGGAGGGGAGGGGGTTGAAATAAGACGATCTGGTTTATTGAGATAAGGAATGTACATTAGATAAGCAACAATAAATAGAAGAAGGGGTTAGCAATGCATAGGTAAAAAAAAAACAGCGACAAGGAAAACAAACATATTTACAAAGGAGTACCGATAGAAGCAAACACATAAAATAGACAAATACAATTTTTGTGTTTGTTAAGTAACAGCAAAGTAATTTTAATGTTTCTGTTCGAGCTGTTTCTCGAGTCGGCCACTCCCAGCTATGGGGTATGTGGCTGAGTATACATACATACATACATACATACAAACAACGGATCATAAAACAATATAGGAACAGGTTAATTAGTTTTCGGGAACGTATGGGAAGCGAGAGAATGACTTAGAGGGTACGAGAGCAAGGTGGAAGGACAGAGAGGGAGAGGTAGACCGAGAGAGGTGGAAGGATGGAGTTAAGAAGTATATGAATGAAGGCGGTGCTGGATGGGAGGAGGGGCGTTGACTGACTGGGGACAGAGGTGCATGGGGGCGTTTCGTTCGTGGCCACCCCTTCGGGGATCACGGTGTCAGGCAATAGATAGATAGATATATATATATACACAACGATACACACATTCACACAGAAGACAAAACAATACCCAACCTAAGGTAGCGCACAGGGTAAGGTGGATGTAAAAAACGAAAAGAAAACGAAGGCAACAGAAAAGTGCATGTACAAAAAACTGAGAGAAAACGTAAGTAGTGTAGGGGGGACCAAGCCGTACCCTTACCCCAGATAACTACTCCGCCCTGACAAGACCTGCACAACCGCCCTCAACTAAAAAACACACACTCAATACCCACCCACTCAAATCCTAGAAACTATTACCTATTTCATTTATATTTTCCTCGTGAAGTTTTGTGTTTGGTTCTTGTTATGGAATCAACAACTATTCACCGCTAACCTCACGGGATTCACTGTTCATTGTAAAGCGGTGAATGTTAAGGCTCTCAGCCTATGCCCGAGAGGAAGTAAGTTGGGGAAAAAAAAAAAAAAAAAACGTCTTCAAAATTCACCATCTACTACCTTGCACACAAGTTTTACGTCTCTTCTTCCTATTTCTGGTTTAATATATATTTTTCCTATTTAAACATAACAAAGAGGCTGGGAAAATGGGACACACAACACAATAGAAGAAGACACAGCCTGCAGAGTCATCAGTAAGAGTGCCATTAAACTGTGTGAAAGCCTGTGTCTGTGAGTCGTGTCATCCCACAACCAATCATGGCTCACGGAAACTTTCCCTACACGATACGACATGGCCGTGACGGGAACCTTTCGTAACTCAGCCGTGTCACGACCAAACCAATGAAAACGAAACTCTCCCATACTACAGTGCCTTTGTATTCCTTTGCCTCGCCTAGGCTGGAAGATGAGGTTAACTCTGGGTTCACATTTTGGTCGATTTTCATTAATTTATTGAATATTTTTCTAGTTTCCTCCCTAGAGCTCCATAAAACTTAAAACAAAAAAACCCAGACTCCTTTTCAAGATTAATTTGTACATTTTTCGGTAGAAAAATATCCCGGCCGAAAGCCGGTTCCTTCTAAAATTACAGCCTCGCTTTCGCTTGCCAGGAAAAAATCGACACCTAAATGGAACGAAAGGTCTTAATATTGACAAATAAATGGGGCGAAAGGTCTTAAAATCGACAAACTAATGGGCCAAGCGTCTTGTAATCTGAAAACTAATGGGGCTAAACATGAAGAAAAACGGCCCATCTCCCCTTAAACAACTCCTAGACCACTTGGGTTACGCAAAAATGAAGACGCCAAGTATAAAAGATTTGTGAGGCTCCAGAGAGTGGAAGGAACACGGAAAAGACGGCAGTAAAATAACGAAGAGAGAGAGAGAGAGAGAGAGAGAGAGAGAGAGAGAGAGAGAGAGAGAGAGAGAGAGAGAGAGAGAGAGAGAGAGAGATATTTACATAGATACACTGGCCACACAGACCTTACGATCCAAACGAGGTGGTTAGGACTTCATTCTAGTAGAGATGGTATACCCGATATAGAAGTAAAGTTGAAGGAAAGGATAGAAAAGAAGAGAGAGAGAGAGAGAGAGAGAGAGAGAGAGAGAGAGAGAGAGAGAGAGAGAGAGAGAGAGAGAGAGAGAGAGAGAGAGAGAGAGAGAGGTAGGTTCATCTTACACTTGGGAAATACACATAAGCCTATATATGTCATATCTGGAGGAGACAGGCAATCCAATAGTTTTTTCTTTTTTTTTCTTTTTTTTAAAGACCTCCGTCTACGTATTGTGAAAAACCTGTTATCCTCCGGCAAATTACGGGGTTGAGTGAGTGAAGTGAGAGACAGTGATTTAAGGGGAGGTTTCTGGTTTGGTCTCTAGATATCCTTCAAGCTTAAGATTACACTCCCTTGAGCCCCTTTCAAGATAAATTTGTACATTTTTCGGTAGAAAAATGTCCCGGCTGAAAGCCGGTTCCTCTTAAATAACAGGCTCGCTATCGCTCGCCAGGATAAAATCGACACCTAAATGGCACGAAAGGTCTTAAAATTGACAGAAATGGTTCGAAAGTTCTTAAAATCGTCAAAATAATGGGGCAAACGTCTTAAAATTAGAAAAGCAATGGGGCTAAACATGAGGGAGAAAGGAGTCAAGAAAAAATTCCCTCAAGTGGAAATCTCCCCTTAAAGGAGAGTATACGCGGAAGGGTTTTGAAAGGTAAAGGACTCATTGAATGATATATATATATATATATATATATATATATATATATATATATATATATATATATATGTGTGTATATACTTAGTTTATCAAGGTAAATGTTTCAACTCGCCCACAGTTTAAGAATAGTGTTGCCAAGTTAAGCTTTGTGTATTATAATATGTGTGGCGAGACAGTCTAGTGGGGATAAAAAACACCTACCCCCCCCCCCCTCGTTCTGCTCACTCATCCGTCTCACTGACCCACTTACCTTAGACAACATACAAGAAAATAAAAAAAAAGCGTCTTTGCATGAACCAGAAATAACAATATAATATCATAATATATAAATCAATATTATAAAACACTTAAGGGGAGGTTTTTAGTTTATTCCCTAGACTTCCATCAAGCTTAAAATTACTCCCCCTTGACCCCCTTTCAAGATTAATTTGTACATTTTTCGGTACAAAAATGTTCCGGCCGAAGGCCGGTTCCCCTTAAATTACAGGCTCGCTATCGCTCGCCAGGAAAAAATCGACACCTAAATGGCACGAATGGTCTTAAAATTGACAGAAATGGGTCGAGGGTTCTTAAAATCCCCAAACTAATGGGGCAAGCGTCTTTAAATCTCACAAGCAATGGGGCTAAACATGAGGGAGAAAGAGGTTCAGAAAAAAATCCTCCAGGTGGAAATCTCCCCTTAACCTCCAACTCAGCACTTAGGCAAGACAGGTGCAGGAAAAGTTCATTGAAGGCTCCTTGGGTTCATTGAAGGCTCCTTGGGTTCATTGAAGGCTCCTTGGGTTTGATTATGTTATTGGTTGGGGAATAGGAAAATGAAGAGATATTTGTTGATGTCTCGGGGTCATAATTTTAAGAACCCTCATAGGAATAACTTAAAGTTGAAATAATTGCAAAGTAGGAGGAAATACCTAAAATATATTATGTTTGGATGAATGAAGAGTAGGACTATGAATGACTGATTGTTTGAGTGAAGAGGTGGTCAAATTTGTTATGTAGCAGTTGTTGATGTGTCTGCCAGATGTTGAATAAGGTGTGAATGTGGAGAAGAGTATTTGAAAGAATCTAACTCGCTGTAAGACAATCGTGTAAGTGTTGTATTTATAGTGTTTAACCCTTTCAGTACGGGGGACGGCCTTTTCACGCCATTTATTTAATATTTTACTCTGGCTAACAATAGTGAGAAAACAATGCAAAATACAATAAAAAGCGGTGCACAAAATAAATACAATACAAAATGGAATGGTCAAAACTATTTAACTAAAAAAAACTATCACATTACGCGGTTGTCTACAAACACGCCCCTCACTCACCCTTCACTCTTTATGTGTCTGTGTGTGTCTGTGTGTGTCTCTCTCTCTCTCTCTCTCTCTCTCTCTCTCTCTCTCTCTCTCTCTCTCTCAATATAAATACAACACGCAACCATGGCTGGAAATTAGAATTGAAAAAGTTCAGCACTAGTATTTGTGGAAACTTTTTCACATATAAGATCTGTTCTACCTGGAACAAACTTCCCTCCGAAGTTGTAAACAGTTCTTCAGTAGAGCAGTTCAAGAAGAGAGTAGATAGTATTTGCACTCTGCAAAGAGTGTAGTGCACTAAACAGACTCTCTCCTTCCACTTCGAGTATCTCCTCCGAATGGACCGCAAGGTCTCCGAGATACTAACTATTCCTTGTAATTCCTTGTAACTCTCTCTCTCTCTCTGTCTGTCTCCTCCCCGTCCCGACAGGTTACCCACAGAGGTCACATTACCCTACCACCTGCAGTATAACAAACTCTGACATACACACACACACACACAACCAAACACAGTCACACACACACAACCAAACACAGTCACACACACATCAGAAACACACATACTGTACATTAGAAAATAGAAACACACACACACACACCAGAAACTGACAGATACGATACTAGAAACACACATACAAACACATACACACACTAGAAATACTCGCACACAGTCACGCATACACACGTCACCGTTACAGTATACACAAACACGTAGTACAACAACAACAACAACAACAACAACACAAACACGTACAACAACAACAACAACAACACGTACAACACAAACACGTACAACAACAACAACAACACAAACACGTACAACACAAACACGTACAACAACAACAACAACACGTACAACAACAACACAAACACGTACAACAACAACAACACGTACAACACAAACACGTACAACAACAACAACAACAACAACACGTACAACAACAACAACAACAACAACACAAACACGTACAACAACAACAACACAAACACGTACAACAACAACAACACGTACAACAACAACAACAACACAAACACGTACAACAACAACAACAACAACACGTACATAATCCTACGTATTCACAGAGTCGTATTACCTATTTGCAGTACCGGTATGCCAAACACGCGCACACTCACTCAAACCTAAACACCCACACTCACACACTATATAACATGGACTCACTCTCTCGCACAATCATCCTCACTTAAGGGGAGGTATTTAGTTTGTTCCCTAGACCTCCATCAAGCTTAAAATTACACCCCCTTGAGTCCCTTTCAAGATAAATTTGTACATTTTTCGGTAGAAAAATGGCCCGGCCGAAGGCCGGTTCCTCTTAAATTACAGGCTCGCTATCGCTCGCCAGGATAAAATCGACACCTGAATTGCACGAAAGGTCTTAATATGGGGTGAAAGTTCTTAAAATCGCTAAACTAATGGGGCAAACGTTTTATGATATCAAAAGCAATGGGGCTAAACATGAGGGAGAAAGGGGTCAAGAAAAAAATCCCTCAAGTGGAGATCTCCCCTTAACCATTAGGGTATTCATAAGTGCAGTTGGGTGTAGTACAATCGGGGGTATTAAGTGTTGTCATAGATTCCAGTGGTTTTCGCTCAACAAGTGTTATTGGTATCTTTATAGTTACTGGGAAAATTGCTTATCCCTCAGAGTATTAGTCACTGTCCGAAACTTTGTGAAATATATCTGACAACACTTTTATTAACCTCGACAGTTCATGATTAGATTAATGTCCAGTATTCGATAAATATATAGTAATGAAAAAGACCAACTTTTGATGGTGACTGTACAAGCACATTCTCTCAGACAGGAATATAAGACGAAATCAAAAGAGAGCCGAAAGAGAGGGCCGGTAGAGTATAAAGGAAAGAGTGGGTCAAAAGGTATTGAAGAATGAACCGGGAAATACCTATATGATGGTCTTTGTGCTCACGTCATTACAACACACACACACACACACACACACTCTTTCCCTCTGGTATTATATTTCTTTCGAGCGTCATAAGTTCCGTTTTGTTGTACCGATACCTACTTTTTTTCTCAATGTTGTCTTCTTAAACTTATACTGTCAGTTCTACATTCCCCCTTCCCATTAATGCGTGTGTGTATATAAATATATATATATACACACACGTCTCCCTCCTAATGGTCTCTCTAGCCTTGTCTCTAGCCTGCTTCGTCTCCGCCCATGCTTCAGTTCTTCATGTTTATCTATTCCTTATTATTTCCCTTCTCACTTATTGTCTTCTACTCATCCCCCTCTTTCTGTTTAGACTCCTCCATTTTGTTCACCTTTTCCTCTCTCCTTCTCTCTCCCCTCTTCTTCATTGTATTGTATTCTCCTTCTTCTCCTCCTCCCCCTCTCCCTACCTTTCTCTTCCTTCTCCTTCCCTCTCCTCCTCCTCCATTGTTGTTCCTCCTCCTCTTCCCCATTCTTCTCCATTGTCTTTTGTTCTCCCCCTTCTCCCCTTCTACCTTCACTTATCATCCTCCTCCTCCCCCCTTGCCCCCCCCCCCCTCCCTCCCACCACGCCCAGAATGATTTGCGTTTCTATTATAAGGTAATTATGTTATACACCTATATATCCAACATGTCAACTTACTCTCCGCCTTTTGCTTCATTCTATCTGTTTGTTCCTCTCTTTTCTCCTACTTCATCTTCTTCTTCTTCTTCGTCTCCTACTTCTTCTTCTTGTCTCACTTTTTCTTTTCCCACTTCTTCTACCATTCTTATTTTCCTCACGTCTTAATATTTTTCCTCTTTCTCTTCCTCTTCTACCACCACAACCATTTCCTCCTCCTCTTCTTTTCCTCCCCTTCCCCTCTCTCTCTCTCTCTCTCTCTCTCTCTCTCTCTCTCTCTCTCTCTCTCTCTGGCTCCAACTATAAGGTAATTACGCTACTGTATACGCCAATATATCCAACGTGCCAAGATTCCCTTTAACTTACCGCTACCGGTACTTCAATTATAGCTATACATTGTGCAAGGTAGGAAAGGTTAACCCTTTCCGTATTGTGGCGTCAGTTTTAAGCTTGGGAATGACCTCTGGAACTTAATTAACCTCCTGACTTCCAGTTCCTTCTTACCATGGATACCAATTTATATTGATAGCCAGAATTCAATTCAAAATTCAAATTGTTTTTCTGTCAAAAGACACAATTCATATACAAAACATACAGGTGTGAACAAAATATATAATTATATGACAATGAGGGTTTGATACCGTCTGACATATAATGTCCTCTTCTTCTTTACTCATCTTTTCAATATATGCACGTAATGCACGTAATTTTACTGAAGTGAATATTATACACTGATGGTAGACAATCTTGGAACATGACCAATTTAATACTAGACACCAAGACAAAACTGGTCTACGATAGTGAAAATATTACGTTCAGATTATGAACCAAATGATGATATAATAAATGAAAGGCAAAAACATTATTCAATGAAACAATAATTAAGTGACAGTTTGCCTTCCAAATTACTCGTGTAAGGGGAAATAAATATAATAATGTGGAGAGAGGTAATACGAGAACAAAGGATTAGAGTGGGCACTAAATGAATGCACATATCTCTCTCTCTCTCTCTCTCTCTCTCTCTCTCTCTCTCTCTCTCTCTCTCTCTCTCTTTTTTTCCCCGTGAATATGTATGTGTGTGAGAGTGAGTGAGTGCCACCATGTAAATAATGAATACAAGACTGGAAACCAAGTATTAATTCCATATCCACCTGCCCTGCAACAACAACAAGTACCATCGTTCTGACCTACTGCACTGTATATAAGAGAGGTCACACCAACATGACCTCTGGCTGACATAAGGGGCCAAACAAAAAGACACTCAACAAGTCTAACACCAGATTAAAAGGGTAAGGGTTCGTTTTTGTAGACTCCCTTCTTCTCCCTCATAATTATCCCCATTAGATGTGAGATTTTATGACGTTCGTTCCATTAGTTTGGCAATTTTGAGACCTTTCACCCCATTTTTGTGTCAATATTAAGACTTTTCGTGCCATTAAGGTGTCGATTTTTCCTGGCGAGCGATAGCGAACCTGTGATTTTAGGAGGAACCAACCGAAAACATTTACACATTTATCTTGAAGTTGAAGGGGGTTCTAGGGGGGGGGGGGTTTGTTAAGCTTGATGGAGGTCTAAGGAAAAACAACGAAAAAACAAAAAACTACCAGAATATAAACCCTATCCCCTTAAGGGGAGGTTTTTAGTTAGTTCCCTAGACCTCCATCAAGCTTGAAATTACACCCCCTTGACCCCCTTTCAAGATAAATTTGTAAATTTTTCGGTAGAAAAATTTCCCGGCCGAAGGCCGGTTCCTCTTAAATTACAGGCTCGCTATCGCTCGCCAGGAAAAAATCGACACCTAAATGGCACGAACGATCTTAAAAGTTACATAAATGGGGTGAAAGTTGTTAAAATCGCTAAACTAATGGGACGAACGTCTTAAAATCTCAAAAGCAATGGGGTTAAACATGAGGGAGAAAGGGGTAAAGAAAAAAATCCCTCAAGTGGAAATCTCCCCTTAAACTGTAGGGTACCCTGTTGCAAATAAGTAGGCCAAAATGGTTGAACATTAACCTCTTTATACGATTTGGGAAGGGTCAGCCAGGGAATAGGTGTGGAATTTTACAGCTAATTTGCTCTGGCCCTTTTTGAGTTACAGAGGTTAGAGTTTACAATTTCTGGCCTACCTATTTGGAACAGGGTATAGCTCTATGTAACATCTATATAGTTTCTTGTATATTTACTACATATACAAAAATTCTAGTTCTATTTAGACGATATTATGCAGCTTAGGAAGGCTCTGTGGTAGTTACAAATGGTTCGTTGAGATGGTTTGAAGCCTTGTTATTGCTAGAGGTCCTTCCGAAGCTGAATAAAATGGTCTAATAGTTACCAGAATATGATAAAAATATCATAATGTAATACAAATATCATAATGTAATACAAATATCATAATGTAATACAAATATCATAATGTAATACAAATATCATAATGTAATACAAATATCATAATGTAATACAAATATCATAATGTAATACAAATATCATAATGTAATACAAACATCATAATTGTAATACAAATACATAATGTAATACAAACTCATAATGTATACAAACATCATAATGTAATACAAATATCATAATGTCATAACAAAACAAAACACACAATATGAAAAAAATTACATAAGTATTTCAGATTGCAAAATGTACATAATAAAATACAAACACAAAATACGTTTGTGTGTTAGAAAATAACTCCTGGTGGTTGTAAATGGACATGGAAAACAATAAAGACAAACCGTCAAAACGGTTGGATACTTTCATTCTGTCTCATCGAATTATTCCAGAATATATCGTAACAGGAATTTAAACTAAATATCTCTCTCTCTCTCTCTCTCTTTATCTCTCATTGCCCCTTGACCCCCTATCTTTCCTTTATGTATGGGAGGGGGGGGGGGTTAGTGAGATATTCCAGACACAACCTCCCCCTTCTCCCTACTCCCCATGGCTATACCCTCGTAACATCATACACCCATTCTCTCTCTCTCTCTCTCTCTGTAGCATCAATAGTATATACTATTTCTCAACTTCGTTCTTTAGTATACATTTCCCAGTAGAAGTTTTTCTCATTCTGCTGATGGACTTTTTTCCCCAACTGAATTTCATGCCGGAGGGAGAGGTGGGTGGGGAGAGGTGGGTGGGGAGAGAGGCTTCTGCTTTGCTATCCTAGCCTTCCACTTTGTAGCAAATTCTATTTTAGCATTAAGTCCGGACTACCTAGTAGGGACCGTAAGGTCTGTGTAGTCTGTGTATCTATGTAAATCTATGTACATATCTCTCTCATAACGAGTAAAACACAGATAGGATAATGAATATCTTACAATGCGAATTATTAATATTCATTCATCGTTCATTTCAAGATTTTCCTTGTAACTGATTGTAAGGTCTTTTATTTATTAGGTCACGAATGTACCCCTCCCCCCCCTCTCTCTCTCTCTCCGCTAACCTACAAACCTCCATCCATCCCCCCATTCTTTTCATTTTACCGACCCCCCTCAACCTCCCCCACCTACGGTATCTCTCCACAGACTCCTTTCTTCCCATACACCCTCCTTCCCTCCACCCTCCACAAACACTGCAATTAGTCCACCTTTCTTCATCCACCACACTCCACAGGCACACCCCAATCTCTCCACCCAACAGCCACCCTTCCCGACGACTCCACCCATAGCTCCACCCTATTAGACCTCTTCCACTTCAATTTCTCCCTCCCGACAACTCCACCCAGACTTGTACTTCAGACGCTAACGCCTTTTTCGACCTCTCACGAGATATATGGTGTTACCCAGAGGGGTCACTAGACCTGCTGTTGCTTGATTTCCTTTGTACACCTTTGTACTAACCCCCGCCACCTCCACACAGCCGCTCCTTGCGTATCCACTACAATTCTGCCGCCACTTCCACACCACCTCCTCCACTACCCCCTCCACCTCCACTACCTCCTTCCATATCCACTGCCACTACCACACCTATTACTCCACAACCACACCATCTCCTCCACATCCACTACCACATTTCCACCTCCACAACCACACCAGCTTCACCACTACCCCCCTCTCCACCTCCACACAGCCACTCCCTCCTTCCATATCCACTGACACAGCTCCACCCAGATAAACAACGGCCTCAACAACTTACTCACCAGGTTTTTATCACCCATCATTAATTCCCTATACGCCTTCCTCCCGCAGTTATCCCCTTACATCCCTTACCTGGTAAACTATGTCACACACCCTTCAAACCTTTCAGTACTCCATGATGCATTTTTTCTTCTGGCTATTATCAGACGATTGTATTCAGTTTCAGGAGTTGTGGGAGTTAATACGCTATACAGTAGGTGATTAATTTACTCATTGGTGGTAGTAAAACTAAAACTACAGTCAAAAGTCAATACAATATTAGATTTCTTTAAGTCGTATTATTGTTATTAGTTAGCTAGCCACGAACTCCTAGCACATTTTGTTACCATATATGTTGAAGTCTTATATATACTGTATATTATTCACATAGCTATTCAGAAGTATGTAATGTGTTTTTTAATATCTCTCTCTCTCTCTCCTATCAAATGAACGCGACTATCGTATAAACAAATGCTTCTAAAACACCAATCATCAAACCGGTGTTCTTTTTTACCTCCTCCAACCGTCACTCCCTCTCTAGCCCACATCCTCCTAGCCTCCCCCCCCCACACTCTTTCTCTCTCTCTCTCTCCTTTTCAATCCTTTCTTTCAGCTTTCATTTTCCATCGGGTACTAGAATTAAGTCCTGACCACCTCGTTTGGATCGTAAAGTATGTGTGGCCAGTGTATCTATGTCTGTCTCTCTTTCTCTCTCTCTCTCTTTCTTTCAACTTTCCTTTTGTATCGGAAATGCCATCTCTACTAGAATTAAGTCCTTACCACCTCGTTTGGATCGTAAGGTATGTGTGGCCAGTGTAACTATGTAAATATCTCTCTCTTTCTCTCTCTCTCCTTTTCAATCCTTTCTTTCAACTTTCCGGGTATGCAAATCTCTACTAGAATTAAGTCCTGACCACCTCGCTGGGATCGTAAGGTATGTGTGGCCAGTGTATCTATGTAAATCTCTCTCTCTCTCATCTATTTTAGGTAGGAACTATTTCTTTGAACATTCTTACCGACACTGTTTATGTAAGATCATGATGCATTAAGTATTATGTAATTTGTTTAATATTATTTTATTGTATGAACAGCCATTGTATATTTAATAGAAATAAAATAATCTGAATCTCTCTCTCTCTCTCTCTCTAATCTCCCCAGCATCTCTCACCTCCCCCCCTCCTCCCCCGGTGTAAATAACGCGGTGAGGATAAAAAAGAAAAACACTCGGTCGGTCCAGTTATTCCCACCGTCAATGTGGCCGTTGTTGTGGTGATGTGTGTGTGTGTGTGTGTGTGTGTGTGTGTGTGTGTGTGTGTGTGTGTGTGTGTGTGTGTGTGTGTGTGTGTGTGTGTGTGTGTGTTTTGATGTGGGAAAGATGATGTGTGTGTGCGTATTTTGATGTTGGATGGGTAATATGTGTGTAAGTATTTGATGTGTGTGTATGTATTTTAATGTGTGTGTGTGTATGTATTTTTGTATGTAGGAAGGTTGATGTGTATGTGTATGAATTTTGATATGGGAAGGGCGATGTGCGTGTGTGTTTGTGTGTGTGTGTGTGTTTATGCGTGTGTTGTGGCGTGCGGGGTTATCAGGTGACCGCTAAGGGCTATGGGATGGGGGTGGGGGGTTAGAGGGGAGGAGGAGGAGAAGGAGGTAGGGAAGGGAAGAATGAGGGAAGGAGGTAAGCAAGACCAAAAAAAAATACATTTAGGGGTATTGGAGGAAGAGGAGAGAAAGAGGGAGGGAAGGAGGAGGGAAGTGAAGGAAGTAAATACAGGAGAGGAAGAATATAGAAGAACATTGGGGGATGAAGGAGGGGGGGGGGGAGGAGGAGGAGGAGGGAGGGAAGGAGAAGGAGGTAAGTAAATGAAGTACACAGGAGAGGAAATATTAGGGGATGAAGGAGGGGAGGAGAAGGGAAGAAAGAGGGATTTTGATTTGATTTGATTGTAAGAGGGAGAGATGGGAAGGAGGGGAGGGGGAGGGGGAGGAGGAGGAGGGGGGAAGAAAGAAAAAGAGAGGGAAGGGAAGGAGGGATAAAGAGGAGGCATAAACAAGAAGAGAACACAAGAGACACTGAGGGGACAAGACTCCAGAACGGCCCTCTGCGGAACCCTGAGAACTGTACCAACAAGACAAAAGGTGGAAAGACAATACACAATATAAGGGGAACAGAAGAGGATGAGAAGAAGGAATGGAATATATAAAAAAAAAGAAAGGAGGATTATGAAAGGAAAGTAGGAGAAACACGGCAGGGAAAAGGGAAGCGTGTGGAAATAGAGGAAAGGAAGAAACATAAATATGAGGACGAAGCAAAGGCAAGACACGAACAAAATGAGAGAGAGAGAGAGAGAGAGAGAGAGAGAGAGAGAGAGAGAGAGAGAGAGAGAGAGAGAGAGAGAGAGAGAGAGAGAGAGAGAGAGAGAGAGAGAGAGAGAGAGAGAGAGAGAGAGAGAGAGAGAGAGAGAGAGAGAGAGAGAGAGAGAGAGATATCTATGGTGTTCGTCAAAATTACCAGGCCATCATAACCAACCCTTGTAGACCTGATAACCCTAATCATCATCATCATCATCACCACCACCACCACCACCACTTCACCTTCTTAGTCACCACCACCACCACCACCTACACCACCACTTCTCCTTCCGAGTCATCACCAAACGTCTTAAAATCTCAAAACAAATATGCCTAAACATGAGGAAGAGGAATTACCTATGACAATAATTATTCGTCAATGCCAGAAACCTAATTGACACCATTAACGGCCATTAAATCTACCACTGCCATCATCATTGCTAAACCACATCCACCTCATCAATCACCACATCCACCATCATCACCAAACTAATCACCACTCTCTACTCTACCATTAGGAGATCAGATTACCTACCAACACTCTCATTTTCATCTATTAATTGAGGAGCTATTTGATATCACTTTCCTGCGTATGTGTAATTATATGTTTAGCTACTACCACTTTTAACCATTACGATAAATATGTACAATTGCCCCCCACACAACGTCTGCTCCTCTCCATTAAGGGGGGTCGTGGTCATTTGTTGGTCTATACATTTATTTATTAATGTATTGTTTAGTGTCCTTGCTTCACGTCCCACATCAGCTCGGTAAAACATCTTCACTACTGGGATCGGCTGAAGGTTCTTAACTTATATTCACTGGAGCGAAGACGAGAGAGTACTTGATAATTTACACATGGAAAGTTATCGAGGGTCTAGTGCCAAACCTTCACACCACAATATCATGGAACTGGAGCGACAGGGAGGGTAGGAAATGTAACATCCCACTCCAAAAGTGTAGGGGAGCTCTGGGCACACTGAGGGACTCCTGGTTGACAAACAGGGGACCGAGCCTCTTCAACAAAATGCCAGAGAACGATAGAAACTTGATGGACGTGCCAACGGAAGTATTCAAGAAAGCCTTGGAAAAACCATCACAAGTCGGTGCCTGATCAGCCATGCTTCGCGGGGATGAGAGCTGCCCCCTCGAATATCCTGCTGCATCAAACACTGGCAGCAAACATACTCGGGGGAGCAGCTCTCGCCGAGGCCACTGAAGATGGCCGAAACAACTCCAGGTAGGTAAACACCTCCAATCAAGCTTAATAACCACCCCCTAGAGGCCTAGACCCACCTTCAAGATACATTTGTAAATTTTTCGGTAGAGTAATGGCCTTTTAAAATTACAGGCTCACTATCGCTCGCCAGGAAAAGATCGACACCCAAATGGCACGAAAGGTCTTAAAATTGGCAACGAAATGGGGCGAAAGGTGTTAAATCCGCCAAAGTAATGGGCCAAACGTCTTAAAATCTCAAAATTAATGGGGCTAAACACGAGGGAGAAGGAAGCCTATAAAAACCAAGCATACCCCCTTAATATTATACATGGGAATATACTGTAATGCGCATGGTTGAATTGCAAGGGTAGTTTCTTATGCAGGGGTTAACTCATCTGAAAATTAAAAGAAACCACACTCGCAGTTCATTCATACTAATTATATTTTCATACATAAGCTAATGACGAGGAACGGAACTTATGTGGGTAACTGTACATAAGATTTGCTGACTGTTTTGGTATGCCTTCCGAAATCACTTGTACGGCCAAAAGCTTAAGGGGTTGGCCTGTTTTTTTTTTCTCTCTCTGAGTTGTATCCATTCGGCCCAATTCAGCTTACTGTTTTAAGACGTTTATTCCCATCCAGGTGTCCATGTATACCTGGTGACCGCTAGAGATCCTATATTTATAACTATAAGATTTCTAGTGAGCGCTAGCGAGCCACCATATTTTGGATAATGAATTAGACAGCTGGCTAAATTTGTACATTTTTCGATAGAAAACTTCTCTGGCGAAGCCGGATTTCTCCATAAAATGCTGGCTCGCGAAAAAATCGACAAACTGGGTGGGGATGTCTTAAACCCGTAGGCGGAATTTGGCCGAATGGGTACAACCAAGAAAGAGAAAAAAAGCAGGTCACCCCCTTATACTCCTTGCCATCTACGTTAGGAGTCAAGCTGGATCCAAGGCTATTAAAAGATTGGCTAAACAACTCAAACGCTTGTAAGCTTAAACATTTATTTCCATTCTGTCTCTACTTTTCAAGCACCGCTCAACATAGTATGCTGATCTTCACTTCACTGAAATATTTCTCACACTTTCCCCCCAAACAAGAACAATAATAAAAACAGAAGTATTTGCTAGTACAACTAGTTATCAACCGGTTCTGATGTTAACACATTAGTTTCAAATGTTTAATAAACTTTTGTTTGCAATATATTTTCCAAGTTACCGGGTACTGTGAAGCGGGAAATCTTACAATCTTGAACACAACATAGATTAATGGCGTATTTTGAACGCAATTATGGTTATCATAATTCTTCCAACATTGTTTATAGCAGTATTCACTAGTTTTTCTTTGATTTATGTGGTGTAAGGTAAGTCATTGTTGGGATCCTGTTGTGGCACTGTTCCTCAAGACACTGTGGCACTAATGCTTACACTGACCACTCTAGGGCACCTTGCACCTCACCTCTCCTTAGCCTTACCCCCCTCCTTTCCTCCCCCCCCCCCTTCTTTACCTCCTACCGTGATATACCTTTACATGCCCCCACCAGCCCCTATCCCTCTCTCTCCATCAACTTCTCGCCCGACTCGTGTACCATTACACCCTCTCCTTCCCTCCACCCCTTATCCTCCTCTTTCTCCCCTCCCCCCCTTCCCTCTCTTTCACTCCTCCCCCCCTTCCCTCTCTTTCACCATCCCCCTCCATCCCTTCTTCCCCTCCCCCATCTCCACCCTCCCCTTCTCCTAACTTTGCAACGAGGCATAGTCTGGCCCTCTTCAGTATCTCCTAACTCCTCTTTCATCAGCTTCTTCTTCTTCTTCGTCGTCGTCTCTTCGTCTTCTTCTTCTTCTTCTTCGTCGTCTCTTCGTCTTCTTCTTCTTCTACTACTAGTTCTTCTTCTTCTTCTCTTCTTCTCCTCTTTGTCCTTTTTATTGCTTTCCTCTTATCACATTTTTCATCTGCCTTTCCCAGCCTCACTCTACCTACAGTACCAGTACAGTATAGCTACTTTCTTCTTGTGTTGGCATCAGTTTTCTTGTCTATCATTACTATATATTAGCATTTCCCTCTCTATTCTTTATCCGTTTTCCCCTTTCTCCCCTCCTCTCTCTTCCTCCTCCTCCTTTTTATCTCTTCCTCTACCTCCTCCTTCCTCTCTTTCAACCCTCCTCCCTTTCCCCCCTTCTCTCCTCCATCCCCCCTTTCTATCCTCCTCTTCCTCCTTTCTCTCTCTCCCTCTCTCTCTCCTCCTCCTCTTCCCCCTTTCTCTATCCTCCTCTCTCTGAACCCTTCTGTTCCTCCTCCTCCTTTCTCTCTCCTCTACCTTCTCCTCCTCCTTTCTCTTCCTCCTTCCTCTCTCTCTTCCTCCCCCCTTTCCTCCTTGCTCTCCCCCTTTTCCTCCTACTCCTCCTTTTTCACTCTCTCCCTCCTCTCTTTCAACCCCTCCACCCCTTCCCCCTTTCTCTCCTCCTCCCCCCTCCTTTTCCACCTCCTCCTTTTTCTCTTCCTCTACCTCCTCCTCCATCCTCTCAACCCCCCCCTCCCTTTCCTCCCCCTCCTCCTCCTAAGGACCAGCCACTCGAGGAGAACTGTAGGGTCAGGGGTCAGGTATGTCAAGGAGCTGAAGGGCTACAACAACACTGGGGGAGAGAGAGAGAGAGAGAGAGAGAGAGAGAGAGAGAGAGAGAGAGAGAGAGAGAGAGAGAGATAAAGAAGCAGATGAAGAAGAAGAAAGAGTGAGGAAGAGGAAAAAAGGGAGGAAATGAATAGAGAGGGTAGTGGCGAGGGAGGAGGAGGAGGGGGAGAGTGAAGGAAAACTAGATGAGGGGAGGTAAGAGGCACAAGGAGAGAGAAAGGATGGAAGGAAGGGAGAGAACAGGAAATGAAAGGTGGGCGAATGGGGGAGAGGGGGAAGAAGGGACGAGGTGGAGAAAAAGGGAAGACAAAAAATATGAAGAAAACTATTAGGGAGGGAGAAGGAGGGGAAAGATCAAAGTGACATAATTATATAGAACGATAATTAAAGAGAAGGAAGTGAAGACGGAAAATAAGAAGAAACAATTTGGGAGGGAGAAGGGGAAGATAAAAGACTAAAATGACAAATAGGTAGATAATTAACTAGAAGGTAAACAAAAGAACATTATAAAGAGAACTATTAACTGTAGAGAGGGAGAAGGATAAGATAACAGATTAAAGTGACATAAATTGGACGATAAATAAAAAGAATAAAGAGAAGAAAGAAAATGAGAAGATAAACTATTAGGGAGGGAGAAGGGGAAGATAAAATATTAAAGTGAAATAAATATAAAGATAATTACAAATAGGGTAATAAAGAAGGAAGGGGTGCGCTTGAAGGGGAAGTATTTATCTATTTATATATTATTGTTTATATAGATTCCTCCCTAGACCTCCATCAAGCTTTAAAAAATAACCCAAAAAGATATACATTTTTGCATTTTTCGGTAGAGCAATGGCCGGTTCCTCCGATATTGCAGGCAGGCTATCGTTCGCCAGGATAAAAGCGACACCTCAATGTCCCGAAAGGTCTTAAAATCGCCAAACTAATGGGGATAAACATAAGGGAGAAGGGGGGCCAGATTTCCCCCCCCCCCCCCCCTTAATGGTGAAGATGCAGTGGTTAACTCATCTGACTAGTCAACTGATAATTAAAAGGATCCACACAAGCAGTTCATGCATGCTAATTTAACTTTTCTACGTAAAATCACGACGAAGAGCAGAACTTACTGAGGGCAACTGTACAGTGGCGCGAATAAGTGATTTCCCGGCACCAAGTATATTTTGTTCCATAATTGGTATCAGCAATATCGAAACAAGCGGTCTTCATTTCGAGTGAGATATACAAACATGTTCCTTACACACTTGTCCACCTTATTCAACATCTGACAGACATTAATACAGCACAGAGCGAGCCAAACGTAATGACAGCTGAGATATGACTTATTAGCGCCACTGTACATCTCCTCCAGGGCGTGTGGGCGAAGTATGGAACCCGACTGTACATTGCAGTGAACATACCAACAACAACAACAACAACAACAACATTGAGGGTGTCCGGTTACTCACTCACACATTCATCGTTTCGAGTGAGATATACAAACATGTTCCTATCTTCACACACCCTATTCAACATCTGACAGACATTTATATAGTACACAACGTAATGATAGCCGAGACAAGACTTATTTGGCCAACTGTACGGTCGCGCTAATAAGTCATGTCCCAGCTATCATTACGTTTGGCTCGCTCTGTGCTGTATTAATGTCTGTCAGATGTTAAATAGGGTGGGTAAGTGTAGGAACTTGTTTATATATTATATCTCTTTAGACAACTTTAAGAGAGCCCTCGATGTCGAACTGCAAAAAGTGCCAGACGAGCCCATCTTCGCAAGGGAGCGTGCTGTCTCTTCAAACAGTCTGCTGCTCCAAAACACAACCCACAACGAGGGGCGACGCGCTCCTCGGTGCTGCTAGGAGAGTGGCGAACACAACCTTAGGTAGGTATATTTCACTCGATATGAAGAAATGAAGCATAGATATTGCTGATACCAATTATTGATCAAAACATAATTGGTGCCGAGAATCACTTATTAGCGCGACTGTACATTGCAGTAAACATACCAACAACACCAACAACAACATTGAGGGAGGGTGTCAGGTTACTCACACACTCACCTTGGTCCACATTGCCATAACCAACTTCCTAACCTTGACGTTAACTTAATTATATACCGGTATATAACTTAGCTTAACCCCTTCTGTACCGGTGACGTCTTTTTATATAATTATATTCTAGCTATATGTATATGATTTTATGAAGCTTAGGAAGGGTATATGGTAGCTAAAAGGATTAATCGAGATATCCTGTAGCGTTTTCATGGGAAGACGTCATTCCTAAACTGAATAAAATCGTCTAACAGTTACCAGAATAAAGTTAAAAGGACGTCACCGGTACTGAACAGGTTATATACTTCCTCCCCCCGGCGTATTATACAACCATTACTATCATTACTTGCAGCCTATAATTAACAAGGTTACTATATATAAGACCCCTCTTCCTTGGTGCCTTAAGGGGGAGATGGCTTGTTTTTATAGACCCCCTTCTCCCTCATGTTTAACCCCAGTAGTTTTTATAAAGGGGGTGGGTCTAGGGTGTGTTTCTCTAAGCTTGATGGAGGTCTAGGGAGGAAACTAATACAATAATAAAACTATACATCTGCCCTTAATTCCTCCCCTGCGTATTATACAACCATTACTATCAACCACAATAATGACCGTGTGTTGCAGCCTATAATAAACAAGGTTACTATATATATATAAGACCCCTTCCTTGGTGCCATAACCTTCACTTGTATAATACCGTGCTGAGTCACTTCAGAGGTACTTATGTATTATTCACTATACTGATCTCTATATAATAAATCCATGTTCATCTATACTAGCAACACGTCTCTAAAACACCTAAGGCATAATTATTGTGACCATACGGCCATTGATAACTATAATATAAACATGTCCGCCACAATCATATATCTATAAGTCTGAGTACTATGCTAATCTATATATACAAAGTGTGTATATATCCACCACAAGCTTTACCAAACACCGTAACTCATAGTCCTACAATGATATCTATTTAACCCTTCTGTACCGGTGACGTCTTATTCTTTTTATTCTACCAATATTTAGACATGTTATGCAGTTTAAGAAGGATCTGTGGTAATAAAAAGGGTTAAGTGAGATAGTTTGAAGCCTGTTAATTGCTGGAGGCCCTGTTGAAACTGAATAAAATCGTAAAATAATAGCCAGAATAAAGTTTAAAAGACGTCATCGGTACAGACAGGGTTAATGGATCTGCTGGTCCATCCTTCACCATCACAGGCCACTCCAAACACCATAGATATACTCTCTACACCTTCCTCGCTCAACACTCTGACACAAACTAATAAACAACAGTACCTCCGCCCACCACACACACACACCTCTAGAAACCCATTAACCTCTTCAAAATGATAGCCTTACTTTAATATACTTCTGGATTAGATTATACAGCTTAGTAAGGATTTTTAAGAAACGGGTCCTTCCTAAACATAATTAAATTGTTTAATGGTTACCAATATAATAAAGGGAATGATGGAAAGAAGGGTTGAGCAGCATAAATATGAACTCTATACTGATATATATATTTAATGGATAGCTATGTTCATTCTTCACCCCCACAAGCCATTCTAAGCACCATACCTATAAATACTATACAGGACTCTCCCACCGACATAGCAAAGTTCAATACTGATCTCTATATGTAATGGATCACTCTGTCACCTAAGGCTGTGTTCGCCACTCTCATAGCGGCACCGAGAAGCGCGTCGCCCCTCATTATGGGTGGTGATTTGGTGCAGCAGACTGTTCGAAGGGGCAGCACGCTCCCCTGCGAAGATGGGCTCGTCTGGCACTTTTTGCAGTTCGACATCGAGGGCTCTCTTGAAGTTGTCTAACGAGACGCCCTCATGTCTCTTACTCGCCGTGGGAGTTTGTTGAAGAGACGTGGTCCTCTGTGTGATAACCAACCCTCACCACCACAGATCACTCTAAGCAGCTTACTTTTAAACACTAATCCCGAATCTTTCAGCAGCATTACTAAACATAATACTGATCTCTATATATAATCGATCATTCTTTCAGATACATAACTAAATATAATACCAATCTTCTCTATGTAATGGATCACACTGTCCATCCCCCCTCAGCATCACAAGTCCCTCTAAACAGCTTACCTATAAACATGATTCCCACCTCTTTCAACACCATAACTAAACATAATACCAATATCTATATCAAATGAATCACTCTTTCAACTAAACACCTAAACGTAATACTTATCTCTATATGTAATATATGGATCCCTCTGTCCATCCCTCAGCGCCACAAGTCACTCATAAACAGCTTACCTTTAAACACCATACCCGCCTCTCTCTTCGCACCAAGATAAACTCAAATAAACAAGTCCACCGCCGCCACAACCTGACACCAAAGGAGGTCCATTATAATACAGGGAGAGAACAACTTTTCACACAACGCCATTTTGGTAACACATGACACTTCACCCTTCCTATACCACGGCAATATGTTAAATATATTCTGGCAAACACGATTTCGTTCATTCTAAATATTCATATCAATTAGCCCACTGATTCCCATAGGTACTGCTTTCACTGTAATTGTCGTATAATCATGCGAACAGTAAAACAAGCTTTAATACACTTAAACAATACTCTTATAAATCATATCTTCAGTATTGATCTCCGAAGTTAGATAAAGTAATAGACTTAAATGAATTAGCCTACTTAACAAAGCATGGCAATATGAATCTGAGCAAGGATGCCTTTATATTGGCTAATCTATTTTATTAATTTCACTTCAACACCAAACACCTCCAATGAAATTAATGGAAGCATGTGATCCACCGGACTTCCAACCTGGGTTACCACACACACATTTGTAAACACTCTAAAATCAAGACAGTACTATTTTAATGAGCAGGGGAGAGGGTAGTATTGTCTGAGTAATTTGTCTGTTTTTATTTTGTCATTTCACATTGTATTTAATTTAGAAACAGCTTGCACACACTGCGTAATATCGAAGAAGAGTCTGCTCAGAGAAACGTTGAATAATCTCGGGTGTTTGCTCTGCTTTGGTATCTCTTTTCACAAGTGTCACAGTCAGCATGTTGAATTTCAATATAATGTGCAGCAAAGTTTATCAATTAAATCATTTTATATTACTCTGGCTACCCTCACAAGTTTGTATTCATGCTACGAAGGGACGTCTTCTTAGCAAATGTTTTAATGTAATTTAAATTAATGATATCGATTTACACATTTGTCTTGTTACCTTCAAACAATTGTATCAGGTTGAAAGGTATGCTGACACTGAAACTGACACTGCGAATTTCACTATATTCTAATAGATTCAATAGCATGTAAAAACAAAACAAGTAGAATGTATACCTCATACAGCTGAATGTCAGGGCTTTTAAAAGTGCCTCTCGTATTCAAGGGAATGATAATGATTTTCGTTGACAGAGGCAGATAACGTGATTATAGTCCGTTCATTCTAGGTTGGACAGAATTCGTAACCTCTAACCTCTGTAACTCGAAAAGGACTATATAGAGTAGCCTAATCGAGCTAATACGAGTATTTCTACCAAAACAGGAAGACTTGATCAGGGAATAGGTGTGGAAATTGACAGCACATTTGCTCTGGCCCTTTTTGAGTTACAGAGGTAAGAGGTTACGATTTCTGCCCAACCTAGAATGAACGGACTATAGTTGTCCAGTGTCTGTATATTAAAGGTTCCCCAGATACCACCAACATCAACAAACCCACACACACCTCCTCAAGAGTGTTATCCACGCAACACCACCTTCCACTTTAGTACACTAACTCAACAACTCTGGACCTGGCCTACATTGATGGCACCTCTCTTCATAATGGATTCACTCGAAGCTGCAATAAATGATGCACTAAAACAATACTAGACAAATACATAATAACACCTAGAAAACAAAAATAAACAAAATGGGGAATGGGCATGAACAAATAGAAAACAAAATAGACATTTATATCTCTCTATCTATCTACTCAGGCCCAATGGGGGGGGGGGGAGAGATCTTGACTCAAGACAGAGCCAGAATAGGGACAAAACAGCAGAAAACGATGAACATACAAACACAAAATACAAATTCACACACATAATAACCAGAATTTTGTTTTTATGAAGGATCAAACCCACTTTACCTGCCTGATAAAAAGGATGTATGGTTGGAGTTACCTTTGATGGACCACTCATCACCTGGACGGGCTCAAAACAACTCACCTGTGGACAAGAGAGAGGATATATGTTAACTTCATATTAGGTAACGGAACACACATTAACTCTTTCTCTCACACACGTTATAATTATATACAGCAACACACATGCACAGTCACAATGACACACACACGCGCGCAGTCACACACACACACACACACAGCCACATACACGCACACTTAAGGAGATCTATAATGTAGTGGCACCCGTGTTTAAGTGGCATAGATAGATAACACAGTTAAATATACCGTACTGAAGAGTGTGTATATATCGTGATAAAAATATAACCATAAAATAATAGTACTGTGTGTGTGTGTGTGTGTGTGTGTGTGTGTGTGTGTGTGTGTGTGTGTGTGTGTGTGTGTGTGTGTGTGTGTGTGTGTGTGTGTGTGTGTGTGTGTGTGTGTGTGTGTGTGTGTGTGTGTGTGTGTGTGTGTGTGTGTGTGTGTGTGAGAGAGAGAGAGAGAGAGAGTGCGTTAGATATCAAGTGCCGTACTGGTAGTGATATATCATGTGATAGACCTAACAGATAAGCCTAACAATACAGTACGGTATTGTAAACAAATTAAACATGTATTAATTTATGTCACGTATGGAGGTTGTAGCTTAAACATTTTCGGTGTAAATAATGTTTGTCTATCTGATCTATTTATCGGTCTGTCAGCCATATAGAGTAGATAATAATGTGGAACACCCTTCATATATATGAACAGGTACATCGAAACGAGAGGGAGAGGGAGAGAGAGAGAGAGAGAGAGAGAGAGGGGGAGAGAGAGAGAGAGAGAGAGAGAGAGAGAGAGAGAGAGAGAGAGAGAGAGAGAGAGAGAGAGAGAGAGAGAGAGAGAGAGAGAGAGAGAGAGAGAGAGAGAGAGAGAGAGAATATAACAGTAATAACAAAGAACAGGTATGGCAGTGACTATATAGCGTAAGAGACTGTCAGAGAGACAAATTGTGTCTGGGAAGTGTGTGTGTGTGTGTGTGTGTGTGTGTGTGTGTGTGTGTGTGTGTGTGTGTGTGTGTGTGTGTGTGTATAAACGGTTTAGTTGTTGTTGTTGTTGTTCCCTAAGCTGCCTGGCCGAACAGCCCCGAGTCCCTGAGGAAGGCCATGGCCACGATCGGGCTTTCCCACAGAGCTCTCATTGAGTGTAGGTTGTGTTGTTGGCGTAAGTGGTTGTGTGAAATGCAGTCTTCGATGATGTGTTTAATGGTATGGGGTGCTGTGTTTACATCCCGGGCAGGCGTCGACAACGGAGTCATCCAGTCTCTTCTGATAGCTCAGGAGAGCTGGATGGTGTCCGCATCTCAGCCTGGCCAGGTGGACTCTGTCCTCGCGAGGGAGGGAGGATTCGGAAGGATGGATTTCGGGAGGTCGTGCATGCAGCTGCGTGTTGTCTGTGAGTGAGTGGATGGATTGGCGAGAGATATGAGTATGGATGTGCTTCTGGAAGTTGGTTCGGGGTGGGCAGGGAGGGAGAGAGGACAATAATTGTGTGTGATACCGTGTGCTGGGTGTTGTTTTGATATTTCTTGGTGTCTGTGGGTGTGTTGCCATGTAGTTTAGTGGGTGGTCTTGGTTCGTGGAGGCTGCTCCCAGGAATTGAGTGCCTCTCATGTCCAGATGGTCTTTGACTTTGAGGATTTTGGTTTCTTGATGTAGATGATCTGTGGGTGCAGTAGCTGTGCAGCCTGTAATGATCTTCAGGGCTTTGTTTTGAATAGTCTGTAAGGTCTTATGATGTGTTTCAGCTAGGTTAGAAGCCCAGGCTGGGCTTGCATATTCCATTACTGATCTTATGTATTGTTTATATACTGTGGTGGTAGTTTCTTTGTTGTGTCCAAATTTTGTGTGAGCAAGTGACCTGAGGGCGTTAAGTCTGGGTGTCAGTTTATTTTTAATGTTTGTGGTGTGCTGTTTGAATGTCATATGAGTATCATATGTTACTCCTAGGATTTTGGGTGTGTGTGTATGTGTTAGGGGTGTTGTTTATGGTGAGTTGAGGGATGTATGCGTGTTCACCTGTCCAGCTTGTGAGCAGGGTTGCGGTGGATTTGGCTGGGGCTAGATTAAGTCTGTTGTAGTGCACCAGCCATGTAGTGTGTTGAGATAGGGTTGAAGGAGATCTGTTGCTCTTCTTGGGTCATGGTGTGTGCATGTGAGTGTTATGTCATCTGCATAGGAGGCTAAGTTTATTTGGGGAGTATTGGGTGTAGTTATATCGTGCATGTACAGATTGAAGAGTGCGGGCGATAGGACGGATCCTTGTGGGACTCCGTTTGGAAAGTTTCTGATTTTAGATGACTGACCGGCAAAAGATACGTGTGCACATCTGCCTGCTAGGAAGTTGGCCAGCCACCTTTTTGTGTTGTTGTGCATGTTTGTGTTGTAGATTTTGTTTGTTAGGTTGTGGCGGGGGATGGCATCGAAGGCTTTACTAATGTCGAGTGTGGCTAATAGTGATCTGTGTGGTGGTCTAACTGAGTTGATGCCGTCGAAAGCTCTTTGTGTAAGGTCTGTGAGAAGAGTGTTTGTGGAGTGAAGTGGCCTAAAGCCATGTTGTGTTGGAGCTAGGGGTAGCTAGGAGCTAGGGGTAAACGGTTTAGTAATATCATCTAATATCTGGGACATGGGAAATTTATGTGCAGGTCTATAATATATGAATGTATATAGTACAAAGGAGTACAAAGGAAATCAAGCAACAACAGATCTAGTGACCCTTCTAGGTTGCTTGTCCTCCAAAATACTGAGGATCAAGTGTCCAAACAGTGGTTTAGAGTGGGTAAGGGAACATTGGAAAGGGAATTACTGCCCTGGAACTAATGTCCGTGGCACGTGTCCGTGGTACCTTGCACGTATTTATGCATGTAGGCTATGTATGTATGCATGCATGTGGGAATGTAATTAATTAATTATGCATGTAGACTGTATGTATATATGCCTGTGAATATGTGTACATGGGAAACCCTTAGTTCAGCGACATACCCGGTGGTCAAGGAAGCGTAGATGTGTACACGTAACTGGTATCTTCCCTGTACACACACACGCACACACGCACACGCACACGCACGCACACACACACACACACACACACACATAATTTAATGTCCAGTAGCTCTTGTGTAATCTCTTACTTTGGTCCATATTGCAAGTTAATATAAGTTAGAGTTAAGCAACAAACTGTTCCTTTGTACATGTTCAGCCAATGACTGCAACTATCAATAAACCGTTTATTATTATTATTATTTATTACAGCAAGCAATGTATTGTGTAATATATACATATTCTATATCAATTCCACGGTCTAATTTCAGAACATTTCATTTTCAATGTATAGCCATTGTTGAAAGCGAATTTCTTTAGTTTACATACAAACACAAAAATGTCCTCTGGAATCTCCGAAGTTCACTGTGTCCAAGGATTGAATCTACAAGTTATAGAGAGTCTATGTTTGAAGGAAGAGTTAAAACAAGTCTGGTAGGCACATTCATACTCAATTTTAAATTAAAATGTAAAACTTGCAAACAAAGTCAAACCAAAACTGGGACAAAGACAATATAAAGTCAAAACAAAATATCAAACAATACAAGTGTTCACTCACTTATTGCTCTACAATAAAGATAACATACATGAAATTGCAAAATAACTATACGCTTTAGTACATAAGGTAATAATCAAATGTAATGTAATTTCATTGCGTTTCCTTCATCAACATAACCTAAATAACTTCATTCAAAGTAACAGGAAACAATTAAAAAAACACCTCTCTTGTAAATATAACTAATCAAACAGGAACGAGAAACAAACTAAAACACATCACACACAAACACACATATAGAAAATACACATCATTGTCAACATCTACCATATGCAAATTACAAGTTTGTGGCATAAACACACATATTGGTCACGAGTTCACTACACAAATAAGCTTAATAGAACAACTGATCGTAAACGTGTGCAAATCGAAATGTCTCTGCCACGTGTACATACTATTGAACAGCATGCATACACACGCATATACAGTACTGTGTGCAGCAAAAATAGAAAGAAACCTTGTATGTATGCAAATCTACGGGTTCCTGGCACGCACTCACGCACGCGCGCACACACACACATTTCAGACGTACACAAATCCTATATTTCAGAACACAAAATCATACAAATATCTCTCTCTCTCACACACACACAAACAACAACAACACCAACAACCACTAGAAACTGTATTTATGCAAATCACCCAGTTTCCTGTACCGTATAAATATCATCACTTTATCTGCGGTAATCTGGAGAGCTCCGTTACGGCCGCAAGATTGAGGTGGGAAGTTGCGGGAGAAAGCGATCTGGGATCTGGATAACGTGATAACGGAATATGCAAATAGTTCCTTCAGTATTGCACTAGGAACAAAGCAAGTCCACGTCAGTCGAATATTTAGGTTAAATTAGATGAGAGCATTGTAGATTAATTATATCAGATAATAGCTTACTGTTAGGATAAGGAAATAAAAAAAATTGGTTAGGCAAAGTCAGGCCCCATTCAATATTTGGGTTGAGCATGTCTAGTCGTATCTCATTCCATGTATTTTTTAATAATTCTGGTAGAGCAGTAAGTAGTTAAGCTTGGGAAATTCACTATCTAGTAAAAATTCCCAATTGACCAAAACAGCTCCAGGTAAACTCCAAGTAGACCACTTGCTAATTTCGTTCTATAAGGAAGTTGGATCTGCAAACATCGATATTTAGCAGAATTCCCAGCTAAAGTGTGGTTGTAGTACACTTATATATACATACAAGCAAGTTAAACATACTTTGTATTCATCAGAAATTTACATTAGTATTGCATTTCTATATTAATTTCGATTTTTACGGCTCCAACTTCCTTATAGCCTGAAACTCGCAAGTGGCCAATAAAGGATAATAATGACTTTGTTTTCCTATTACTTATTTCAGGAGTAATCTTGATATCAGTATTATACTATTTATGATAACGGACGAATTAACGTAAAGAGTTAAGTTATATTACGGTAGGCGAATGCAGTTACATTCAACGAGTTCTCATCGAAATGGTTAATATAGATCGGTTATTTTTAGATGATAAGGGTCAGGGTCACTCAGGGAACAACAAAATGTATTCTCTCTCTCTCTCTCTCGTGTGTGTGTGTGTGTGTGTGTGTGTGTGTGCGTGTGCGTGTGCGTGTGGTGTGTGTGTGTGTAGTAGGTGTTGTTGTACTTCCTGGTAACACATACAGGTCACCACTGCAGTATATCTTAGTCCATCAACAAGGTTCCGTTACTGCCACAATAATATTCCTACTGTGTGTCACTAGAGAGAGTGATAAAAGATAACACGCCTGGCCTAGATAATAATAATAATAATCCGACAACGGAGACTGAAAGGAAGCCGTATTAAGTGTATGACTAATATATCCAGTATTTACATATATAAAGTATGTATGTATGTATGTATGTATCTATGTATGTATGTATGTATGTATGTATGTATGTATGTATGTATGTATGTATGTATCTATATTTTTTTATATTATAATTTATTTTGTATTTTATAAAGTATATTTCATAGGCCTAAATACATGTTTAGTTATATTAATTGTTTCACCCAGGGTCGAACTACGGCCGTCGTCGAACCACGGACAGTCAGGACTAGAGTCCATGCTTTAATAACTAAAACATCGTAATAAATAGTTAGTAGAATTAACCCCGGCTTATTGAAACCTCCCTGTTATCTTAGTTAAGCTGGTTGAAATAAAAATATATCAAAATAAAACAGGCCAGGTTAAAGCTTGGACTACGTACAAAGGACTACAAAGGAAATCAAGCCACAACAGTCTAGTGACCTCTCTAGGCTGCTTGTCCTCCAAAATACTGAAGATCAAGTGCCCAAACAGTGGTTTAGAGTGGGTAAGGGAAAAATGTAAAGGGAACTACTGCCCTGTAACTCATGTCCGTGGCTATGTCACGGTGGATATACATACTGTAGGTAATTCTGAGCTGTTATATTGAGTAAGATTAGGCTAGGTACGCTATGGTTAGGTTAGGGAATATAATTGTGAATATCTTATATAGGGGTTGAATTGAAATGCCTTATTTTACATGTTGCTCATCGATTTAATTGGATTCTTTTGTCAAAGTGAATATTAATTGAACACGTATGGAGATTCGAGATTCATAAATATATCTTGATGTAACTGCAAAGACATATCAGTAAAACTAACTAGCCTAGAGACCGTGAAGCCAGAGTAGTGCCTCAGGTCGTGCTTTCATATGCAGGAATAACCAAGTAACAATGATATGGCTTCTTTGCTTCCTTCTTCTTTTTCTTTACATTCTTTCGCATATTATACTATACATCGGTACTTTGTAAATATAACTTATTCATATATAATACAAAGAATAAATAATGGTGATTAATCAAATTACATGCATTATATATAATACATAATCAATTATTACTCATGCATGTGTACTGAGCATGTTATTAAGAGTTGAATACTGCCACTACTACAGTATACTGTACTCCTACCTCTCGTTATTCTAGCTTCACGCATTTTACTGGTTAATCAAAAGTTATTAATGAGATCTATGAACTAGATACATGTTTATATTAAGAACTAATGTATTGACTGTGTAATGTGTATGTGTGGGTTTTTTTGTTTTGTGTGTGATAAATTAGTTGCTATAAATAATTGTGTGTGTGTGTGTGTGTGTGTGTGTGTGTGTGTGTGTGTGTGTGTTTGTTGTGGGTGTATGTGTGTGTGTGTGTTTTGTGTGTGTGACATAGACAAACCTACACACTGTAGGCGACAACTAACGGGTCTTTTTTTCTTCAACGCACTCACTCACTCTCTCTCTCTCTCTCTCTTGAAGTTTGTTATATCACAAGCCATATTTTGAGAGTTGGGGTTGGCTAACATAAACTGACTTATGAATTGATGTCAAAGGTAATTTTGATTGGATTCTTCTTCTTTTTTTTTTTGGGGGGGGGGGATATAGTATACATGATATGAGCGAAAGAGCAATATAACTAAATATTTCAATGTTCCAATATTCCAATCAGTTTCCCACACGTTTTCACGAATGTTTAAACAAAATTGCGTTGCTGTTTATATGCCCTTGTAAATAATTGACTTAACTTCCTCCCAATTGTGCATCTTTTGAAAAGGGACATCCACAGGGACCTCCAACCCTCCATGGCAATTATCCCCTTCCGTACCGGGGACGTCTTTTAATAAGTAACACCCCGTTCTTAACATTAATCATCAATTACAAACCCCAATGTACTTGAATAAACTAATGAAAGCATATGGTCCTCCCGGGATTCCAACTCGGGACACCACACCCAGAACATTAACACCTAAACCATTACACCACCAACACAGCTAAAGGTTGAGTACACGATCACGATTAATTTAAATTCTAGCTATATTTAGACGATTCGGTGCAGTTTAAAAAGGATCTGAGGTAGTAAAAAGAGTTAAGTGAGACAGTTCGAAGCCTGTTAATTGCTGTAGGACCTTTTTAAACTGAATAAAATCGTCTTATAGTAGCTAGAATAAAGTTAAAAGGACGGCACCAGTACTGAAGGGGTTAAAACACTACAAAGACCTTACAGCGAACAAGGCCATAGCTTCTGTGCAACATTATAATACGTGGGATTCACTGAGTTAGGCCTTAATATTTACTATTTACTGTCGGCCTTAAGACGGTGTCACACGAGCGATTTTTCGGTCAATTTTTAGGGGCAATTGTTGTCTGACAGCTTTAAGTTATACGTTCCATAAAACTTAAACAACTAAACTTCATCTACCGTCGATCTAGTTTCCGATTCCAATGTGAAAAAGCCTCAAAATAGTACGAGGAAAAACTTGCTCATCGAAACTTGCTGGAAAATAGGCTCGTGTGACACCGGCTTCAATGTTTGCTTATATTCATACTTTCCCTGTTGATGGTGGCGGTTGTATCACTATAAAAAAACATAAGAAAATTCCAAACATATGCAAGGATACATGTGTGTGTAAAAGACTACAATTTACTTTTTGAAATACGTTAGTTATCACTTTCTCGTCGATATAATAATGTAACCAAAACCTTAACTAAGCCCTACAGGATAAACTAACACTATACGGGAACTATTCAACAGATCAACAGTCTTACTCCTTTTTTATTGTATTTTTAGATTTAATAATTTCGCATTCTCATCGCACAGATAACGTTTGTTTTGTCTAGATGCCGAATTTCATGATTAATGTAGAATATTCAGAGAATAGTAGTTTTACAGAATGACACCTAATCACTAGCACTAAGTGTTCCATGCAATATCTACATAAAAAATACACGTAGTGCAAATCTAGTTTTGTAATCATATTTTAGTAGAGAACATGATAGAAAAGTAATTGTTTTTAATAAGTACGGGTACTATGAACTGGCGTAAAAAGAGTAAATTCGGATTTTTTTTTATAACATAACATAACCACGAGCAACAAAAAGTGTCAAAACATAAACCACTGAGTAAAACTGTAAACTGTGTTGGTGGTGTAGTGGTTTAGATGTTTATGTTCTGGGTGTGGTGTCCCGAGTTAGGGTTTGTAATGGATGATTAAAGTTAAGAAAGGGGTGTTCCTTAACCCGTTCAGTACCAGGGATGTCCTTTGCATCATATTCTGGCAACTATAAGACGATTTTATTCAGCTTAGGAAGGACCTCTAGCAATAATAAGCCTTCAAACTATCTCAACCAACCCTTTTGACTACCCCAGATCCTTCCTCAGCTGCATAGTATCGTCTAAATATAGCTAGAATAGAATATAACACACGTCGCTGGTACTCGAAGGGTTAATATATAAATCTAACACACTGGGACTAGAAAACTTGCAGCCACATTAATCACCATGATGCTGCGACGTACTTGTGAATATACCACACCAGCCTTCGTGGACTGTGAACACTCTCATACATGGTGTGTTTGTGGAGAAGGCGTGGCACAGTGGTATAGGTACTGGACCG